>CM058238.1:70108870-70302284 GCA_030180135.1 Orychophragmus violaceus | reverse complement strand
AGCAAAGAACGAGCTGAACCAGCTCGGAATTTTGAGCTAAACCAGCTCGGATTTCCGAGCTAAACTAGCTCGGAATTACGAGCTAAACCAGCTCGGAATTTTGAGCTAAACCAGCTCGGATTTCCGAGCTAAACTAGCTCGGAATTACGAGCTAAACCAGCTCGGAAATCCGAACTAAACCATCTCGGATCTAAACCCATCCCGTCTCGTTCTTGATCATGAGTTGCCCTTCCGGAAATCCCGAGTTGAACCTTTGAGCTGAACCATCTCGGATTTCCGAGCTAAACCGTTTCTTGTTATTTGAGCTGGTTCCTTCCGAACGGATAACCAAACATTTGCCGATACGCATAACTTGTTGCAACACACCTTCGGAAACATCAGTCCATACCTTCCTGGACCGATGATTTGGGCTGATGGATCGAGATTGAGAGAAATGGGAACTTGGGCCCAAGCATACGACAAACTCTAAACCAAATAAGTGAGTTGATACGTTAACGGACTCGGAAAGTCCAAATCTCGGCCCATCCGGAAAACGAGTCGAGCCGGGGAAAGACGAAGAAGTAAGGAAAGAGATTAAAAAGGAAAATATGAGATAGAAATGTACATTTTAGCGAAAAAAGGAAAAAAGATAAGAACAGGAAGATTTCCACAAATCTTGCGGAAATATTCTCAAAAGCCGACGAACCAAAGCTATAAAAGGAGAGAGAAGGCAGAGCGAACAACCCTAGATCTAGACTTAAGAACTTAGTAGTTTCTCTTAGCCGTTTTCAGAGTTCTTTTGTACTTTCTTTCCGATTCCTTTACTCTCTTTTCCGACCTTTGTACTCTTTTCGACTTATAATCAATAAAACGTCCTCGGGCTTGCTAGTTTTGTTGTTGTTCATGAAAGTTTCTGTTCCCTAAAAGTTTTGCTCTACAAGTTTTGACCGTGTGAGTTTCGACTCTCATAGTTTGGCGCCGTCTATGGGGATAAGAAACTTTCGACACTTAAAAACCACCAGTTAACGGACCCGAAAAGATGGCTACCATCGGAAACAAAGACGAGATAAATCAGCAATTACCGATCGATGACAACACGACCAACGTTACCACTGGTAACACTTCAGCAAGCGGCATCGTTACAAACACGACCACATCAGACACGACAATCAACGCAACCCTCGCCTAGTTGAAAGAGATGGTAGCTGCACTGAGAGAAAAGGCGGAAGAACAAGAAAACAACACCCTCACTAAACAGATCGAAAGACTGAAACCCAGAAACCGCACGCGGACCACCCGAACGGTGAACTTCGCCCCGACCGAAAGAGACGCCTAGACTTCTCGGATTCCGGAGGGCCGACAAGGAATTTGTCGCAACATCGCGAGCAAACTACAGGTGAACGAAATCCCCGACGCAAGACTGGATCCTCCTCCGATAACGCGAAGACGAAAATCCGCGGCAACAAGCAACACAGAGGATTGCGAGAACGAAGGTTCGTCCCCGCCTGAGGACAAAACTGCGTCACCTTCCGATGACGAAGATAGAATCGACGCAGATCGATGTTGAGGTCAAAAACCTCCTCGACGAAAACAATAGCCGAAAGACATGATTGAGTAGTCGGGTACGAGCGAGTGTTTGCATTAGACGTTCAAGGTCTCGTATAAGTGAAAAAGTTGTACGAGATGCCGAAAATGTCACCTAAACGATTTATCGCAAAAAGGTTTCGGCAAAACAGACGACACAAGAATTGGACAAACATATCTTCCGAAAGGAACTATGAATCGACGGAACATCCAAAAAAAGCAAAGGACGAGCTGAACCAGCTCGAAAAACCGAGATGAACCAGCTCGGAATTCCGAGCTAAACCAGCTCAGAAAACCGAGCTGAACCAGCTCGGATCTAAACCCATCCCGTCTCGATTTTGATCATGAGTTGCCCTTTCGGAAATCCCGAGTTGAACCTTTGAGCTGAACCATCTCGGATTTCTGAACTAAACCGTTTCTTGTTTTTCGAGCTGAACTTTCCGAACGGATAACCAAACATTTTCCGATACGCATAACTTGTCCCAACCCACCTTCGGAAACATCAGCCCATACCTTCTTGGACCGATGACTTGGGCTGATAGATCAAGATTGAGGGAAATGGGAACTTGGGCCCAAGCATACGACAAACTCTAAACCAAATAAGTGAGTTGATACGTTAACGGACTCGGAAAGTTCAAATCTCGGCCCATCCGGCAAACGAGTCGAGCCGCGGAAAGACGAAGAAGTAAGGAAAGAGATTAAAAAGGAAAATCCGAGATAGAAATGTACATTTTAGCGAAAAAGGAAAAAGATAAGAACAGGAAGATTTGCACAAATCTTGCGGAAATATTCTCAAAAGCCGACGAACCAAAGCTATAAAAGGAGGGAGAAGTCAGACGAGAAAGGCAGAGCGAACAACCCTAGATCTAGACTTAAGAACTTAGTAGTTTCTCTTAGCCGTTTTCAGAGTTCTTTTGTACTATCTTTCCACTTCCTTTACTCTCTTTTCCGATCTTTGTACTCTTTTAGACTTCTAATCAATAAAACGTCCTCCGGGTTTGCTAGTTTCGTTGTTGTTCATGAAAGTTTCTGTTCCCTATAAGTTTTGCTCTACAAGTTTTGACCGTGTGAGTTTCGACTCTCATAGTTTGGCGCCGTCTATGGGGATAAGAAACTTTCGACACTTAAAAACCACCAGTTAACGGACCCGAAAAGATGGCTACCATCGGAAACAAAGACGAGATAAATCAGCAATTACCGATCGAGGACAACACGACCAACGTTACCACTGGTAACACTTCAGCAAGCGTTATCGTTACAAACACGACCACATCAGACACGACAATCAACGCAACCCTCGCCTAGTTGAAAGAGATGGTAGCTGCACTGAGAGAAAAGGCGGAAGAACAAGAAAACAACACCCTCACTAAACAGATCGAAAGACTGAAACCCGGAAACCGCACACGGACCACCCGAACGGTGAACTTCGCCCCGACCGAAAGAGACGCCTAGACTTCTCGGATTCCGGAGGGCCAACAAGGAATTTGTCGCAACATCGCGAGCAAACTACAGGTGAACGAAATCCCCGACGCAAGACTCGACGCTATGGATCCTCCTCCGATAACGCGAAGACGAAAATCCGCGGCAACAAGCAACACAGAGGATTGCGAGAACGAAGGTTCGTCCCCGCCTGAGGACAAAACTGCGTCACCTTCCGATGACGAAGAGAGAATCGACGCAGATCGATGTTGAGGTCAAATACCTCCTCGACGAAAACAATAGCCGAAAGACATGATTGAGTAGTCGGGTACGAGCGAGTGTTTGCATTAGACGTTCAAGGTCTCGTATAAGTGAAAAAGTTGTACGAGATGCCGAAAATGTCACCTAAACGATTTATCGCAAAAAGGTTTCGGCAAAACAGACGACACAAGAATCGGACAAACATATCTTCCGAAAGGAACTACGAATCGACGGAACATCCAAACAAAGCAAAGGACGAGCTGAACCAGCTCAAAAAACCGAGATGAACCAGCTCGGAATTCCGAGCTAAACCAGCTCGGATCTAAACCCATCCCGTCTCGATCTTGATCATGAGTTGCCCTTTCGGAAATCCCGAGTTGAACCTTTGAGCTGAACCATCTCGGATTTCTGAACTAAACCGTTTCTTGTTTTTCGAGCTGAACTTTCCGAACGGATAACCAAACATTTGCCGATACGCATAACTTGTCGCAACCCACCTTCGGAAACATCAGCCCATACCTTCTTGGACCGATGACTTGGGCCCAAGCATACGACAAACTCTAAACCAAATAAGTGAGTGGATACGTTAACGGACTCAGAAAGTCCAAATCTCAGCCCATCCGGCAAACGAGTCGAGCCGCGGAAAGACGAAGAAGTAAGGAAAGAGATTAAAAAGGAAAATCCGAGATAGAAATGTACATTATAGCGAAAAAGGAAAAAGATAAGAACAGGAAGATTTCCACAAATCTTGCGGAAATATTCTCAAAAGCCGACGAACCAAAGCTATAAAAGGAGAGAGAAGGCAGAGCGAACAACCCTAGATCTAGACTTAAGAACTTAGTAGTTTCTCTTAGCCGTTTTCAGAGTTCTTTTGTACTTTCTTTCCGATTCCTTTACTCTCTTTTCCGACCTTTGTACTCTTTTCGACTTATAATCAATAAAACGTCCTCGGGCTTGCTAGTTTTGTTGTTGTTCATGAAAGTTTCTGTTCCCTAAAAGTTTTGCTCTACAAGTTTTGACCGTGTGAGTTTCGACTCTCATAGTTTGGCGCCGTCTATGGGGATAAGAAACTTTCGACACTTAAAAACCACCAGTTAACGGACCCGAAAAGATGGCTACCATCGGAAACAAAGACGAGATAAATCAGCAATTACCGATCGATGACAACACGACCAACGTTACCACTGGTAACACTTCAGCAAGCGGCATCGTTACAAACACGACCACATCAGACACGACAATCAACGCAACCCTCGCCTAGTTGAAAGAGATGGTAGCTGCACTGAGAGAAAAGGCGGAAGAACAAGAAAACAACACCCTCACTAAACAGATCGAAAGACTGAAACCCAGAAACCGCACGCGGACCACCCGAACGGTGAACTTCGCCCCGACCGAAAGAGACGCCTAGACTTCTCGGATTCCGGAGGGCCGACAAGGAATTTGTCGCAACATCGCGAGCAAACTACAGGTGAACGAAATCCCCGACGCAAGACTGGATCCTCCTCCGATAACGCGAAGACGAAAATCCGCGGCAACAAGCAACACAGAGGATTGCGAGAACGAAGGTTCGTCCCCGCCTGAGGACAAAACTGCGTCACCTTCCGATGACGAAGATAGAATCGACGCAGATCGATGTTGAGGTCAAAAACCTCCTCGACGAAAACAATAGCCGAAAGACATGATTGAGTAGTCGGGTACGAGCGAGTGTTTGCATTAGACGTTCAAGGTCTCGTATAAGTGAAAAAGTTGTACGAGATGCCGAAAATGTCACCTAAACGATTTATCGCAAAAAGGTTTCGGCAAAACAGACGACACAAGAATTGGACAAACATATCTTCCGAAAGGAACTATGAATCGACGGAACATCCAAAAAAAGCAAAGGACGAGCTGAACCAGCTCAAAAAACCGAGATGAACCAGCTCGGAATTCCGAGCTAAACCAGCTCAGAAAACCGAGCTGAACCAGCTCGGATCTAAACCCATCCCGTCTCGATTTTGATCATGAGTTGCCCTTTCGGAAATCCCGAGTTGAACCTTTGAGCTGAACCATCTCGGATTTCTGAACTAAACCGTTTCTTGTTTTTCGAGCTGAACTTTCCGAACGGATAACCAAACATTTTCCGATACGCATAACTTGTCGCAACCCACCTTCGGAAACATCAGCCCATACCTTCTTGGACCGATGACTTGGGCTGATAGATCAAGATTGAGGGAAATGGGAACTTGGGCCCAAGCATACGACAAACTCTAAACCAAATAAGTGAGTTGATACGTTAACGGACTCGGAAAGTCCAAATCTCGGCCCATCCGGCAAACGAGTCGAGCCGCGGAAAGACGAAGAAGTAAGGAAAGAGATTAAAAAGGAAAATCCGAGATAGAAATGTACATTTTAGCGAAAAAGGAAAAAGATAAGAACAGGAAGATTTGCACAAATCTTGCGGAAATATTCTCAAAAGCCGACGAACCAAAGCTATAAAAGGAGGGAGAAGTCAGACGAGAAAGGCAGAGCGAACAACCCTAGATCTAGACTTAAGAACTTAGTAATTTCTCTTAGCCGTTTTCAGAGTTCTTTTGTACTATCTTTCCACTTCCTTTACTCTCTTTTCCGATCTTTGTACTCTTTTAGACTTCTAATCAATAAAACGTCCTCCGGGTTTGCTAGTTTCGTTGTTGTTCATGAAAGTTTCTGTTCCCTATAAGTTTTGCTCTACAAGTTTTGACCGTGTGAGTTTCGACTCTCATAGTTTGGCGCCGTCTATGGGGATAAGAAACTTTCGACACTTAAAAACCACCAGTTAACGGACCCGAAAAATGGCTACCATCGGAAACAAAGACGAGATAAATCAGCAATTACCGATCGAGGACAACACGACCAACGTTACCACTGGTAACACTTCAGCAAGCGTTATCGTTACAAACACGACCACATCAGACACGACAATCAACGCAACCCTCGCCTAGTTGAAAGAGATGGTAGCTGCACTGAGAGAAAAGGCGGAAGAACAAGAAAACAACACCCTCACTAAACAGATCGAAAGACTGAAACCCGGAAACCGCACACGGACCACCCGAACGGTGAACTTCGCCCCGACCGAAAGAGACGCCTAGACTTCTCGGATTCCGGAGGGCCAACAAGGAATTTGTCGCAACATCGCGAGCAAACTACAGGTGAACGAAATCCCCGACGCAAGACTCGACGCTATGGATCCTCCTCCGATAACGCGAAGACGAAAATCCGCGGCAACAAGCAACACAGAGGATTGCGAGAACGAAGGTTCGTCCCCGCCTGAGGACAAAACTGCGTCACCTTCCGATGACGAAGAGAGAATCGACGCAGATCGATGTTGAGGTCAAATACCTCCTCGACGAAAACAATAGCCGAAAGACATGATTGAGTAGTCGGGTACGAGCGAGTGTTTGCATTAGACGTTCAAGGTCTCGTATAAGTGAAAAAGTTGTACGAGATGCCGAAAATGTCACCTAAACGATTTATCGCAAAAAGGTTTCGGCAAAACAGACGACACAAGAATCGGACAAACATATCTTCCGAAAGGAACTACGAATCGACGGAACATCCAAACAAAGCAAAGGACGAGCTGAACCAGCTCAAAAAACCGAGATGAACCAGCTCGGAATTCCGAGCTAAACCAGCTCGGATCTAAACCCATCCCGTCTCGATCTTGATCATGAGTTGCCCTTTCGGAAATCCCGAGTTGAACCTTTGAGCTGAACCATCTCGGATTTCTGAACTAAACCGTTTCTTGTTTTTCGAGCTGAACTTTCCGAACGGATAACCAAACATTTGCCGATACGCATAACTTGTCGCAACCCACCTTCGGAAACATCAGCCCATACCTTCTTGGACCGATGACTTGGGCCCAAGCATACGACAAACTCTAAACCAAATAAGTGAGTGGATACGTTAACGGACTCAGAAAGTCCAAATCTCAGCCCATCCGGCAAACGAGTCGAGCCGCGGAAAGACGAAGAAGTAAGGAAAGAGATTAAAAAGGAAAATCCGAGATAGAAATGTACATTATAGCGAAAAAGGAAAAAGATAAGAACAGGAAGATTTCCACAAATCTTGCGGAAATATTCTCAAAAGCCGACGAGCCAAAGCTATAAAAGGAGGGAGAAGTCAGAAGAGAAAGGCAGAGCGAACAACCCTAGATCTAGACTTAAGAACTTAGTAGTTTCTCTTAGCCGTTTTCAGAGTTCTTTTGTACTTTCTTTCCGATTCCTTTACTCTCTTTTCCGATCTTTGTACTCTTTTCGACTTCTAATCAATAAAACGTCCTCCGGGTTTGCTAGTTTCGTTGTTGTTCATGAAAGTTTCTGTTCCCTAAAAGTTTTGCTCTACAAGTTTTGACCGTGTGAGTTTCGACTCTCATAGTTTGGCGCCGTCTATGGGGATAAGAAACTTTTGACACTTAAAAACCACCAGTTAACGGACCCGAAGAGATGGCTACCATCGGAAACAAAGACGAGTTAAATCAGCAATTACCGATCGATGACAACACGCCCAACGTTACCACTGGTAACACTTCAGCAAGCGGCATCGTTACAAACACGACCACATCAGACACGACAATCAACGCAACCCTCGCCTAGTTGAAAGACATGGTAGCTGCACTGAGAGAAAAGGCGGAAGAACAAGAAAACAACACCCTCACTAAACAGATCGAAAGACTGAAACCCGGAAACCGCACGTGGACCACCCGAACGGTGAACTTCGCCCCGACCGAACAAAGACGCCTAGACTTCTCGGATTCTGGAGGGCCGTCAAGGAATTTGTCGCAACATCGCGAGCAAACTACAGGTGAACGAACTCCTCGACGACAAGACTCGACGCTATGGATCCTCCTCCGATAACGCGAAGATGAAAATCCGCGGCAACAAGCAACACAGAGGATTGCGAGAACGAAGGTTCGTCCCCGCCTGAGGACAAAACTGCGTCACCTTCCGATGACGAAGAGAGAATCGACGCAGATCGATGTTGAGGTCAAAAACCTCCTTGACGAAAACAATAGCCGAAAGAAATGATTGAGTAGTTGGGTACGAGCGAGTGTTTGCATTAGACGTTCAAGGTCTCGTATAAGTGAAAAAGTTGTACGAGATGCCGAAAATGTCACCTAAACGATTTATCGCAAAAAGGTTTCGGCAAAACAGACGACACAAGAATCGGACAAACATATCTTCCGACAGGAACTATGAATCGACGGAACATCCAAACAAAGCAAAGGACGAGCTGAAACAGCTCAAAAAACCGAGCTGAACCAGCTCGGAATTCCGAGCTAAACCAGCTCGGATCTAAACCCATCCCGTCTCGATCTTGATCATGAGTTGCCCTTTCGGAAATCCCGAGTTGAACCTTTGAGCTGAACCATCTTGGATTTCTGAACTAAACCCTTTCTTGTTTTTCGAGCTGAACTTTCCGAACGGATAACCAAACATTTGCCGATACGCATAACTTGTCGCAACCCACCTTCGGAAACATCAGCCTATACCTTCCTCGACCGATGACTTGGGCTGATAGATCAAGATTGAGGGAAATGGGAACTTGGGCCCAAGCATACGACAAACTCTAAACCAAATAAGTGAGTTGATACGTTAACGGACTCGGAACGTCCAAATCTCGGCCCATCCGACAAATGAGTCGAGCTGCGGAAAGACGAAGAAGTAAAGAAAGAGAATGGAAAAGGAAAATCCGAGATAGAAATGTACATTTTAGCGAAAAAAGGAAAAAGATAAGAACAGGAAGATTTCCGCAAATCTTGCGGAAATATTATCAAAAGACGACGAACCGAAGCTATAAAAGAAGGGAGAAGTCAGACGAGAAAGGCAGAGCGAAAAACCCTAGACCTAGACTTAAGAACTTAGCAATTTCTCTTAGCCGTTATCAGAGTTCTTTTGTACTTTCTTTCCGATTCTTTTACTCTTTTTACGATCTTTGTACTCTTTCCGACTTCTAATCAATAAAACATCCTCCTGGTTTGCTAGTTTCGTGGTTATCCTTGAAAGTTTATGTTCCCTAAAAGTTTTGCTCTACAAGTTTTGACCGTGTGAGTTTCGACTCTCACAGTTTGGCGCCGTCTGTGGGGAATAAGAAACTTTCGACACTTAGAGACCACCAATTAGCGGATCCGAAAAACGGGTATAGACAAAGATATGACCGATCCACCAGACGTAGCAACGACAGCCGACGTAGCGCTGTACGATTTAAAGGAGATGGAAGCCGTATTAATGCAAAAAGTCACTATCGGGTGGAGGTGAATACCATGCTCACCGAGCAAGTGGAGAGGCTCAGTACAAAAACCGTGGAGTACTGAAGCAGTGAAGTTCATATCATCTAAGCGACCGTGACTTACAAACAAGAGAAACCCTCCTGCAGACAGATCAAACACGACATATCTACCACCATTAATCTGACCAAGAAGAATCGCGACGACTATCGACGTCAATGGAGAAGAATGCATGGACGCAACCTCAAACAAAAAAGAATCATGACAATATCGGATCGGAATTCGCCAAAGCCGAAGAGAACAATTTGTGGTGCTTAAAGATCAACTTCATCGAAACTCACCTTACGATCTGTCCGATTGTCAAGATAAGTACCTAAATTCGTATTCACCTTATCATCATCAATGGTTTTACATATTGCTATGATTTATTCAACTCCTTTATGACTTATCGAATGTAGCCTTGTTGCAAGTTTTCCGCTTTCAATGCTTTACGATTATAGGAATTACTAATATCTCTAACTTACTTAAGAATTAACATGATAAACACTTGATCGAAATCGTAAATATATCGTCAAACCTTTTCGTATGTTCAACGTACAATCTAATACTCTTTGATTTCGTTTTACATAATGAGCACCTTTGTTTCAGACTTTGCGGTTATGTGTCATGATCAGAGCCTAACCAACTTTATCATTGAGCGAGTCTCCGACTTTGCTTCGTTTGCGGATCTATCCGCGATGCAAGAAGCCAAACAACCGATGATCGTAACGGAATCGAACGACTTGAAAAATCTATTTTAATATGTTGATGCACCTTTGAACCACCGCCGAGTCGAACAATCTCTAACCAATCGTCATCGATGCCCCGCCGTCACACCAGCAGGAGTTCCAAGCCATATTGCTCCTTGACCGTATATATCCGAGCACATAAGACCACTCGAAAATTCTGAGCAAACCTGCTCGGATTTCCGAGCTAAACCAGAACAAAAATTCAAAGCAAACCAGAGCACGCAAACGCTTGCAGCATGCTCGGTAACTCGCAAAGCATGCTCGGCAACTAGCAAGCGTGCTCGGCAACTCGCAAAGCAAGTTCGGCAACTCGCAGAGCGTGCTCGGCAACTCGCAAAGCATGCTCGGCAACTCGCAAAGCATGCTCGGTAACTCGCAAGCTTGCTTGGCAACTCGCAAGCATGCTCGGAAACTCGCAAGCGTGCTCGGCAACTCGCAAAGCATGCTCGGCAACTCACAAGCATGCTCGGCAACTCGCAAAGCGTGCTCGGCACCTTGCAAGCTTGCTCAGCAACTTGCAAGCGTGCTCGGCAACTCGCAAAGCATGGTCGGCAACTCGCAAAGCATGCTCGGCAACTCGCACATAAGACCGCTCGAAAATTCCGAGCAAACCAACATGGAAATCCTAGCTAAACCATCTCGGACCGAGCTGAACCAGAACAAAAATTCCGAGCAAACCAGAGCACGCAAACGCTTGCAGCATGCTCGGCAACTCGCAAAGCATGCACGTCAACTAGCAAGCGTGCTCGGAAACTCGCAAAGCATGTTCGGCAACTCGCAGAGCGTGCTCGGCAACTCGCAAAGCATGCTCGGCAACTCGCAAAGCATGCTCGGCAACTCGCAAGCATGCTCGGCAACTCGCAAGCATGCTCGGCAACTCGAAAAGCGTGCTCGGAAACTCGCAAGCGTGCTCGGAAACTCGCAAGCGTGCTCGGCAACTAGCAAAGCGTGCTCGGCAACTCGCAAAGCATGGTCGTCAACTCGCAAAGCATGCTCGGGAACTCGCAAAGCATGTCCGGCAACTCGCAAGCATGCTCGGCAAGTCGCAAAGCATGCTCGGCAACTGGCAAAGCATGCTCGGCAACTCGCAAGCATGCTCGGTAACTCGCAAAGCATGCTCGACAACTCGCAAATGTGCTCGGCAACTCGTAAAGCATGCACGGCAACTCGCAATCGTGCTCGGTAACTCGCAAAGCATGATCAGAAACTCGCAAAGCATGCTCGGCAATACTCGCAGCTTGATCGGCAGCTTGTTCGACAAATAAAATAGCATTCTCGGCAACTTGCATAATTTCGGAAATCTGAGTTGAACAACCTCGGAAATCCGAGCTGAACCAGCTCAAATCCAAGCTGAACAAGCTCAAAAGTTCCGAGCTAAAAAAAAATATTTGAAGAAAATCAGCTTGTCTTCCGAGCTGAAAAGGAAGAAACAAAAATTCAGAAAATTCAGCTCGTCTTCCGAGCTGAAAAGGAAGAACAAGAAAAGAAAAAAAAAAGAGAAAAACATAAGGGAGAAGCATTGGAAATTCCGAGCTGACCACTCTTCTCGGAAGTTTCGAGCAAGACGTTCCTCTTAACCAAAGACAAAAACTTTTCCAACTAATTTCAAGGCATATTCGGACTACTCTCAAGGCACTCGACTCATACATCCAACTCACTCAAACAAATCAGGACAACGGATCGCAGTTGGAAGCACGGCGCGCCCGCAAAAGTTCAGCTCCCCAACCATACTCATGAGGACATCCGGTAACGAAAACAAACTCCCTTTTCTCATTTCCATTAAAATTTATTTCTCTTAGATCAAAATTAGGATATGAACTTTGTAATTTAGAATTCGCCTACTATTACATCGCATGCATAGTCGTTAGGAATAGCTTATCTTGTCCACTGACGACCGCAGCGGACAAACGCATACATCCTTTACGGATATAAGCCAACACGTCCAATATGGATTGAGGCTCTATTACATCCAAAAATGGATAACAGCGCGCTATCTATGTTTATTATCGCCGAAGGGAACATAAGTCAAGAGGTCGACGTAAGATCCCGAATACGGGTTGTTGACAGGTCTTCAAATCCGCTGCACCAGTACTGAAGACGATAATAGACCCCACAAATCCAGTATGACGCTACTTAGCATGATGGTAAAATGACGTTTTAATCAAGTATATATTGGTTCGTTATCTTTGAAAGGTGGTCCTGCGGATACCGATTTTTTCAATGAACGAAAGATGCGAGGCGAGAGTTTCGCGGAAAATCGGGATCGAAAATCCAAACCCAGTAAAATACAACACGCTGGTCTCAACAACGTCATTATTGAGTACACGACCGACTTCGGAATGTAAGACGTAAAACCCCCGCACTAGTACTAAAGTCAACCGTAAAACTCCTCGAAACCCAGCAAGACGCTTCCGAGCACACTGGTCTAATCATGATAAGTCCATAAGAGAAAAACGATTTGTTATTTCTCGGACTCCAAACCCAGCAAGACGCTTCCGAGCACGCTGGTCTGAACATTATAAGTCCACAAGAGAAAAATGTTTTGTTCTTTCTCGGACTCGAAACCCAGTAAGACGCTTCCGAGCACACTATCTAAATCATTATAGGTCCACAAGAGAAGTACGTTTTGTTATTTCTCAGACTCAATGTCAAAACTCAGTAAGACGCTTCCGAGCACGCTGGTCAAAACATTACAAGTCCGCAAGAGGAGTACATCTTGCTACTCCTCGGAATCAATTTTGTAAGATGCTTTCGAGCACACTGGTCTAATCATTACTTGTCCGCGGAAGGAAATACGTCTTACTATTCCTCGGACTCAATTTCGAAACCCAGTAAGACACTTCCGAGCACACTGGTCTCAATCATCTCGGGTTTGTAGGTAGAGTATTGATAGGTCAAGAATTATCCCTATTCTAACTGCAAGTGCACGGTGATGTAGTTGTAGTACTTAGGGTATCGAATCCACAGGGACTCCGGTCAACGATAGATTTAGAACAAAAAAGATTAAACTAGGAGAAAACAAATTGTAATGAGAAACTAAAGCGAAGTAGAAAAGTAAATCAGGCGAGTCTGTAAGCAAGGAGGCAAAGCGTTAAGTCTAGGGAGTTCTCAAGAAATCAGGAACATAAACTAATCAATCAATCGGGATCTAATTAAGAACTATTCTAGAACTCAAACACATATGTAGAATTAACCGACTGTCGTTGCGAGAATTCTCTAAGTCTAAGTGCAGTAATCCAAATTCCTTTGCAATTAATAACAGATTAAACCAGCTTTAATTCCAAGTTCGATATGTTCACAATCTAATTAAACCAAATTCCTTTGCGAAAAATCAGATTGCTCATCTAGGTTTTTCTAGCTAATTAACCAACTGTCGTTGCATCAATCAACCTAACATCATAAATCTGGGTAGCTAATTCAGATTAAGCAGTAAGTACAATCCTAGATGAAGAACTAACAGATATGAATCCCTACAGATTTATCAACCTATAATTCCATGAAATCCCTAATGAGAATCCCTAAACTTAACAGATAATCTACTCAGACATAATCATCGAGACAGAAAACATCTTGAATAGAAAACCAAATAGCATATAATAGAACAAAGAACTGGGGTTCGAAATCCTCTCTCTTTCGAGATTAGGATCAGCCCCTAACTCTCTCTGAAAATAAAATAAGCGTAAGTTATAAAACTTAGCCTAAACAATGGCTTAAAAACCCTAATATAATGGTCTAAAGTCGGCTGGGGCTTCCTTGTAATTATGAGAGACTTCTGGGCAAAGTTGCAATTTCTAATTCTCTTCATTAAACGCTCGCGAGAAGTCTGTGTCGACCTTGTGTCGATCGTTTCACCCTCTGTGTCGATCGACACAGGTCTGTGAAACGGGCAGTGAACTCTTCCTCTCGGGTCAATACTCCAAAATGCTCCAGAATGCATCATAATTTCCAATTCCGCTCCAAACATACCTAGACCTGTAAACATACTAAAAAGACTCCAAAACATAACATAAGACTCGATAAATAAGATATATACCATGGTTAAAATCCCTAAAATCCATGGTATATCAAGTATATCTCGCTGACCTTCAAACTTAACTCAAAACCCAGTTAGGCGCTTCCGAGCTTGCTGGTCTTAGTCATCACAAAGGCGAGTATATCTCGCCGACCTCCGAACCCAAAACTTGATTCAAAATATGGCAGAACGCTTCTACGAACGCCAGATTTAAATGTTGTCCCATTAACCTCAAGACTCGGAATACGCATCTGAGTGTAATGCTCCTAAAAACGCAAAGGGTCAAAAGCTAAATCACACTTTCCTTTGGGAATTATACGAAGCTTTCTGGAAAAGCCTTCAAGCTCTACAAAACCGACTCGTACAATCTATACGGAGCCGACGAAGGAGATTTTCTCCCGATTAAATCTGCTCGACTTTTCTGCATTAATCAACCTAACGTCAACACGACAGCTGAACTTCTCGGACGTACAAATCGTCCTAGCAGGCTCGACAAACTAACCTGAAAACAAATCATACTCAAAAAACCGAGCATCCTTACTTAGAAAACCCGAGTAGACCTACTCGGAAAACCCGAGCAGATTTCCCCAGAAAATCCGAGCATGTTTGTACAGGAAATCCAATCAGACTTACTCGGAGAATTCCGAAGACCAACATGATTTCCCTCTCGGACTCGTCACATTTGTAAGCACGACCGGTTCACAATTAAATACGGAAGCGTCGACGAAAGATCAATAATGGGTTTCCAAACATCCAACGACATGACAAGAGGACTACGGATGGCTTGATCCCTTTCTTAAGGGTACGTAGGCAGCCTTTCATAAGGTTCAGCTCTAAACGAAAATTCTTCGCTTGAAGTAAAGAAGTATCAAGGTCATACACCAGGAACGACCAATGCATCTGAAGAAAATTTCAATAACATACGGAATTGCTCGGAAGACTCTGCACAAAAAAATCAACTACGGCCGAGAGATCCAAAAGGGTCACCATATACACGCAATTGGATGTGAATCGACTTATCGGAACAAATCCAACTCGAAAATACCAATTCAAAAAATTCGTCTAACTTGATGTACAAGACGAAGGCCCAAATGCGACAAACGATTCGGACAATCCTTCGTCGCAAACGGAAGAGCAAAAAAACATAAAGGACCGAACTAAGTCTTTCGGACAATTTCTTTCGCCTCGAATACAAAATAACCTCGCCATCATTGCACTCGAGTCTGACGAGCTGGGGGCTAACTGTTGAGGTCAAAAACCTCCTCGACGAAAACAATAGTCGAAAGACATGATTGAGTAGTCGGGTACGAGCGAGTGTTTGCATTAGACGTTCAAGGTCTCGTATAAGTGACAAAGTTGTACGAGATGCCGAAAATGTCACCTAAACGATTTATCGGAAAAAGGTTTCGGCAAAACAGACGACAACATAATCGGACAAACATATCTTCGGACAGGAACTATGGATCGACGGAACATCCAAACAAAGCAAAGGACGAGCTGAACCAGCACAAAAAACCGAGCTGAACCAGCTCGAAAAATTAAGCTGAACCAGCTTGGAATTCCGAGGTAAACCAGCTCGAAAATCCGATCTAAACCAGCTTGGATCTAAACCCATCCCGTCTCGATCTTGATCATGAGTCGCCCTTCCGGAAATCCTGAGTTGAATCTTTGAGCTAAACCATCTCGGATTTCCGAACTAAACCGTTTCTGGTTTTCCGAGCTGAACTTTCCGAATTGATAACCAAACATTTGCCGATACGCATAACTTGTCGCAACCCACCTTCGGAAACATCAGCCCATACCTTCCTGGACCGATGACTTGGGCTGATAGATCGACATTGAGAGAAACGGGAACTTGGGCCCAAGCATACGACAAACTCTAAACCAAATAAGTGAGTTGATACGTTAACGGACTCGGAACGTCCAAATATCGGCCCATCCGGCAAACGAGTCGAGCTGCGGAAAGACGAAGAAGTAAAGAAAGAGAATGGAAAAGGAAAATCCGAGATAGAAATGTACATTTTAGCGAAAAAAGCAAAAAGATAAGAACAGGAAGATTTCCGCAAATCTTGCGGAAATATTCTCAAAAGACGACGAACCGAAGCTATAAAAGGAGGGAGAAGTCATACGAGAAAGTCAGAGCGAAAAACCTACACCTAGACTTAAGAACTTAGCAATTTCTCTTAGCCGTTTTAATTGTTATTTTGTACTTTCTTTCCGATTCTTTTACTCTTTTTCCGATCTTTGTACTCTTTCCGACTTCTAATCAATAAAACGTCCTCCGGGTTTGCTAACTTCGTGGTTATCCTTGAAAGTTTTTGTTCTCTAAAATTTTTGCTCTAAAAGTTTTGACCGTGTGAGTTTCGACTCTCACAATCGATACGTCCCACATCAAAGCGACGATGAATTCTCGGAAGAAGAGGACGTGGAACTAACTCGTCAAAACGGGCCAACTCAACGGCAGAGAAGCAGCAGAAGGAGCGAACTCGACGAACTCAGGGACGCGTTAGCCCAGACAACCGCAGAAATTAAAACTGTGCGATCACAGGTTCACCGAGCAACCAGCGCCACCCCGGAGATTGATCGTGTCCTGGAAGAGACAAGAAAGACACCATTCAAAACTCGAATAACCGGGACTCGGATTTCCAATCCGGGCAAGCTCAAAATCTCATTCTACGACGGAACAACTAATCCGAAGGCTCATATGATGGCCTTCTGAATTGCGATGGGAAGAGCGAATCTTACCCGAAGGGACAAAGATGCCGGTTTCTGCCTTTTGTTCATGGAACATCTAAAAGGAGCAGCCCTGGAGTGGTTTTCAAGACTAGAGCGCGACTCCATCGGAAATTTCCAACAGCTATCGGAAGAATTTATGAAGCAGTACTCCATCTTCATGGACAGAGAGAGTTCCGACGTGGACCTGTGGGCTTTGAGTCAAGGTGAAACCGAAAGCCTTAGGAAATTCATCGAGCGATTCAAAAGAGTGGCAAGCCGCATTGAAAATTTGAGCGACAAAGTGGGTATGATGCACTAAAGAAAGCACTCTGGTACGAGTCGGATTTCAAGAGGGAAATCTCGCTAAACCGACCGCAAACAATGGCAGACGCCTTACACAAAGCAAATGATTTCATCTTGGATGAAGAGGAGATGAAGGTCTTGTCCGAAAAGCACAAATCAAAAAAGCATGCAAGTAAGGAAACCCGTATATCGACAAGCACGAGTAGCGAGAGGCGAGTCTCAAAGCCAAGCAGCACTTCACGGCCTGAAAGGACGATCGGGTCGCATAACTACCAGATCGGACCACACCAGCAAGAAGATGCCAACATAACGGAGGAAAAGCTCTCGGAACACTTGGACGAGGAATCCTAGCTCCTACGACGAGAAAGCTTTCTGCGACCACCACCAGTCCTACGGACATAACACTACCGACTGTCCCAGACTAGGAATCAAACTCGCGGCTAAACTCGTAGCCGGAGAACTAGGGGATACAATAACTCTAAAGGACCTCGACGATGGAAAGACTGGAAATCAGTCGAGTAAGCCGAACAAAAACAACAATCCAAACAAAACGGATCTAGAACAAAGCCATCAGGAGGGACAAATTGCGACAGGCAACAACAAGCGGAGGAAAGTAAACGATGAAGATCCTAAAGCAGCCTGCAGACAAAGGATAAACATGATCGTGGAAGGACCACAGTACCGTCCAAGACAAAAAAATTCTCTCGACGGTCACAAGATGCATCTGTCCCGAGAAGGAGCATCAGGAAGCGAGCATCAGCACGTTGTCCAGATCCTACGATAACATTCGACGATATACCAAGGTCGGATGCCAGCCATCCAGGTAAACATCCATTGGTCGTGGAGCTAATCATCTGGAATCATCGTGTACCGAACATAATTATCGATACCGGAAGTTCCGTGGACCTAATCATCTGCGAGACTCTAAAGAAAATGGGCTTAAACTTGAACGAAGTAACGCCCGCCCAATCATCCCTGACATGATTCGCCGGAGACTCTGTAACCACTTTCAGAAAAATCGAGCTCGCAATGGTCGAGGGAGGAGTATTCAAAGTCATCGAATTCACAGTGGTAGATCGCCCAACAATCTATGGAGCGATTCTCGGAATCCCATAGATAAACTCAATGAAGGCAGTCCCATCAACTTATCATCTATGCGTCAAGTTCCCAACCCCTTTCGGGATTAGTACGATTTGGGGAAATCGGGAACAGCTGATCCCCGACAATCCCCAGCACGAAGAATCAGGACACCAGACAAATGCAACGGGGAGAAGCTGCCCATCTCGCCGAACCGACAATCGCGACCAGTGCTTCTCCGTAGGAGACCTTGTCCTAAGAAGAATCTGGCGAAGCTCGAGACTTCCAAAAACCGCAGCAGACTGGAAAGGACCCTACATGATAACGAGAGAGATCCGTCCTAAGGTATACGAGCTCGAAACCATGGACAACACCAAGATTGGATGGAACACAATGCACCTAAGAAGGTTCCGATACTAAAAAAAAGAAGAAAAAAGAATCATCTACAGAACGTTTTGAACTACGGGACGGCTTGATCCCCATAAGGGGTACGTAGGCAGCCGATCTTCTTGATCGGTTCAGCTGTCCCCCTTTAAAAAAAAAGGGGGGGAGTGGGTCCGTATACATATATACTTCCATATCGGAACTCGCAAATTTTTGAAACAATTCTCAAAACTCGTCCGCAAAAGCTAACCAGAGATCCGGAAAGAACCATCTCGGAAACTCCGGGTCAAAAACAGCTAGGAATCTCTGAGCAACACAAAGAACCCAAACTATTTAAGTTGGACCAGTTCGGACCGAGATCACCTCGGAAATCCGAGCTGAAACAGCTCGGATCTTAGCTCGGCCAGCTCGGATCTGAGCTCAGCCAGCTCGGATCTGAGCTCAGCCAGCTCAAGAATTCCAAGCAGAAGCAGCTCGGATCTGAGCTCAGCCAACTCGGAAATCCGAGCTGAAACAGCTCGAATCTGAGCTCAACCAGCTCGGATCTGAGCTCAACCAGCTCAGAAATCCGAGCTGAAACAACGCGGATCTGAGACTCAACCATCTCGGAAATCCGAGCTAAAATGGCTCGGATCTGAGCTCAACCAGCTCAGAAATCCGAGCTGAAAGACTGCGAAAGATTTTCTCGAAAGTGTGAAAATGCCAGAGACACGCTCCAACCATCCACCAACCGGCCGAGCTGTTGGCTCGGATCTGAGCTCAACCAGCTCAGAAATCCGAGCTGAAACAGCGCGGATCTGAGACTCAACCATCTCGGAAATCCGAGCTAAAATGGCTCGTATCTGAGCTCAACCAACTCGGAAATCCGAGCTGAAACAGCGCGGATCCGAAACTCAACCATCTCGGAAATTCTCGAATCATAGGAGGACACCCCAAATATCCAAGCTGAACCTTCCCTAAAGTTAGCCGCCTTGCGCAAAATTTCAAAGACCGCAAAAATTCAACTTTCCAACCAAACTCGTTAAATCGCCAGGTAATAAAACAAACTCCTCTCTTTACTTTCATACCATTTATCAAAGTTAGAATTCAAGTTTCGGAATTTAGAGCTAGCCATCTAGATTATTGCATAGTTGTTAGGAACTACTTACTTTGTCCACTGACGGCCGCAGTGGACAAACCCACACATCTTACACGGATATTAGCCGACACGTCCCATGCAGACTAAGGCACTATACATACAACAAACGGATAAAAGTGCGCTATAAAAATTCTATAAAATACCGCCAAGGTATGTTTATTATCGGCAAAGGGAACATAAGTCGAGAAGTTGACGTAAAATCCCGAATACGGGTTGTTGACAGGTCTTCAAATCCGCCGCACTAGTACTTGAGACGATAATAAATCCTCCCAAAAAGAAACCCAGCATGACGCTACTCAGCACGCTGGTAAAGTGATGTTTTAGCCAAGTATATCTTGGTTCGGTATCTTTGAAAGGTGGTCCTGCGGATACCGACTTATTTTCGAAAAACGAAAGATGCGAGGCAAAAATCTCGCAGAAAATCGGGATCCAGATTACTTCTTGCCGCGACGAACCGGCTTTGCCTTTCTATAGCCGAGGGCAATTTCGAGAAAATCTTTCTAAGTTTGGAGAATCGAGACGCGATTTTCTTCAACATTCCCCTTTTCCCTTTCTCGGCCGCGATCCGAAGAGATACCTCACGGGAAACTTCTCTCTCGGCAAGTCGGGTTCTTAAGGCCTCAACATCGGTTATGGCCGCAGTCCGCGCAGCATCGAGGGAAAACCTCGCCGTCTCGAATTTGCTCCTTCCTTCTTCCATAGAAGCTCTCATGGCCGCAACTGAATCTGCCAAGAGCGCATTATCGACGGAATGCCTCACAAAGCGATCCCAAATTCCACGAAGCCTCGTATCGGCCTCAGCAGCATGACGATTGACCGAAGCCCACGCCTAAAAAAAACTTAGACAAGTTAGAAAAGTGATGGGATAAGACCACATGCCTCACGGCAAAGTAAAGAAGCTAACCCTCAACATATCTTGCCCCGCAGCAGCAAATGATTCACCGCAAATCATGTCTTCGCATCGAATGGGGAGATCTCCTGGATGGCGTACATCGGCGCAAAATCTGGCAAGCGTATCAGCATTAGTGTAGGTAGACCCATCACCATCACAGGACCATGACGGGATTTTGGGTTGCGGAACCTCAAAATCCTTCCCATGTCTCTTCGCGGGTCCACGACTAGACTCGGGAGCGACGACCTGATCCGGCGAATCCGACATAGGAACCTGCGAAATGTTCGTCCCAGCACCACCAATATCAGCATCGGCACAAGTTCCTGAAGTGCTTTCACTCACCATAGAGCCTTGACAATTCCAGTCATCGAAGCCATGAAAGTCGAACTCCGAAGGATCAACTCCTTCCGCAAACCATGGAGATATTGAACCAAGGTCTTCAACAAATATATCGTCCAGACGCTCGCCATCAACGTCCGCCTTCTCGTCAGGTCTCGCCGCCTTACGATCCGCTTCCATTTGACTGGCGCCGATAACACGTTCAATCGAAAAGTGTTGTAACCAGTTCGTGCCACCTTCCCGAAGTGCCCAAATGAGAGAAATCAATCTCGGCGGGCACGTCAAACAAATATCCTTCTATGAAAATAAAGAAACTGTTCATTAGAAGATCAGCTTGATAAAAATCTAGACAACAAAAACAACTAAGTCCCTACAAAGCTTCCCCCATTTCGACTTCATCAACGGAACGCAAGCTTTCCCAACAGACGCTTCGTCGATCATGACGTAGAAGAAGTGATGCCTCCATTCACAATATTTCTTTTCAAACCCCGATACGACCGCTCGATGAGGATAGGACATGAGGTAATACTCAGAATCGCGTTTTGTCGGATTCACGTACAAAATGTTTCAGAGATGTAACACTCGGAGGCTGAAACCACATTCGAAACTACGAACCAGTATGCCCACCAGATGCATTAAGCCCCTAGGAGTGATTTGCGTCAGGGCCAGTCTAAGGCGTCGAAGGTAACAGATGATGAGTGTTGGGAATGTCCTGAAATCTATTGTACTTACTCTAAGTGTAAGTTGTATTGTCGAGATGAGACAGTCATATGACACTGGGCAGTCATAATGCTTTGCTAGAAGCCACTTATGATCAATGAGTTTAGAACTCATTGCTAGTGTCATATGATCCTACAGGGTCACACACCTAAGCAAACTGGGCGTTAAAGACGAGGTTGATCATTAATGTAATGATCCACTGAATGCATATTTGATATGCATTCGATATCAATATTCTGGGGCAGTGTCGATCGATGCAGATAGTGCATCGATCGATGCAACTCGCGGATTACCAGATTAATTCGGTTTAATCTGGTTAATTCCGTTATGGTTTAAGTCGACATACATAAGATATATGGTCGACCTAAACGGATTTCTAACCTAATTCACAGCCACCAGAACATAGAAAGAAACCTCTCTGGAGATTAGATCTCTGTAAGGCACTAGCATCCCTGCGGTCCAGTTTGTGTGCGTGTGGATACCAGTAGAGGCGCAGCATTTGAGGCGCTTCGTGATCTCGATTATCTGCTAATACTTCCGCTGCAAATCAACAGGTAAATCTGAGATCCCATAGATTCAATTATATGAACCTTAGATCCTAGGCTCGGAATAAAGACTAGGGTTGCTAATTGGATTAGGATCTGCTAGAAATTCCTTCAGTGGTATCAGAGCTTTAGGGTTCCATTGAATCTGTAGCATGTTGATTGGATTAGTTGAATCTGAATCTGTGTATGGTTGATACAAACTTGCTAAAATTAGGTTTCATGAAAAACCTAGTTTAGGGTTTGTTCGAAAAACGTCTTAGGGTTTTTCGCATGGTGTCGATCGTTGCCAATCCGGCATCGATCGACACAGGGCGAAAACCCAAATAAAATTTAGGGTTTTTCGCATGGTGTCGATCGTTGCCAATCCGGCATCGATCGACACGGGGCGAAAACCCGAATAAACCTTAGTTTTCGCCTAGTGTCGATCGACACAAGCGTTGCATTGATCGACACAAACCTCGCGAGATTGATGAATCGGTTCAATTGGATTGGACCGGTTATCGAGCTTGGTTAATGATGGTTGAAAGCTGTGAATGGTTTAATTGCGATTGGTTTGATCGGGTTGGTATCGATCGATGCTAATGTAGCATCGATCGACACTGACCGATATTCAAAACCGGATCAATTGGATTGATCGGTTATCGCGGATTGCTTTTGGTTATTCTGTGTCAGTAAACACTATAGTAGTGTCGGTCGACACAAGATTCGATGGTTTAGGTTATGGAACCTGAAACCACAGAACCAAACCAAGACAAATCATTTAATTAGAAGAATTAAAACATAATAAAACTGAACGTTTTAAATGATTCTGTTCCTCAATCAAATATCAAGTGATACTTGATGTCTTTCCAATCTTGTCAACTGTCAAGACTCGTTTCATTGAGTGATAGGCTTGCAGTGCAAGGTACCCACAATTACATGAGTAAGGCAGGAAGTAATCGTGTTGATGGGCTTGCAGTGCAAGGCGTCAACAATTACATGACTTAAGAGATTGGTTTACTTGACTGGGCTATCAAAATCGTTTTGGGCCTAGAGACATCAGGTGGATTGGGCATGAGATGTCGATCCACAACCAAGAGTTATATTGGATATAACTAGCAAAGTTGTTGCTTACCTAGATAGCTAAAATTTGGGTGACAGCGAGTGGCTCACGCAAGTTTAGTAAAGTAAGGGTCTTGGATCATTATATTCATCTGAGGAAACATTGTTTGAATATAATGCGAGTTTTCTTAATAGTTAAGACTTCTCATTTCTTGAACATCATAACTAAAACCTCCCTTGTTTTTCAGCTATGTCTAGCACAAACCTTCGTAACAATTTCTCCTTGCGATCCGTCCTTGAGAAGGACAAGTTAAATGGATCAAACTTTCTTGAATGGTATCGGAACTTGAGAATTGTTCTCAAACAGGAGAAGAAGGACTATGTCCTTGAGAAAGTTATCCCCAAGAAGTACCGAGCCAATGCATGGGAGTCAGATAAGGATGCTTGGGATAAGCATTCTAATGATGTGGTGGATGTGAGTTGTCTCATGTTGGCTACCATGAACTCGGAATTGCAGAAGCAATATGAGTACGTGGAGTCGCCAATACAGATGATCACTGGCCTGAAAAGTAGGTTTCAGGAGCAGGCACGAACTCAGAGATACCAGACAGTTAGATCTCTGATTGAGTGCAAGCTACCAAAGGGCGAACCAGTTAGTCCTCATGTCATTAAGATGATGGGTTATATTGATAACCTGGGGAAACTGGATTGTCCCATTAGCCAAGAGTTGGCTACTGACATCATTCTACAGTCACTGCCGTCAAGCTATGATCAATTTGTTATGAACTATAACATGAACAACTTGACGAAGACGTTGACTGGATTGCATGGGATGCTTAAGACTGCTGAACCTAACATCAAGAAGGACACCCCAAATGTCCTTATGGTACAAAAGGGTAAAAAGTTTAAGAAACTTGGTAAGAACAAAGGTGATGGCAAGACGAGCTCGATTGTGAATCCAAGCGAGTCTGGCCATGTTCCTAAGGTTAAAACCAGTCCTTCTGAAGATGTTAAGTGCCGTTATTGTAATGGTTATGGGCATTTGAAAAGAAACTGCAATAAATTCTTGGAAGATTATGAGAAGCTGAAGAAGACGTACGAGACTTCTTCTTCAGGTATTATGTTATAGAAGTAAAATGTTACTTCTTATAGTCCTACTTATTGGGTATTGGATACCAGCTGTGGTACTCATATTTTGTGAAAATGTGCAGGGCCTGAGCAAAAGTAGGACTATGGAGAAAGGACAAGTGGACCTATGAGTGGGAATGGAGCAAGAGTTGCTGCATTAACCGTAGGAGTATTTCATTTGTTTTTCCTTTTATGGCATGTTTTGAACTTAAAACTGCTACTATGTATCTGCTATGAGCAGAAAGATTATTTCTAATCCTTGTTTGGATATGGAAGGATATCAGTCTTCAAATTAAGAATAAGTGTTATTCATTTGATTACAATGATATATTTCATAGTAGCAATCCATTAGAGAATGGACTTTATGTTATAAAACAGAATGTGCCTAAGTTCCTAACTATAGCATTAATATCAAACTTCTCTCTGGCATTGTCGTTTTGGGCCAAATAAATGAGAAACAGATTCAGAAGCTCCATAGTGATGGACTTTTGGGCTCATCTGATTATGAATCATAATGGGTAAAGTGAATCTTGTTTATTGGAAAACGACAGAGGCCCCTTTCAACAAAGGTAGTGTCGATCGATGCATGTATGCAACGATCGATACAGGTTGCGAACGAACGGATAAAATGAAAGGGCCAGAGGCTTATTGGGCTTTATACATACGGATGTATATGGACCGATAGTGCTAGAGGAAAATTTCAGTACTTCATTACCTTTACTGATAGTTTTCAGTAGGTACGGTTATGTCTTATTTATAAGACATAAGTCAAAATCTTTGAAAAGTTCAAAGAGTTCAAAAATGAAGTACATAATCAATTTGGCAAAGGTATTAAATCTCTACGATAAGATCATGGAGGTGAATACCTAAGTCAAGAATTTAGTGATCATCTGAGAGATTGTGAAAGTGTTTCCCAATTCACTCCTCCAGAATCGGACTTTATTAGATATGGTTCGATCAATGATGAGTCACTTAGATCTTCCATTATCCTTCCAAGAATACGCTCTAGAAATGTATGAGTTTACTTTAAATAGAGTTCCATCAAAATCAGTTACAGAGATACCACATGAGATGTGGAATGTAAATGTTTCTGATTTATCCATCATGGAGATTTGGAGTTGCGAGACTTATGTAAAACGTTTAATCTCTGATAAGCTCACACCCAAATCTGATAAGTGCTACTTCATTGGTTGTCCTAACAAAACCAAGGCATGTTACTTTTACAACCAGTTCGAGAACAAATTGTTTGTTGCTCGGAACTATGTTTTCTTGAGAAAGACTTTCTTTCCGAGAAGAACAGTGGGAGTAAAAGTACAACTCGAAGAAATTCGAAAATCACAGGAGACTGCTCAGCAGCAGTTGGATCTACAAAGATTTGTAGAACCTGCACCTGTGGTGCCTAGAGTTTATAAAGGATCTGGTGAATGTATATTCGATATACATTTAAATGGCGAGTTTCTGAAGAAGTGTCGATCGACACAAAAGTTGCATCGATCGACACAGATCGCGAACCAAATATTGATTTTGGTTTATGACTTAATTAACTACGGTTTAAATCTTGGTTAATTAGGTCGTGGTAAAAGTATACATATGAGATATGTATGCGCGACTTTTACAGAAAAAACTGAAGCTCGCAGATCCGAAAGGATACGTCACGAACCCGAGAAATATGGATTTCTCGTAACCAATTGCCGTGATCTACTGATCATTGAAAGTGACGGCCTGCGAATTTTGAAGAAGCAATGATGAGCCTTGACTCCGAAAATGGCTGAAAGCCGCTGAATCCGAAATGGGATCCATGTCACAAAACCAAGTATGACTTGGGTTGATTTACCCGATGGTGTAGAAGCCATTGTGAGTAAATGGATTTTCAAGAAGAAAAGATGACATGGATGGTTATATTCAGATGTACAAAGCTAGGTTGGTGGCAAAAGGTTTCAAGTAAATTCATGGTATTGACTATGAAGAAACCTAATCCCATACACCGTGCTTATGTCCATTCGGATTCTCCTAGCAATCACCACTCATAATGGTTATGAGATCTGGCAGATGGATGTGAAAACAGTTTTCCTTAATGGAATTCTGGAAAGGGATGTGTACGTGACACAACCTGAAGTTTTCATTGAAATTAATGAAGCTTGCATATCGATCCATTTATGGATTGAAGCAAGCATCTCGGAGTTGGAATCTTCATTTTGATGAAGCAGTCAAAAGGTTTGACTTCATCATGAACGAAAGGGAACCATGTGTTTACAAGAGGACTAGTGGGAGCGCAGTTGCATTTCTAGTATTGTATGTTGATAAAACACTACTTCTCGGAAAAGAAGTCCCTTTTGTTTCAGTCTGTTAAGACTTGATTCGAAAGTTGTTTTTCGATAAAATTATGGGAGAAACCGTATACATTCTTGGAATAAGAATCTATAGAGATAGATTGGATAAGCTAATTGGATTGTGTCAAAATACTTATAGTGATAAGGCCTTGCACATGTCCAATATGCAGGATTCCAAGAAGGGCTTCGTGCAAATGACTCTTGGTATTACTCTTAGCAAGACGCTGTGTCTTTCGACACACGCTGAGCAAGGGCGAATGAGGGTCAGGCTACTGCTAAAGGCATTAGATGTCTTAAGATGTGATCTTAATTTTAGTGGGAGTCATTGTTATTAATTTTAGTTATGATATGATGTTCGTATAAACATAATTTGATTATGTTATTGAAATCTGACATCTGTATTGTTTAATAATGGTTATTAAATAATAGTTCCAAAGTAATTTATGACATTTTATAGGTCATCAAGTATGTGACTTGATCATGAAACCCTATATATAATAAATGACATAAATTATGTTGGTCCCTGGTCGAGGTTGTTAAAGTGGGATATTAACAACCGCGTGAGACTAGTATGTGAGGTGACTGATGACTAAGTTTCATGGAGTCATTAATAAGAGTATTAAAGTCAATCACATAGATATGTGTTGGAGAACACAGGATCGGACATGACCCACTGATGAGAACTCTACGGGATAGTTATATAAGTGTCATGAGAGTTTTCATTACGACTATAGAGTATAGTCCTCAGACCTGAGTTCATCATGTTTTCTTACATGTGAATTGGTCCGCTTTAACCTTGTCAAACGTCAGCCGTAACTGGTGACTATAAAGGCATTGATTGGGCGTATCATGAAGCGTGTGAAGAGACAGGGATGGAACAAGATGGGATTTGTCCCTCCTATATAACAGGAGATAAATATCTCAGGGCCCATCGAAGATTTGATACTGAGAAATGTGTGGCCACACTCAAACGAGGTGATTGTCAGTCGTTTGTCTTGTCAGTATAAATCGGAGTTCGATGAACATGATCTTGGCTAAATAAGGGTGACACAGATCTTGCCTTATGCCAGATCGAGATATAGTGACGAAGGGATTATGGGAATAGATGATTCCAGTACAAGTGGGAGATTGTTGGGAATGTCCTGAAATCTATTGTACTTGCTCTAGGTGATAGTTGTATTGTCGAGATGAGACAATCATATAATACTAGGTAGTCATAATGCTTTGCTAGAAGCCACTTATGATCAATGAGTTTAGAACTTATTGCTAGTGTCATATGATCCTACAGGGTCACACACCTAAGCAAACTGGGCGTTAAAGACGAGGTTGATCATTAATGTAATGATCCAGTGAATGCATATTTGATATGCATTCGATATCAATATTCTGGGGCAGTGTCGATCGATGCAGATAGTGCATCGATCGATGCAACTCGCGGATTACCAGATTAATTCGGTTTAATCTGGTTAATTCCGTTATGGTTTAAGTCGACATATATAAGATATATGGTCGACCTAAACTGATTTCTAACCTAATTCACAGCCACCAATACATAGAAAGAAACCTCTCTAGAGATTAGATCTCTGTAAGGCACTAGCATCCTTGCGGTCCAGTTTGTGTGCGCGTGGATACCAGTAGAGGCGCAGAGGCGCTTCGTGATCTCGATTATCTGCTAATACTTCCGCTGCAAATCAACAGGTAAATCTGAGATCCCATAGATTCAATTATATGAACCTTAGATCCTAGGCTCGGAATAAAGACTAGGGTTGCTAATTGGATTAGGATCTGCTAGAAATTCCTTCAATGAGTTCATGAATCAGGAACCAGAGAAAGCATGACTCGAAGAAGATTTCGTACACCGAAAAATACCCTTTTGGTGGAGATTCCACTCGGTCGCATGAAGATGGAATCCTTATCGTAACATTCTCGGGAATCATAGCATCGCGCCGGAGCTTCGCAATTGACTCCGCCCATGACAACGTCAAACCGATAGGATCAGGGATCACCTTTTTTCTCCTCAGACGCCTCTTCTTTGGAACATCTGGAGGATAATACCAATGACGAAGGAATTCTTCCCGACTAACTCGGTCACCTTCGAATTCGTCCTTGATTGACGCATCCGCTGTGGCCAAAGAACAAGGACGAGTAGTGTGATACCTGGTTGCGCGCCGAACCCCAGAAGATTCCCCTGCGGATGAACCGACATGACCATGTTCCGGTTCGTGATCCACCATCTTAGTCGAGAACACTACCGAACAAGAAATTCAGGCTCAAAAAGATCCAAGGCCTCTAATTCACAAGAACAAAGCTGGAAGTCTTAACAAAACTCACAAGGAAACTAAAAAGAAGCTAGAGAGAGAAGTTACCTTTGGGTTATTATCTTTGGAGAGGAGTAAGAAGTGAAGAATGGAAAAATGAATATTTATAGAATTCACCAAGGCATGGAATTTCGAAATGATTACTTTTCATTCATGTTGTCGCAAGCGTGCCCAAAAAAATCATGACAAAGCAGCCCATGAGTAGGCGTGGTATCAAATATCTCGGCATGGAGGAAGTGGCTACGGCCGAAAGGCAATGCTTCATACGACCCGCTATCACGAAGACGATAGCAACGGATGAAATTCTCTCGGACAATTGTTTTCGCCTCGAATAAACGAAACAACCTCGTCATCACCACATTCGGATATAACGAGCTGGGGGGATAACTGTTGAGGTCAATAACCTCCTCGGCGAAAACAATAGCCGAAAGACAGGATTGAGTAGTCGGGTACGAGCGAATGTTTACATTGGACGTTCAAGGTCTCGAATAAGTGACAAAGTTGTACGAAACGCCGACAGTGTCACCTAAACGATTTATCGGAAAAAAGTTTCGGCAAAACAGACGACACCATAATCGGACAAACATATCTTCCGACAGGAACTACGGATCGACGGAACATCCAAAACAAAGCAAAGGACGAGCTGAACCAGTTCGGAAATCTGAGCTGAACCAGCTCGAAAAACCCAGCTGAACCAACTCGGAAAAACCGAGCTGGTTTAGCTCGGATATAAACCCATCCCGTCTCGATCTTGATCATGAGTTGCCCTTCCATAAATCCCGAGTTGAACCTTTGAGCTGAACCATCTCGGATTTCCGACTTAAACCATTTATGGTTTTCCGAGCTGGTTCTTTCTTGAACGGATAACCAAAAATTTGTCGATACGCATAACTTGTCGCAACCCACCTTCGGAAACATCTGCCCATACCTTCCTAGACCGATGATTTGGGCTGATGGATCGAGACTGAGAGAAATGGGAACTTGGGCCCAAGCATATGACAAACTCTAAACCAAATAAGTGAGTTGATACGTTAACGGACTCGGAACGTCCAAATCTTGGCCCATCCGGCAAACGAGTCGAGCCGCGGAAAGGTGAAGAAGTAAAGAAAGAGATTGGAAAACGGAAAATCCGAGATAGAAATGTACATTTTAGCGAAAAAGGAAAAAGATAAGAACATGAAGATTTCCGCAAATCTTGCGGAAATATTCTCAAAAGCCGACGAACCGAAGCTATAAAAGAAGGGAGAAGCCAGACGAGAAAGGGAGAGCGAACAACCCTAGATCTAGACTTAAGAACTTAGTAGTTTCTCTTAGCCGTTTTAGAGTTCTTTTGTACTTTCTTTCCGATTCCTTTACTCTATTTTCCGATCTTTGTACTCTTTTCGACTTCTAATCAATAAAACGTCCTCCGGGTTTGCTATTTTAGTGGTTGTTCTTGAAATTTTATGTTCCCTAAAAGTTTTTCTCTAAAAGTTTCGACCAAGTCAGCTCATGGCTCCCTTTCGCTCTTTCCATTACTCCTTCCCACCAAACCAATGCATCATTCTTAAGGTAAAGGAATGTCGGATCCTTACAGAACTCCGATGGACACATGTACGCATCCATGTTCATCTCCAGCATCCTCCACAAGTTGTATGCATCGATGGAATTGGTGTGTCCAGAAAAGAGCTCCATCTGCATATCCCTCAAATGCCTTATGATACTCCAGTAGGACACATTGTGCATGAATCAATGTACATGAGGCGACGGTGTTGGCTACTTAACAACTAATGGTGGAGGCTGAGCTACTCCAAATCCTGCTTGAACTAATCTGCTCCTCGTGAAGCAAAACATGTGAGCTCATGCTACTCCGGAAACTTATGCATTATCTACTGCATTTGCAGCTCCTCCTGCATTATCTACTGCAATCTCAGCATTGCGCAGCATCACTCTGTGAGCTCATGCTGCTCCGTAAACTTCTGCAGCACCTCATGATGCTCCAGCAACACCTCATACAGCCTCTGCAACACCTCATGCAACCTCTGCAACACCTCCTGTAACTACGATATTTGCCTCCCGGAAGGATATCAGCTCTTGCTGAAGAGCAGCATCAATAGCTACATGGCCAGCACCCAAGACTACTCATGCTGGATTTCGTGCAAACTCCTTATAACCCGCAGGAGTCCCATTCACACTGGTGGCACTGCTTGTCGATGCGGATCGGATCATGGCCCTAGTGGCACAGCGATTTGGCACGATTCAATACCTTCAGGGTGGCATCCAGTTGCAAGAGTGAGTAAGAGTGTGGTTGAAACTGAGCTCATTTACCGATGTGTATACAAAATGGTTGATCTAGGTGGTTCTCTGGAATCTAAATTTTGAAAATCCCATTTCCAAAAGGCTTGTAAAACTTTGAAATTCGAAACGTCTACCCTGACAGGACAGACTAGACTTAACCCCCTCTCTGATACCAATTATAACAATCCGTCCTCGAGGATCCTAAACATAACCGCTCAACTTCCACCAAACCATTCATCACACCGAGAACCACATCCACAACCATATAATCACCACAACACTCTCTTAACCACAATACTTTATTAGATCCTCAAACTAAAAGTCTTACAAAACTGAAACCAAATCCAAATCATCTTTAACATAAAACCAAAAGAATCGCATAAGTCTTAAACAACGAAATGAAAATTAAAAGAATTTTTCCTCCCATAAACGATGCACCACACCCGAGCGTTGATATATCATGGTTTTTACCCACTTTATACCATGATATACTTGTGTTTTTAGAGTCTTTTGTATTCGTTTAGAGTCTTTTACAGGTTATATCGAGTTTGGAGCTAATTGGAGATATATGGAGCATTTTGGGCATTTTGGGACGTTTTGGCCGAGAGCTTTATTCACTGTTCGATTATTTGATATTGCATCGATCGACACACATTGTGCATCGGTCGATGCAGTCGCGAGATGGGCCTTACGCGTCAGCGTGCCAACTTATGAAGATTTGCAAAGAAGCCCAAGATACTTCCAGAATTTACACAGAAGCCCCATCCGAGATTATACCTATATATACTAGTTTTTGGCTTTTATTTTAGGGAGGCTTTCATACTTAGAGCTAAGAGATTTTTAGAGCTTTCGGGGCTGATCTATTTCCTTGTATTCATTTATTTTGGAGAAGATTTTGAACCCCTTTGATATTTTAATTTCTTATATGCAATCTATTTATTCCATGATTATGTTTTCATCAATCAAGTCTGAGTAGATCCATAGTTGAGTTTAGGGTTTCTCATTAAGGTTTGATGACTTGCTAGACTTGTTTAATTCAGTTAGGATTCATATGATTAGAATGTTCTTCAAACTAAATTGTGCTTAATGCTAGTTCTAACCTGATCAATTAGAATCTAGATCTTAGGTTGCTAAATACGTCACGAGAGTGGGGTTTAGGAATCTGAACTATTTAGGTTGAGCAATTAAATTATTCGCAAAGAGATTTGGTTTGGTTTAATTGTGAACATATCGAACTTGAACTTAATGCTTGTTTAATCTGTTAGTAATTGCAAAGAGATTTGGGTTACTGCACTTAGGCATAGAGAATTCTCGCAAAGAGATTTGGTTAATTCTATTATCGTGATTTGAGTTCTAGAACTGAGTTTAATTTGATCCTGACTGATTAACTTGTCTGCTTGTCTGATTTCCTGAGAATACCCTAGGCTTGACGCTTTTAGTTTATTGCTTACAAACCGATTCCTGCTACTGTTTACTTTCTTGCTTCGCAATTTATTTCAATCTTTCTCTGCCTATTTCTAGTATTCATTCCCTACAGTTTGATCCTCTTGAGACCAAGTGTCCCTGTGGATTCGATAACCCTATATACTACATTGACTATACTGTGCACTTGCAGTTTTAGAATAGGGTAAAACTTAGAACCTATCAAGTTTTTGGCGCCGTTGCCGGGGACTCTTTGAGTCTTCGCTAGGACCGAACTTAGGGTTTCTACTAGAAATTTTTCGTTTTTGTTTTTGTTTTTCGTTTTTTTTTTTTTTTTTTTTCGATTTTACTGATTCTTTTCTCTGTTTCTTTCTGTCGCAGGTACGAAATTCGCCTTACGTCGACCGTTGCACACCTTGCGTCGATCGACACTAGGCGATTCTGAGATTGAATCGGTCGTTGCACTGAAAGCATCGATCGTTGCTGGACGATTACAGACAGTTTATGCCAACGCAGAACACTAGAAGTAATCCGAACTCAAGCTTGATTAATCTTGGACTAGAGGAACTTGGACGTTTAGAAAGAAAGATCAGAAGAGAAAAGAGAGAGAGAATGGTACAAGAACGCTTGATCTTGATACCAGATGCTGATGGAATCCTGAGGGATCCAGAGAACAATCCTTACAATGCTGCTGGGCAAAGGATTGATGCTGAGGGACGAGTGATCCCTGATGAAGTTGAGCCACAAGGCCGGATGGTTGTCCATGAAAGGACATTAGCTGACTACAACAGACCTGATGAGTTTCACGCAAACCGAGCAGCTCTAGTGCTTCCTGCTTTTGAAAGAAGTGATTTTGAGGTAAAGACTATCTACTACCAACTGATGAGACAGATGGCTTTTCATGGTTACCAATCGGAGCAGCCTATGGATCACATAGACAAGTTTGAGGACATAGTTACTGGCATGAAATATGAAGGAGTATGCCCGGACTATCTGTTCCTTAAGCTATTTCCACACAGTCTTGCTGGAGACGCTAGTGTGTGGCTGAGACAGCTGGTCCCTGGACAGTACACCACTTGGGCAGCTTTAAAGAGTGAGTTCCTGCTTCATTTCTATGATGATGCACGATCAGATCAGGCCAGACAGGACATACTCACTTTCTCCCAAGGAGCTGTGGAGCCTTTAAAGACTGCATGGATCAGATTTAAGCAGTATCAGCGTGACTGTCCGCATCATGGATTCACTGAAGTTCAGCTGATTGGTATTTTCTTCAGAGGAATAGATCTTCCGTATCAACAGGCGCTGGATAATTCCAGTAATGCCAACTTCAACACCAGGACTCCTACACAGGCTAAGCAGTTGATAGAAAATCTGATTGGCAGCAACAGTTGTAAGACCATGGACGAGAGGAGAAAGAAAACCGGTGGAAGTGTTGATCTCTCTGAGATGGCTGAATTGAGATCCAGGATGGATAAAATCTGCACTCTTCTAGGTGAAAAGAAAGCTGTCCATTTTGCACAAGAAGTAGAAGTGATTCAAACTGAGGAGGACACTCAGGAAGAAGATGTGAATTTCGTTGGAGGATCTGGTTTCCAAGGAAACAGATTTGGATATCAGCAGGGAAACCGGTTCTTCAACCAAGGACAAAAGAGTGCCTTCACAGGCAATCAGAACTCTTTTGGACAGACTAGTAACTTCCAGAAGCCTTATGTGCAAGGAAATCAGAGAACCTACGGATCTTCATCCTATCAGACTCCGCCTGCAGCAACTGCCTTTGAAACCAGGGTGGAAACAATGTTTGAACAGATACTGGAGAGCCAGAACAAGATCTCTGTAGACCATAACAAGAAGCTGGATGCAGTTTATGAAAACCTCAATGGGAAGTTTGAGACTCTGAGCACTCATGTGAAACAGCTGGACACTCAGGTAAATCAGATTTCAGGTACTATGAAAGGAAAAGGAGTTGCTGAGACTCATATTAAAGCCTGGTCTGTACTTGTTAATGATGGATCTCATCTAGGTGAGAAATTTGAGCTAAGTACAGCCGAATTGGTAGATGATGCAGAATTCTCGGAATCAAGTGAAAAACTCTCGGGTGGAAGTTGTGATGATCGCATTGCAACGATCGACACACACCTTGTGTCGGTCGATGCAGGTCGTGAACAGACAGTGTTATCGGATGATAATGAAACTGATGCAGAATTGGCCCGCCTATTCCCTGATGTGTCTGAGATCACTCAGGAGGAGATTTATGCACAAGCCATTAGGCAATATCCCAAGGTGTCTGAGGTAATTAAACAAGAGATTGAGGAGCTGAAGAAACTGGAAGAGAGTGGTGAAGGCTTGGAAGAAATTCCACCACCTGATGATCCGCCTTATCATCCCTGTGTGCAGAGATATTTGAACAAGATGCTGCCTCTAGATGAAGATCTGAAAGAATGGGTGATAATAGTTCCCCAACACATCAGTGATGTTCTGCTGAACAAGATTCCAAAGAAATTACCTGATCCTGGAGTGTTTATACTTGATTGTTCTATCTTTGAGGACAGTTTTAGACGCTCTCTTTGTGATTTAGGAGCTGCTGGAAGTATGATGCCTTATTCTGTGGCAGAGAAGCTGGGGATGCTAGATTTTTCTCCTACGAGTACCCGTCTTGTCCTAGCTGATCAGTCTCTACGAGTTCCTGAAGGACTTTTAAAGGACATACCAGTGAGAGTTGGAAACTACTTGGTTCCAACAGACTTCCTTGTGCTGAAATATGACTGCGATCCGGATGAAGCACTGATACTTGGAAGACCATTCTTGGCTACAGCAGGAGCTGTTATTGATGTTAGACAGGGTCTAATAGACCTCCACCTGGGAGATGAGAAGCTGCGATATGACATGGAGAAGCTGCGGAAACCACTGATAGATGGGCAGACTTTCACGATCTTGGAAGCAGAAGACGAGCAGCCAGATAGACCTGTGATACTAGATCCTGGAGCGCACTTTACTCCATCTTTTCTTGGGCTGAAGCATTCTGCAACAGCTTATTCTCCACCATGGATGAGGAGACTTGAGCAGAGACAGAAAAAGTCTCTGTCAGGATCTCTAGGAGCCTGAAAAATCTTGTGCGTCCGGTCAAGCTAATGACCTTAAACAAGCGCTGAGTGGGAGGCAACCCACTGTTAGGTGTAGTTTTCTTTCTTTCTTATTTTTGGTGTTTTTATTAGGATTTCACGTTTTCGTTTTTGTTTTTGCTAAGTTTCAGATGCAGAATTCGAGTCTGGAGATGTGTAACGATCGATGCACTTGTGCACCGATCGTTGCAAGGAGATTTGACGAAGAGGGGTAATCGCATTGTGACGATCGTTGCTCCTAAGTAACGGTCGTTGCAGTTGGTTCAATTGCAAAATTAAGGTATGTGTTTAAACCGGAAATCGAATTCGATTTATCAAGCATCGATCGTTTCCCCTAAAGCAACGATCGTTGCACCCACGACCGAGGTAAACGCCTTAAACCCTTTCTCTTCTCTTTTCTTCCTCACTTCTTCGCCGTCCGTACAACCGAGAGCCATTTCCTCTAAATCTCTAATTCTTTATCAATTTTTGCGTTTCAAAGCTTGAATCTTATTGTTTTAACCCCCTCTAGTTGATTCCATTACCCATTTGCAGCGAATCGAAGGTATGACTTCTCATTTTTGCCATTTTTAGAAAGGATTTTAGGGTTTATGGAATTTGGGATTTTTGGCTTGAAATCGACGATGATATGCTTAAATGAGCTTGATTTAGGTTGTTTAACAGGATGTTCTTGTTGATTTGATGCAATGTGGTTAGATTTGAATCGAATTTGATGATTTGTTTGCGGCAAAATCGCCTTGCAACGGTCGTTGCTCTTAAGCAACGGTCGTTGCTTTGCGATTTTGGGAAATGTTCGACGAGATGAAATCGCCTTGCAACGATCGATGCCCTTGATGCAACGGTCGATGCTTCGCGATTTCACAGAGAGTTGCCGAGACTTATTTGTGTTTCAATCTTGTTTGTTTTGCAGATGGCAACTCAACGTCAACCCCGCAAGAGACGAGCTACTGCTTCCACAGCCTCGAGGCAACACATCCCACCACCTGCCTGGTTTAGCAGAGAGTCTGAGCCACCCGCACCATACCAGAGATATGGACCACCAGATGCTTTACCCTGGCCCAAAGCAGACAAGACACCAATGCCGACAACCATAGAATGGCCAGAGGAACCTCAGAAGTTCTTCAAGTCTGAGGAGTTCACAGAGCGTCCATTGCTCAGCAGTTGGGACGAATATGACTCGCTTCTCTACAATGGTTGGTGTGGGATGATCTTCAAGCCGACCAAGTTCGCTGACTACTCCACCTGCAAGACTCTAGGGATTGATGAGAAGGTACTCGCTGTATGCAGAGGCATTGGTCTAGGGACAATGCCAATGCGACCTTATGATCTCTACCCGGAGCTGGCCAGACAGTTATTGGCCTCCTGCAGAGTGGTCTACTCGGATCCTGACAACCGGAGTGCTACAGTGGGATCATTTACATTTATGAGCTGGGGAGTCAGGTATCGGATCCCTCTTCTTGATCTTTGCAGGATCTACGGGTTCAGGACTGAGCCGAGGCGCATAGCCATGCCACTTGAGTGGGACCGTGATGAAGCCATACGGTTCTGGAAGATTATTGGTAGTGGTCAATACAACTCTAGGACCACACCAGTTGTGCAGATGAGACATCCGGTGCTGCGATATGTCTCGCGTATCTTATGCTGGAGCTTGCTTTGCAAGTTTGAGGCAAACAAGATGCGCAAATATGAGATGGAGCTGTTGTTCATGGGCCTGAGAGATCAGTTCAGGAGTTCTGGAGTGAGAGATCCTACTTCGGGTCTCAACTTGGGAGCTATTTTTGCTCAGCATTTGGTTGATCTACAGACGAAGCCTTTCGATGGAGCTGGTACTGAGACGGTTGGGAGTTTGCTTACTCCCATTTTTGAGTATTGCGGGATACCTCTTCATGGCACGGAGTGTGTTACAGCCCGGGAGCTCCTAGATCTCAGCCATTTGCAGAGCGCCACTTGGCTCAAGGAGGGGAAGATTTGGATTTACACTGACCCGACTACTGGGAGGACTGGTATAGAGCTTCCTGCTGCCGGATGGACACAGGTTGACACATTAGAGGCTCTTAGATTTCAGCCTCCTGAGTCTGCGCAGCGTAGGATTCCTTCTATGGCTCATCCGCTTGGAGAGCCTTCCTCTCGAGCTTTGACTTCCACTGCCCCTGCGCCTGCCCCTGCCCCGATCGACGATGTGGGCCCATTTCCAGAGCCTGCGATGGCCTACGGTGACTATTCTGATGCAGAGTGGAGAGAGAGATCAGATGGTCTGTTCCGAGTTTTCTGGAACTTCATGCGTACTTGCAGCTGCAGGAGGCCACCACAGATCCATCAGCCCGTACCTGATACACGTCGTCGACAGCGATCTCCAGAGGACACCGGTGCTGATCCTTATGCCGGTATAGATGATGAGAGCGAGTGAGCGTAGTCTCCATTATCAGTTTATCGGTTCTGTATTTCTGACTTTTTATCTTTTCTTGCACTTTTGTTTTTATTTTTCTTAGGATTTATTATGTTTGATGGTTGTGCATGACTTGATACATTTGTTGTTTCAGTTTTACTCTGTTTCTAGTGTTTTCAGCTTGCAGGGATCGAAATTGACAAAAACCGCCGAATTAACCTGCTAACTCGCTGACTGTTCGTGACAATCGCAATGCGTCGATCGACACACATTTGTGTCGATCGTTACAACAGAAATTCGCACAGCAACGGTCGGTGCACCTAGTGCAACGATCGATGCCTGACTGCGACAGAGGTAAAACCCGAGAGAACTAACCATTCAATCTAATTTTTCTTTCTTTCTTTTAACCAATCCCTTACTTGACACTACTGGGGACAGTGTGTCTTAAGTGTGGGGGAGGTTCTACTAATTACTTTTCTTTTGTTTTCTTATGAGTCAGTTAATTTTAAAATTTTGTTTTTCGAGTCAAAATTGGTTTAAGTAGGAAACAATGACTTTTTAAGAAGATTAGCAGCATTTGCAGGAACTTAAGTGACCATTGGGATGAAGCTGCAGATCTATCTATGACTATTAGAAAACCCCATCACAGATCAGCCTACTGAGGACACCCATATCACTTCAGGTATCAGAGGATCCTTTACTGACTTCACCTTAATACTGACTTTAATTTTTCTCACCTAAGGGCTTGGTATACTTTATGTCGGACTCCCTTGTTGGTTCTGACACAGCCTGTAAACATGTCCTATTTAGTCCCCTTCTCCCCTTCTGTAAAAGTAAAAAAAAAAAATAATAATAATAAATAAACTGCGGATGAGTTAGTAACTCCGAAGTGGTCATGGGAATAGTAGCAAACACTATTATCTCTCATGTGATCCATGTAATGTGTCCAAAGTACACCCCATAACGGGAAGAACACTGATAAAAAAAATAAAATGATACCCAGTGGGGAAAAATCAGTTGTTAAAGAAGGGAAAGAGAAGAAAGGGACTAGAGAAAGATAGTATGGTGGTCTAGAGCTGGCAAGGTAAGAATCCATGTGCCTTTAGATCGATACTCCTTAGGTGAGACCGCACTTAAATACTTGCAGAAGTCAGTAGGGTGAATTTGAATGCTTGAATGTGATTGTGGCGTTTACTTAGGACAGTTGCTAAGTGTGGGGGAAGTACATGTTGGTCTTGATGTCTGTAGATTGATTCTTTCATGTGGATTACTAAGGGGAATCTGAATGCTGCTGCTTCTATGATGAAATGAGTTTCTGAAGAGTTTTCAAACCTCTTCACTGCATTTTAGTTCTCTGTTTTGCTTGAGGGCAAGCAAAGGCTAAGTGTGGGGGAGTTGATATATCATGGTTTTTACCCACTTTATACCATGATATACTTGTGTTTTTAGAGTCTTTTGTATTCGTTTAGAGTCTTTTACAGGTTATATCGAGTTTGGAGCTAATTGGAGATATATGGAGCATTTTGGGCATTTTGGGACGTTTTGGCCGAGAGCTTTATTCACTGTTCGATTATTTGATATTGCATCGATCGACACACATTGTGCATCGGTCGATGCAGTCGCGAGATGGGCCTTACGCGTCAGCGTGCCAACTTATGAAGATTTGCAAAGAAGCCCAAGATACTTCCAGAATTTACACAGAAGCCCCATCCGAGATTATACCTATATATACTAGTTTTTGGCTTTTATTTTAGGGAGGCTTTCATACTTAGAGCTAAGAGATTTTTAGAGCTTTCGGGGCTGATCTATTTCCTTGTATTCATTTATTTTGGAGAAGATTTTGAACCCCTTTGATATTTTAATTTCTTATATGCAATCTATTTATTCCATGATTATGTTTTCATCAATCATGTCTGAGTAGATCCATAGTTGAGTTTAGGGTTTCTCATTAAGGTTTGATGACTTGCTAGACTTGTTTAATTCAGTTAGGATTCATATGATTAGAATGTTCTTCAAACTAAATTGTGCTTAATGCTAGTTCTAACCTGATCAATTAGAATCTAGATCTTAGGTTGCTAAATACGTCACGAGAGTGGGGTTTAGGAATCTGAACTATTTAGGTTGAGCAATTAAATTATTCGCAAAGAGATTTGGTTTGGTTTAATTGTGAACATATCGAACTTGAACTTAATGCTTGTTTAATCTGTTAGTAATTGCAAAGAGATTTGGGTTACTGCACTTAGGCATAGAGAATTCTCGCAAAGAGATTTGGTTAATTCTATTATCGTGATTTGAGTTCTAGAACTGAGTTTAATTTGATCCTGACTGATTAACTTGTCTGCTTGTCTGATTTCCTGAGAATACCCTAGGCTTGACGCTTTTAGTTTATTGCTTACAAACCGATTCCTGCTACTGTTTACTTTCTTGCTTCGCAATTTATTTCAATCTTTCTCTGCCTATTTCTAGTATTCATTCCCTACAGTTTGATCCTCTTGAGACCAAGTGTCCCTGTGGATTCGATAACCCTATATACTACATTGACTATACTGTGCACTTGCAGTTTTAGAATAGGGTAAAACTTAGAACCTATCAAGCGTCTACTCCTTCAATATTCTGGGATTACCTGCAAATAGAGAGAGGGCTGAGTAATTTGGATTACCCAGTGAGTGCAAGTCCTATGGACCCACGAACTTATCTCGATCAAACACCAATCAACAAGAAAAAGTCATAAGCTAATATCAGCTAACAAACATCACTCCAAAGGGAACTCAAGTACCAAACAATAACTCTCAATTCCCACATTTCATATTCATCTCCTAATCCATATTCCACCTACTTTCTCCACACAATAGCAAACACCCCAAAATCGTTATTCATATACTATCAATTGTATTCATATTAGCAATCATATCTATGTAAGTTTGTCCATCAGATCAACACAACTCAACAAGAATATTTTGGAAACATTTTGGGCTTTATGAACTGGATATAGATTATAAAATAAAAAAAAAATAAAAAACCGGGTTTGGAGAAGTTACATATGTCCTCCTAATTTGTAACATAAGAGGATACGAGATTTTGGAAACATTTTGTATTGGCTGGGATTTATATAAATATATATATATATATTAGTGTAACATCCCGGTTTGTGGTATATGAAGAGAGTCTTAAATGAATTGATTTGGCTACCTATATCACCAAGTGCACTTATCTTTTCCGTTCACTTGCCTGAAAGAACTGCAGAGTTAAGCCTGCTTGGACTAGAGTAGTCCCAGGATGGGTGACCTTCCAGGAAGTGATTCGTGGTAGCATGTATGTGAGGACAAAACACATGGAAAAAGTTCACGTGGTGATTGCAGGGTGAGTAAATTACTCGGTCTGGACAACGAAAAATAACGCACCGACCGTCGGACAGGGGTGGGGCCCACGAGCCCGATAGAGGGATGGGTGACTCAACGGTAGGGGCGGACGGGGCGTTACAAGTGGTATCAGAGCCGAATCCGAGGACGCGTGTGGAGTCAGTGAGGGCTCACAACGTCAAGGATAACGATCCTAGTGCGCAACGAGGGTGTTGCGCTCTGTGAGAGTGGGTGAATTGTAACATCCCTGTTTGTGGTATATGCGGAGAGGCTTAAATGAATTGATTTGGCTACTTATATCACCAAGTGCACTTACCTTTTCCGTTCACTTGCTTGAAAAAAATCCAGAGTTAAGCGTGCTTGGACTGGAATAGTCCCAGGATGGGTGACCTTTCGGGAAGTGATTCGTGGTAGCATGTGTGTGAGGACAAAACACATGGAAAAAGGTCATGTGGTGATTGCAGGGTCAGTAAATTACTCGGTCGGGCCTATGAAAAATAACGCACCGACCGTCAGACAGAGATGGAGCCCACGAACCCGATAGAGGGATGGGTGACCCACCGGTAGAGGCGGACGGGGCGTTACAATTAGCTACGTAAATTTATTGAAGCTCTGGTGTAATATGACTACGAGCCAAAGACTGAATACACTAATGATGGTGGTGATGTTTACAGCCTTGACAATTTAATGACGAATGCACAAATCAATTTTTTACTTAATTATGTAGTTGTACAAAATCCACGTTCCAAATCATTTTGTGGTTCGGTTCTACGCATCTACACAAGGGGGTAAAACGGGTCAGATTTTGCATTAGATAAAAGATCAGATATTTCGTAGAATGATACATATAAACATATATATATATATATATATATATATATATAATTAATTGATTAACTAAAATGTTGGTACTCTTCACATCCTTGTTATAAATACACACACCTTCTCTTTCTCTTCATCTCAAACACACACAATAATCCTTATAAAACGGAGTCTATCTTTTGAAAAAGAATGGCTTCAAAGAACTCAGCCTCTCTTGCTCTTTTCTTCGCCCTCGACATCCTCTTTTTCACGTTAACCGCTGCAACTGATTGTGGCTGCAACCCAAGTCCGAAACCCAAGCCGAGCCCAACTCCGTCTGTTCCAAGTCCGTCTGTCCCAAGTCCTAACCCTAGGCCTGTCACACCTCCAAGCACCCCTGGCTCATCCGCAAACTGTCCTATAGATGTCCTCAAGCTCGGTGTATGCGGAAATGTCCTAAGCGGCCTACTCAACCTAGAGTTGGGTCAGCCATCAGCTCAACGTTGCTGCTCGGTTGTTCAGGGTCTGGTTGACCTCGAGGCTGCAGTTTGTCTCTGCACTGCTCTTAGGGCTAACGTTCTTGGAATCAACATTAACGTTCCTATATCTCTCAGCGTTCTTCTCAACAAGTGTAACAAGAAGGTTCCGTCTGGTTTCGAATGCACTTGAATCAGCTATGCATACGACACGCGCACAGCTTCCTCTTCAAAATATATATATTTACAGTTTTAATAAAAGCATGCAAGCTATAGTTTGATGTTTAAGTGATACTATAAATACGTCAGAGTATTATACTTATTTTATTGTAAACGTTCCTCGTCGTTGGTGCTTGTATGTTTTGTAGCCATCTATACCTATGTTTAACCCGTTTAATGAAATAAAGTGGTAACCAACGTATTAGTTTTAAACACTTGCATTTGGATTATTGGTAATTACAATCCTCAGATTGACATTAATATCACTGATATTAACCAAACGCTTAAATATCTCGTCTCTACAAAAGATACATAAAATGTAATTTATTTAAAACCAATATTAAATGATGATTACCTTTCTTCAAAAATTTTGATGTAGTTGAACATCATAATATGTTCAGCTGAGAATGAACAAGTCGGTTATTCAAAAGTCCGATATAAGACTTATGTCTGTAGTCATTATCTTCTTGTGTCCGAAAGAAATGCGGTTGTTTCATTAGTGTCAGAGTGATCATGTGTATTAAGATCTGCTTGTCATAAAAATAAGAAAAAATTAATATTAAAAATGACTCATTTCCACCGAATGAATTCTAACTCAAAACTGATATGAGGGAACCCAAAATAATACTTTATTTTTTTCTTGTAATTATCTAATATAAACAATGATTTATGCGTTTTAGAATTTTAAACTTGTTATGTTAATTTCGGAACAAAAACTATTTTTATGTTATTGTATGATATTTCTCAAATTTACAAGTATAATGGCATTACTAAAATTTTGAAAAATATATTTTGTGTTTTTCAGATTCAAAAACATACAGTATATTAATTCTAATTCATATATAGAGTGATGACACAGACAAAATCCACTATTATACATGTCGTTATTACTGTTTTGGTATATATATATATATATATATTATAAAGTGGTATTTTATATATGATAACCTTCATTAACATTCATACGATGATATGAATGGAAAGTCATGCATGTTCGGGTTGTATGATATCTTGATGGTGTCAAAGTAATCATATAAGATATATTCGAATACCCTTTAGATCTCAAATATTATCTGATCCGGTATCAAAATAAGAGTTTTTCCGATCGGTACCGATTCGGATCTTAATAGAATTCCTCTATATATAGATAAAAAAATAGAGATTTCTATTTTAGAGGAATAAATAGAGGTGGGTTGGAGTGGATTTGCTTCTAAAATAGCATTTAGAGTCAAATATAGAAGTAGGTTGGAGATGCCATTAAGCTCAATGCCAAAGGTAAGTTGACGTATGTGGGGACACTGAGGTATTTGGATCCAGTTACGAAGATATTTACAAGTATAGTGGCAAACAATGACTCAAAGATATTAAAGATATATTGGTTTTAATAGTCAAACATGAAAATGAAATAACATAACTAAATTGTTAAAGAGAAAAGACATAAAATAAAACAATACAAAAATATATCTTGTTAAAAATATAGTACCAAAAAAAACAATTGAAAATTTTAAAGTTATTTGGATTATAATTTTTTATTGCATTATATCATTTAAGGTTTATTGTTTATTATTCAGAATTTAGAGTTTAGGTCTATTATTTAAGTTTTAGAGTTTAGTATTTAGAGTTTAGAATTTAAATGTTAGAATTTAGAATAAAGGTTAATTTAATTTTTATTTTTTTTAATGTATGCTATTTTAATTTTTTTATTATAATATTTGTAATAATATATATTTTTGTATCATTTTTGCGATTTAGCTTTTGTTAAAACTCTAGTTAATGGAATGTTTGAACTTACTTATAAATGTTATGATAAACATGTCACAAAATATTGTCGAAATGCGCTTCTTATCTTTTTTTTTTTTTTTTTTTTTTTGAAATATGTAAAATTATATTCAAAAAAACTTTTTACATCAGAGTATCTGAAAGTTCTATATCATATGAATGAAAAAAATAGATCTCAGTGGTGTGTTGAGCTATTCCTAGTAGAGAACCAAAAAATCAGGCTATTCTCATACTTCTTATCACCCAACTCCTTGAGGATGCTGAGTTTGTTTCTGATCATTTTATCAATTTGCTTGCTTAGCCTTTGAGCAGAGATTCCACATTCTCCATTCCTCCGCCTGTTTCTTTCCCTCCATATAGTGTGAATACACACTTGAAATCCATACCTTAGAATGAATAAAGGTATGTGTGACATCCCTGTTTCCGTTAGCAAGGATACCACCTCTAGCCAATCCACTGTATATTTATCTCCAAGAATTCCTCTCATTATAGAGCTCCAAATCAACTCCGTATAGCTGCATTCGAAAAAAAGATGACACCTAGTTTCAAGACAGTCTGAGCATAAAACACAGTTTGTGTTCACGTCGATTCCCCAATTCAACATTCTGTCGCCTGTCGCCAGTCTGTTTTTGACAGCCAACCACGAGAGAAAAGCAAACTTGGGAGTTGCTTTGCTAAACCAAATCCCCTTATACCAGTCACACTTCGAGGTATTGTTTCTGATCAGGTTCCAGGTTTCTTTCGAGTTAAACTTTTGTTTGAATATGTCACCCTTGTAGCGCCAGATGGGCATGTCTGCTTGGACCAAGTGCGTGCTGCTTCTCAACTTTGAAAGTTCATTCTCAACTTGTTTCAGAACTAGCTGTCTGTGTCTTCTACCCGGTAGCCGTGTCATGGCTTCTCCTACCGTTGCTTCCATAGAAATTCCCATGTCAATGCTTCCACGAGGGCCCAAAAGATCATACAGACTGCCCAGTTCACTCCAGTTGTCAAACCAGAACGATGTGTGTTCTCCATTGCCCACTCTTACCTTATAGAACTGTTTAGCTAGAGTTCTGTACTTAAGCAATTTCCTCCAGATCCAGGATCCTGTGTTAGAGTTCTCCTTGACTGCCCAGAATGATCTTCTCTTGAGATTATTCTCTCTGGTCCAATGAGCCCATAAAGAGGGGGTCGTGTTAAGTCTCCATATAAGTTTGAGTACGCAAACCTTATTTGCTTCATCCAAAGGTTTGAGACCAAGGCCTCCCTCATCCTTAGGCTTACAGACATCTCGCCACGCCACTTTGGCTTTCCTTGGATTAAGATCAGGTCCCGACCATAAGAAGGCCGCGCAAAGCTTCTCAACCTCTGCAATACAAGCTTTTGGTAATCTGAACGCACTGATACAAAAATTTGTGATGCTGTTAAGGACTGATCTCACCAATTGGAGCCTTCCTGCAAATGATAGGAATCTCCCCTTCCATGAACCAATCCGCAGCTTGATCTTCTCCAATAATGGGTTATAATCATTTGATGTCATTCTCTTTGTAAGGAGAGGTAGTCCTAGATAGCGAACAGGTAATGATCCAATCTCAAAAAGAAATTGGCTGCGGATTTCCTCTTTCTGATCCTCCTTCACACCTGACATAAAAATAGTGGATTTTTCCATGCTTATTTTAAGGCCAGAAACCTTACCATATGTCTCAAAGATTTTCAGCACTCCTTCTAGGGATCTCAAGGTTCCATCAGTGAAAACCATCAGGTCGTCAGCAAAACACAGATGTGTTAACCTGATATTTTTGCACCTTGGGTGATAACCAATTCTTCGATTTATAGCCTCTTGATCAATACGCTTGGATAGGACGTTCATGCAGATGACAAATAAGTACGGGGAGAGAGAGCAACCCTGCCTTAGTCCTCTTCTACTTCTGAAATACCCCGCTAACTCTCCGTTTACTTGAACCGAGAAGGATGGAGTAGTAACACAAACCAGAATCCAATTTATGAATTTATCCGGCAGCTTTAGGGCCTTTAGTGTTTTCTCCAGAAATGACCATTCTACTGAGTCAAAGGCTTTAGAAATATCAATCTGGATGGCACTTCTCGAAGGGGAAATGTCTTTATGGTAATCTCTCACTACTTCTGTTGCTAACAAGAGGTTTTCCATGAGCAAACGGTTTTTAACAAAAGCTGATTGGTTCATAACAATGAAACGGGGGAGGATTTCCTTCAGCCTATTTGCTAAGAGCTTGGAGATTACCTTATAAAGAACATTACAGCAAGATATTGGCCTGTAGTCCTTCATTGTAATAGCTTGCGTCTTCTTTGGTATAAGAGCCAAAATTGTCGAGTTTAGCCCTTTTGGTAAGAAGCCCGTGTTGAAGAATGATTTAACTGCTGTGATTACATCCCTTCCCACAATCTGCCATACTGAAGTAAAGAATTCCCTGGTATACCCATCCGGTCCAGGAGATTTGCCCTTTGGCATCGAAAAGAAAATCTGGCGAATTTCCTCATCCGTAACAGTTGCAGTCAGCCTCTGGTTTTCCGCCTCTGAGCTGTGAAATTGCAGAAGATTCCTTAATTCCTCTTCGGAGGAGTCCATAAGGTCATCTGGCGTGTGAGTCATAAAATCCTCAAAGAAACCATTAGCCTCAGCCTTAATATCTTCTCTATCCGTTACCACTCTTCCATCCCGACATTTGATCTCTCGGATAGAGTTCCGCAGCTCTCGGGTTTTTATGGCATTGTAGTAGGCTTTGTTATTACCGTCCCCAACTTGAAGCCAAAACAACTTGGATTTCTGATCTAGATACTTTTCCTCCAGTTCTGCTAATTTTTGCCAGTTTTTGTACGCTTCTCCTTCTTGCTGCATATTCTCTGTACTTGGGAGGCGCAGGGTTTCTTCCTGGTAATGACAAAGTGTCTCATAAGCAGTTTTTGTTCTGCTTGATAGGTCACTCAAAAGATCTCTGCCCAATGTTTTTAGGATCGGCTTGAGCTCTTTTAGCTTTTTGGACAACCGGTGTAGAGCAGAGGTTGATTCATACAGAGGCTGTGTGCTCCTCCAGAAGTTCCCTACTTCTTCCTGGAATCTTGGATGAGATGCTATTGCATTAACAAACTTAAAAGGCTTCTTTGGCCGGTATACTTCATCTTTAATGTAGAATCTACATCGCAAGTGGTCTGAACAGCCTCCCGGCTCAAAAACACAGTAAGATTGGCTATACTTTCTTATCCATCCATCATTAACCAATGTTCTGTCTAGCTTTTTGCATATAAGCTCTTCTTCTCTCTTGTTACTCCATGTGTACAAGGGACCATGGTAAGATAAATCCGTAAGACCACAATAACTGACTAGCTGCTGGAAATCTCTCATTCCTTGCGGTATGATACCCGTTTGCTCAAAAAGAGAGTGTTCCTCTCCTTCTAGAATCTCATTGAAATCTCCTTTTACTATCCATGGTTTCCCTCTCATCAGATTTGAATCATGATGTGATCTTAGGTCTTCCCACAGTTGTCTTCGTTCTTCCCTACAATTCGAAGCATAGATGAAAGATGAGAAGAATTCTTCTCTGCCACCATCAAGTGTAACTGCTATAGTGATAATCTGCGCTGATTTATAGACTGGTATAATCTGAACATTTTGTTTCCAGAAGATCCAGATACGACCCAGCCTATGTTCCTCATAGTTGGACATGAAATTCCAGTCTTTAAACACTGAGTGAGTAATTCTGGCTGCTTTGTCCTCCTTTACTTTAGTCTCCAATAATCCTCCAAAGTCAAAACTATTATTTGATAACCAATTTCTTAATACCACATGCTTCTCCTCCTTATTGAATCCCCGAATATTCCAGAAAAATCCAGACATATTAATGGGATGTTTTAGAGGTACCCTTTTTTTGAGCTCCTGTTTGAGGGAGGCTCACCGCAATGCCTGTCTTGATTACCTTATGAGCATCTTTAGTTGCTCGCCTTAAAGATTGGTGAGTTCCTCCTACTCCCCCTTTATCAAGATCCTGTGGCACCATCTCATCTTGGACCTTTTTTTCTGCTTCCTCATTCGTGTGGTTGTCGTTTGCTATCTCCTCATCAGTTTGAGGTAATTCACCTTCCTCTGTTTCCTCCTCCGATTCCTCATCCTCCAGACCATCTTCTCCCTTATTACTTAACGCCGAATATCTGGATCTAGCAAGTAAGCTCACTTCTCCAAATTTCAGATTACTTGTTTCCTTTTCTGGTGATTTCGCAACCTTTGTTGGTGTTCTCCATCCCTCATCTACCTTTATTTCATTACCTTCTTCATTTAAGACCTCCCCACTCTTCTGTTTATTTTCCTCCGCATTCTTTAGCTCATGTGAGTTAGCCATATTACCTGCAGGCTCTGTAATCTCAATAGTATCATGTTTCTGCACTTTTTCCTCGTGTTTCTTGGTATTTGTTTCTGTTCTTCTTACGCATTCTTCCTCTACATGTCCCCATGTTGAGCAGCTTTTACAGCGTGGTGGAAGCCACGGATAAGAGTAGTTGATCAGCACGTTCTCCCCGTTCTGCATTTCAAAGTTATGGTGAGTGGGAAGTGGTTTGGTAAGGTTTACTTCCACGAAAACTCGTCCTTCTTCAAAACTTTTGCACTGTTCTGTGTCTGGATGCAATCTGATAGGTTTCCCGATTGGGCTTGTTAAGCAAGACAGACCCTTCCAAGCGAACATTGTGGCTGGGACATTTTTAACTATCACCCACAGTGGAATGGACTTCATGGCTGGTTGCATCTCCTCTACATTTGGTGACCATTTTGTAACTATCATCGGTATGTCGCATAGATTCCACATTCCTCTTCGGAGAACTCTATTCCGGACCGTTCTATCTGCGATTTTAAACTTGACAGTCGTGTTGTTCACCACAAATACATCCACCTTGATCGATTTATCACCCAAAGTCCAAATCCTATTAACGATGGCATGAATTTTACCTACATATGGTGCTGTAGATAAGAATTTTCCAACGAGAAGCTCTTCCCATAGAGGCGGAGAGTCCTCGAAAACCTCTGCTGGAACCTTGAATGATTTAACCCCATCAATTTCAACTACATCCAAATCATATTGCTGTAGCTTCTGCTTGTTCTGAACTATGCCCGCCCATGAGCCTTCCCCTTTGTTACTCATCGTCTTTGTATCGACTCTCGGCGGTGCTGTCTTCTGCGACTCATTTTCCATAGTCTCTCTCTTCTGTGAATTCGAACCAGATATGTCTTCCAAACTAACTCTCTTCTCTTCCCCTGCCTTCCGTTCATCTTCCCCTGCCTTACGTTCATCTTCCTTGATCTCCGTTGCACTCGGGCCTGGCGGAGTGACCGCCGGCGGCGTCATGCCGAGTCCGAAGAGGAGGAAAATCTAGGTTTGGGAATCGCCCTAAAAATCGCCTTTTAAAACGCTGCCGTTTTTTTGCTATCACCACCGCGCTTCTTATCTTTGGTGCTTAAAAAAAAACAAAATATCACCTAAATTATTTGTAGAGATAATTCGATATTTCGATTAGTGTAATTCTTGAGATCAAAAACACTTATATGTTAATTCGCTTACAATTACACTAAGTGGCTTATCTCCACAATTACTGTGTTACCACGGATATCATTTATTGGTGTTAAGTTTAATGCTTATTTTGTTATCATATAACTGTCATTTCAACACAACTACACGACTCGTTTACTCTATTGTAGGGTTGTAGCTAAGTCTTTAGGGCCTAAATCATTATAAAACTGTAGATGGTAGAGAAATGACTAATATTGGATTCAGGGCCGAACCAACTAATTTAGTGACATGAAGCGGAGCGAAAAATTGTGGCCCCTATATATATATGTATAAAACCAAACCCATGACAAGAGAATCATAAACTTTTAACATATTCAATAACAAAACATGTTTTATTGAATCATAAACACATTAAAAAAAAATCTTGGGTTTGGCATTTTTTAACATTTGTGATATAATAGTAGATTCATTAACCTATTACCTATAGCAAAAAAAAATGTGGCCCTAGAAAAATGAAAAAAAATTGGTGTCCCTAAGCAATGGCTTAGGTGGCTTGTCCTCTGGAAACATATATATATATATATATATATATATATATATAAATATATAATTAATTGATTAACTAAAATGTTGGTACTCTTCACATCCTTGTTATAAATACACACACCTTCTCTTTCTCTTCATCTCAAACACACACAATAATCCTTATAAAACGGAGTCTATCTTTTGAAAAAGAATGGCTTCAAAGAACTCAGCCTCTCTTGCTCTTTTCTTCGCCCTCAACATCCTCTTTTTCACGTTAACCGCTGCAACTGATTGTGGCTGCAACCCAAGTCCGAAACCCAAGCCGAGCCCAACTCCGTCTGTTCCAAGTCCGTCTGTCCCAAGTCCTAACCCTAGGCCTGTCACACCTCCAAGCACCCCTGGCTCATCCGCAAACTGTCCTATAGATGTCCTCAAGCTCGGTGTATGCGGAAATGTCCTAAGCGGCCTACTCAACCTAGAGTTGGGTCAGCCATCAGCTCAACGTTGCTGCTCGGTTGTTCAGGGTCTGGTTGACCTCGAGGCTGCAGTTTGTCTCTGCACTGCTCTTAGGGCTAACGTTCTTGGAATCAACATTAACGTTCCTATATCTCTCAGCGTTCTTCTCAACAAGTGTAACAAGAAGGTTCCGTCTGATTTCGAATGCACATGAATCAGCTATGCATACGACACGCGCACAGCTTCCTCTTCAAAATATATATTTACAGTTTTAATAAAAGCATGCAAGCTATAGTTTGATGTTTAAGTGATACTATAAATACGTCAGAGTATTATACTTATTTTATTGTAAACGTTCCTCGTCGTTGGTGCTTGTATGTTTTGTAGCCATCTATACCTATGTTTAACCCGTTTAATGAAATAAAGTGGTAACCAACGTATTAGTTTTAAACACTTGCATTTGGATTATTGATAATTACAATCCTCAGATTGACATTAATTTCACTGATATTAACCAAACCCTTAAATATCTCGTCTCTACAAAAGATACATAAAATGTAATTTATTTAAAATATTAAACGATGATTATCTTTCTCCAAAATTTTTGATGTAGTTGAACATCATAATATGTTCAGCTGAGAATGAACAAGTCGGTTATTCAAAAGTCCGATATAAGACTTATGTCTGTAGTCATTATCTTCTTGTGTGTCCGAAAGAAATGCGGTTGTTTCACTAGTGCAGAGTGATCATGTGTATTAAGAACATCAATTTAAGCTTCATTGATTTTTATGTGCTTTCATTAGCCTTCGACCGATAATATGTGTGGTTATGAGTCTATGAGGCCTTAACCGAGTTCATATTAATTACGGCCGAATAATTGATACCGTGTCTGAACGTTTAAGGACCTATGTTCAAAAAATAGCGATCACTTTAATTACATTGTTCCAGTACAATCACTTCTCAACATACAAAATATCAATAGTGTATGATTTTAATTCCGCATATCCAAATATAGAAAGAGATTTTTAAGGGATTCTAAAAAAAAAATTATAATGAACTCGGCGGATAGCGATGAAGTTAGGATTTCACTAGGTTTCAGGGATGAAGCAGAACGACGGAAAGAAAGTGCTAAAGTCGGTAGAGAACCGTTTACGTTTAGGCTTTGTAAAAGCTCTATGAAGACTGTGTTTGCTATTAAATTGTGTATTGAATAAAATGTATCTACATCGGCAAACTTCGATGCCCTTATATAGGTTTACAAAGTCGGCCAATAAATAGAAAATATACTTAGATAAACTAGAATATTTCCAATTAGCTCAACGTGAACATCTCAAGCGAATCTTCATGCTCGGCGTAAAGTCCATGCACACCGTGTTCTTTTATCCCGCCTTTCTTCTTGAATACGCTGTGATGATCAAATTTGTTTCTCTCTTGGGCCGCGATAAAATAATTATTTCCTTTTAGACCGATCTAAATTCTTGAGTTGGCCTTTATAGAAAAGAGATAAACATGTTTCCAAAAAACATGTGGTTGGAACAAGACTATATTACATACTTTAGTTATAGGTTTAGAAGAATTACCCACTATAAATCCTAAACTCCAGCTTAGACTTAAAATATACTTGTAAAAAAAATAATAAAAAATAATATTAAAAATGACTCATTTCTAGCGAATAAATTCTAACTCAAAACTGATATGAGGTAACCCAAAATAATATTTTATTTTTTCTTGTTATTATTTAAAATAAACAATGATTTGTGTTTTTTGGAATTTTAAATTTGTTATGTTAACTTCGGAACAAAAACTATTTTTATGTTATTATATGATATTTCTCAAATTTTACAAGTATAATGGCATTACTAAAATTTTGAACAATATATTTTGTGTTTTTCAAGTTCAAAAACATACAGTATATTAATTCGATGAAACAAGCGCTTCATGTGGGAGTTAACCTTGTTCGAAGATCAGTAATAGCAGAGGACAAATGCCTGAGGTGTGGTGAGAGAGAAACCACAGAACATGTATTGTTCACTTGCGATTTTGCTGCAGAAGTATGGAGGCAGGCCCCGTTCAAATTCGTCCAAGAAACACAAGACTGGACAACGCTTGAGGACACCTTGAAACGAGCAAGTGAGCTGCAAACTCTACCACCGGTCGGACTAAATGGAGATACTCTCTTTACCTTCTTGTGCTGGAATATTTGGATAAGCAGAAATGCTCTGGTTTTTGAGAATCGCCGGAACACAACAATGGAGACATGTGGAAGAGCAATCATCGATGCAAGAGATTGGAACGCAGTACAGGGAAGAGAGAAAGAGGAGGAAGCAAAAGGTGAGGAAATGCGGATAGAGTTACTGAGAGATACAAATGAAACTGGTGAAGCAATGACAGTGGTTAACATGGACGCAGCTTGGGACCCGTCAACGAGAAGAGCTGGACTGGGCTGGATAATCAAAAACAGAGAGAGAGAAGTCATTGATTCTGGGAAACAAGGGAGACACAATATCAGGTCGATTTTGGTGGCCGAAAATATAGCTTGCTTGGAGGCTTTGAAACATCTAAGGGCGATACATAGGAGCAAGGTGAAGATTTCTTCGGATTCTCTTAACCTAATCCGCGCCCTATCCAAGAAGGAATACCCGACGGAAGTGTGTGGAGTCATAAAGGACATTGAGATGATGACTGAGGAGTTTGAGTTTATTAGATTTTCTTTCACACCTAGAAAAAACAATGCTGAGGCAGACAATTTAGCCAAGATGGCACTTGGTCAAATGATTTGTAGTAATGTTGTAAGAGACGAGATTGTTTTGAGTTAGATGAATGAAAAACATGTTCTGTTCAAAAAAAATATATATATTAATTCGAATTCATATATAGAGTGATAACACAAAAAATCCACTATTATACATGTCAGTGTCACTGTTTCGGTATATATATTATAAAGTGGTATTTTATATATGATAACCTGTTTTAACATTCATACGATACGATGTGGGGACATGTTCGGGTTGTATGATATCTTTATGTTATCAATATCTTTAGACCTATGTGGGGACACTGAGCTATTTGGATCCAGTCGCGAAGATATTTACAAGTATAGTGGCAAATAATGACTCAAAGATATTACAGATATATTGGTTTTAATAGTCAAACATGAAAATGGAATAACATAACTAAATTGTTAAAGAGAAAAGACATAAAATAAAATAGTACAAAAATTGTCAAAAAATATAGCACCTAACAAAATAATTGATATTTTTAAAATTATTTGGATTACAAATTTTTATAGCATTATATAATTTAAAATTTAGAATTTATTATTTAAGGTTTAGAGTTTAGAACTATTATTTAAAGTTTAGAGTTTACTATTATTTAGGGTTTAGAATTTAAGGATTAGAGTTTAGGGTTTAGAATTTAACTGAAAACACAATAAACAATGTTTGCAGCGAGTAATGCCTGAAAAGAAGAAAAAAACTTAAATTGATAAGGATATTACTTTACGGATTATCAGTATAATTATTTGTAGCTAGTTCCGATAACAAAATTTATATATGTAACAAACACATATTTTTATGATATGATACACGCGTTATAATGACAATTTTCATTTTCTTATGATATGATAATTGGTTTAACAAGATTTTATATTATATATTAATTGAATTAATATAAAATATTGGTAACTGAGTTAACATATTACTTACATGTTAATCAAATAATTATCTATTAAAGTCACAATAATAACATAATATTTAACAATGAGTTATGTTTTCCGATGAACATTGTCATTATGCATGAATATTTGCATCATAGATGACCAATTAGCCAAAATTTAGTTTTTAGACCAAAGTCATTTTATGTAAATAAGTAGATTGTGAAGGATATTGTTGTTTTGGCATTGTGTTTCTCTTACATAAATAACTAATTCTCTACTGTTTTTTAATTATCTAATTATATTAAAATCATTTTATACAAATTACATAAAAGCATTTTAGTAAAGGCAATAAAAATAAATAAATATAAGCATGTTTAACAGATATTTAAATTTGATATTATTCGTAACATTTTCATTTATTAATTTTGTATATATTCCAATTATCTTTCTACCATGGTTGGTGGTAACTGGTCAGTAAGGTTTTCGAATGCCAACATAAATGAATATATTATGATATTTAAACTATTTCGAAGACCTTACTGACCAGTTACCACCAACCATGGTAGAAAGATAATTGGTTGAAATATCTAAAATCAAAATGGAATTGAAGTTCGTAGGTGTGAGATACTAAAACACTAAAAAGTATTAAATAGCTGCCCAATCAAATTGTACCCCCTCGTTAACGATAATTTGCTTTCCATATGCGTAGTATATGTCCATTTGACTTTGTTAGCTTTTTCTTGCTCTTTGTTTCTTTTGAAGAAGTTGGAAATAATATTTATTTATTATCGGTTATAACTTATAACTATTTTGTGGTCCTAGCATCGTTCAGTAACATGTATTTCTTTGAAGAAAAAAAATAATTTTATTGACTATGAAAAAGTAAACCAGCTTTTTTTGGGATACGATCAATGGTTTGCGTTCACTACAAGAAAACATGTTTTTTTTGCGATTGCGTAAATAGTCGCAAATCAGTCGCTATTTTCCATTTTGCGACCCAGTTGCGACTAATTACATCTGTGGTCGCTAAATCTATTAGTTGCTATATTAGTCGCTAAATTGCGACTAATATATCGACTATTTATATTTTCTAAATATTAGTCGCTATATTTGTCGCTAAATTAGCGACTAATATAGCGACTCAATAGCGACGAATATAGCGACTGTATTTAAGTCGCATAGCAGTCGCTAAACATTTAGTCGCTAAATAGTCGCAAAAGTAGCAACTATATAGCGACTAATGAGCGACGCATTTAGCGACGTTTTAGCGACTAATTATGCCATAATGAATTTAAATTTATCCTATAGCGACTAATTAGTGACGTTTTAGTGACTAATATCGCGACTAAATAACCACTAATTAGAGACTAAAATGAACCGGAATGCATTTTGGTTTTGTTTCGGTTTTCCACTATTTTAATTATGAATTAAAAGCTGAATGTAATGCAATAATATGAAATCTAAAACACTTTTGAATAAAACAAAATTTATACTAAAATATAAGAAAACAAAGTCATACATTATGTTCTTTAAATTCAAAACAAACATACAAACATTATAAACAAAGTCTTAACAAGTGGAGTCTAAGGAGAATTAGTAGGAGAAGTGGGAGGAGCTGCATCAGACTGGGTTTTGCAGAAATCAATGTATGCAGGGTCTGTTTCGAGTAGATACCTTTTCACCATGCCCAACTCCTTATGCTCACTCGCCTGTCGAGCTAACTCAGCAGCTTGTGTTTCAATCTGGCGCTGAGCTTCTTCAAGCTGATGTTGGAGCGAGTTATAAGGCCAGGAGCTACCCGGGTACTTGCGCTTTCCAGAGGCGTGAGACTCTCCAAGACTTCCAATACCATATGCATAGCCTCTGTCATCCACAATTGTTGAATGGAAACAGAAAAAGAAAGTTAAATTGTTAGGAAATGGTTAAATTCAGACAACCATAAATAGAACAATTCTTTACACAACCAACAGACAACACAAATTCAAAGACAGTCAACCAAATCAAATGGAATCATTAACTAGAGAAGTCAATTCAAAAACAATATGAAACACCATACAAGCAGTCAAACGCAAATGCATATATGAATAATAAGAATTGGATTTACCTGAAGAAAGAGTTCATTGAACTCATCGGTGGTCAGCTCTCTAGGTCGGGAAGTCCCATCAGAAGTTTCTGCCTCAATCTCGGCCTTCTTTGCATTGAGCATCTCCTCATACTTCTCTGCAATCTGTTGTGCCTTCAGGTCGATGAATGTTCCATCAGGTTTTCTGTGGGTTTTCAGAAAAACCTCACCAAAACTGACAGGTCTACCCATCTCCTTTTCCTGAAAATGTAACAAACTAAATTGCTAATAGGGAAGAAGTAAAATTCAGAAACAAAAGTAGATAGAGGAATGCTTACTACCATTTTTTGGTGAATTTTCTCCATAGACTTCTGGCCAGTGTAGGTTTTGCTCACACCTAGACCGTCACGATCAGAATTTGGAGCAGCAGAAGTGGTCTCACTCCTCTGTTTACCTTCATCAGTTTCCCAGTATGCCGTTATCTTTACCCAAATGTCTTCTTCTATACGTGCAGGTCGGACACCAGAAAGGTAAGCTTTGCTCACCATGTCCTTCATTCTCCTTTGACATATGGCCTCAAAATGTGCTTGAACGGTCCCTATGATTAATGGATCCCAGTGGTGCTCTTTCTACAATAGAAAGAGCTTAATCATATTAGTGAGAAACTAAACAAAAGTTTTAAAAAATCAGACTGTTGTACCTATATACTTACCGCAAACTCTAAGAAGTACCGCTCTGCTCGCGGTCGAGGCACATGACTCCAACTATAGAACTCACCATCAAATTTGTTTTGGAAGACCTTTGTAATCTTCCGGACCAGAGAAGACTTGTCACGACCAAACCTACACAGACAACAAAGAATCAGTAAAAACTATGAATGACAGGAAATAACTAAAATGAAGAGATGGAATTAAACTTTTACCAAGTTGTATTTGGCGGCTGTGGAAGAACTGGTGAGAGAACAGTAGTCCACTGTTCTCGTCCTGGCATGCTTAGTAGTCTCTCAAGATAACGGAGACGGCTTTCTTCAAGACTTGGTTGAATCACCACATGGTCGTCCACCCCGTCAACCATATTCTCATCTACTTGGTTAGATTGTTGCTCTTCATGATTGCTCTGACCTTCGGAGTTTTGCACTGGAGACGCCCTTGGTTGTTGAGACAGATGAATGGATTGAGTTGGAGACGCTTGTGGAGAAGACATATGACCTGAAAATATGATCAACACTCAAATCAAAGCTCACAGACTCAAACAGAGTAATCGGGTACCTGCTAACGCAAGGTGAACGTTCTTGTCGAGGAGTTCTGCAAAGATAAATGGAAGTAGTCGCTACATAAAGACATGGCAATCATGACTCTTCATTCCAGAAAACTGTGCATTACCCAAATCAGCACAACTTGCTAAGTCTGAAGCATAACCATCTCGGAATCTGACCTCATGTTTAACACATTCCAACAACGTGGTTCTAGCTTCGTTTGTCAATGAGTAAACTGGGAAAGGAGCTCTACCAGCACTATCAACATGTAAGTGTGGCCGAGAACATAATTGATCTATATCCAATCTTGATGGGATGTTGTCTTTTGATTTACCCTTCACACGCATAAAAGTTTTGATAATGTTGTCGAAAACATTCTTCTCTATATGCATCAAATCGAGATTGTGTCGAAGATTGAGGTCCTTCCAGTACGGTAACTCCCAAAAGATGCTTTCTTTGTGCCAGTTATGCTTCTTCCCATATCCGGGCATCTTCTTCTCGTGACCGTTTCCACCAACATCCTTAGTTCTTGGTGGATTTACACCACACAAATGGTATGAATAGACTTGCTGGCCGGTTAAAGACTCAGGTGGGTACTCATTCCTAGCATCCTTTCTCTTCAAGAAGTCTTTTTTGTTTTTCCTCAGTGGATGATCTGCAGGAAGAAATCTCCGATGACAATCGAACCAACACGTCTTTCTTCCATTCGGCAGATAAAAAGATTTGGTATCATCCATGCACCATGGACATGATAATTTTCCATGGGTGGTCCATCCTGATAACATGCTATACGCCGGAAATCGCTGATCGTCCACAACAGAATTGCTTTTAGATTGAAATTTTGATTCAAGGACACATCGTATGCATCAACTCCATTAAACCACAATTCTTTTAACTCCTCAACAAGAGGCTGGAGGAATATATCGAGACTACCTTGCGGATGATTTGGCCCAGAGTTCATTACTGTAAGGGAGTACCAGGGGGTAAATTATATAGAGTCAAGATCACATGCCACAACGAATGATTATTGGACATGCCAAATGGATTGAATCCATCTGTACATAGTCCAAGATAAACATTGCGGGTCTCTTGTGCAAACGTGGGATACTGATCTTGAAAACATTTCCACTCTGCCGCATCAGACGGATGACACATTTCTCCCTCCTTTGCTTGGTGCTCGGCATGCCATCTCATTGCCGCTGCAGTCTTCTCGCTCTGATACATTCTCTTTAATCTGTCAGCAATAGGCATATACCACATACGGCTATATAGTATATTGGTCCTACGGTGCTGCTCGTTAGGCTTCCATCTTGGTGAATTACAAAACCGACACTTATCTAAGCTTTCGTCATCTTTCCACAATATCATACAATTTTTGAAGCAAACATCAATCGGACGACATGGGAGGCCTAAATTGCGCATCAATTTCTCTGTCGCGTAATGTGAATCGATTGCCTGATTTCCTTCTGGTAGATACTCTGTAAGCATTTCGCATATTGAATCCACTGCTCTTTCACTCATATTATGCTCCGCCTTCTTTTGCATGACTCGAGCAGCTAAGGATAACTGTGAGTGACCTTCACGACAACCATCGTACAAAGGATTATTCGCTCCTTCTAGCAAGTCGTAGAATTTTTTTGAATGATTACGTACCGGTTCGTCTACATTCGGATAACTACCATATTCCTCCACATTCTGATAACTATATTGATGATAGTTATCAAAATGTACGTTATCACGAAATGCATCATTCAACATATCCACATACCTATCTTCTACTACATTACCCATTCCTTCACTTCCACTAACCCAGGCCGTATCAGCATAACTCGTTCCTAAACCCATATCGACTTCTTCACCATGCTTATACCAAACATAATAATCAGGCATAAATCCATTCATATACAAATGCTTTTGTATTTTTCTCCCCGTCATAAGTCGTTTATCATTCCTGCAAGTATCACAAGGACAGTGAAATTTACCTCCATTGCTCTGCGCGAAGGGCTGGCTATTTGCAAACGGGATGAAATGTTTATCGACCCCCTCCATGAATTCTGCCGTGAAATCTCCCGTAGCTGGATCGATCTGGTTATACATCCACTCTCGACCATTAGTGTAGTTATAAGCTCCTGACATTATCGCTGACTTAGAAAACGTTCCTCTCTGGTTTTTTTTTCAATTTTGTCTGATGAATATCGAAAATATCATGTGTGGCTGAGGAGGAACCGAGGTGATCCATGTTTGTATATATATAAAGTTTTGCGACTATTTAGCGACTAATTTAGCGACTGAATCGTAAAATTAGTTACAAGTTAGGTACACCCGGTTCAGAACATTAAAAACGTGTTGTATACCGACTTTTAGCGACAAAAAAACGGTTTAGCGACGTATAACTTGTAGTCGCAATTTAGCGACTAAATAGCGACTATTCTCTATTAGTCGCAATATCAGTCGCAACTTAGTCGCTAAATAGTCGCAACATTTAGCGACTATACAATCAGTCGCAACATAGAGTCGCAAAATCCCTGTTTTCTTGTAGTGGTTGCTCTAATTGTCTAACGGAAGTTGACAAAAAATAAAAAAATTGTCTATCGGAAGAGTACGTTCACATCGTGATTTCATGTCAATAATATCATTTCGTTTGTTTGGTTTATTCGGAATCATCCTAATTTTGGTTGCATGTTTTTTTTTAATATTATGAAAGTTCTAGATTTTAAATTCAAAAATTTTCACGATAAAATCAACTTTTAAATATTCTAATTTTTAAAAATATACATATCCAAATCAACATGTGTTTGAATCAGTTGCATATTCTTTGAACTATATATATACTATATATGGTCCGTTAATTAGTCGTAAAATACTAAGGATGTTATATATGGCTCAAGTTAAAAGGGTTAGCCTAGTTCTGGTCATTTTTTTTAGCCTTAAACCATGTATTTTAGCACATGGCTCAGATAGGGCCGCCTAAAATTAACACTTGGGCTTTAAGAGAGTTAATTTTTTTTTAAGTTTCTAAATATCAAAACGACGTAGTATGCAACTGCCTAAATTTCATCTTCTTCGACAAATCCATCTCATTGATTGAAGAACCCTAATTTTTCTTTTCTTCGCCAAAGCCATCTCATCGATTTTGTGGTCGGATTCTTCAGTTTCCGGTGAAGAGGGTCAATTTTGTGGTTTGTGGGTTTGCTTGTATCTGTGTTATGTCTGTGGGTTTGCTTGATTTGACTCTCTATTTATCTTGATTACCTCGATTCCACCATTGTTGTTGATTGTCCAGAAGTGGAGATTTGGGAGCTGGCATGATGGTCTTGATTCAACGGTTAGTTTAGTTATTGTTTTCTTTGTGACTTCGAAACATAACACCCTGATTTTGATGTGATTGTAGTTGATGTATTGATTGTTATTTTGTGCTTTAACATTTCAGGTGAAACTCACTTTCGAGGAACCTGAACCAGGAGTCACCATTGTCAATTTACTCACACTGACGTTCCTGAAGAAGACAAGTTAATGTCACTGATCGAATTACTGTTTTCTGCTCTTCCCTATAATGAGCTGCTCTAATACTGAGTCTGAACTTTGGAATTTGGAACAAAAATAGAATCGAGATGGTAGTATGCAATGAATCTTTCCGGTATTTGGATTGCTTTATAGCTTGGCTTTAGATAGAACTTCCCTGTCAATTTACAAAGCTGGAACCAATGAACTATTTAAGAGAATTGCAACTCCTAGGAACCACCTTTAGCCAGTTGAATTTCCTAATGACCGACACTACTGCTAACTCTAGTATCCATGTTAATCCTTGCAACTGGCTAACTTGATGAATGTAGCTGTTGAACTCATCCAGTCTTCACTCTAGTGAATTCTTTTGGAATTTGGGTTTGATGTATTGGTTAGTATATGATAGAACACTCCTATCTATAAATCTCTCACTGACCCACACGTCTTTTAAATCTATGCTAATCCTTTCGGCTAACTAACTCTTAGTGTTCCAATTACTACTATTGCATCCGAATCTGCCTTTAGTGTTGGAGGCCGTGTGTTAAATCCTTTTAGAAACCGCCTACTTCCAAAAAACTGTTCAAGCATTAATTTGTGCTCGAAGTTGGCTTCGTGGCTTTGCAGAGTTTGAAGGTAAAGTCTTACATTTCTGCTTCGAAAAGTCTTACATTTCTACTTATGAAAAGTCTGTGAATGAAAACTCTTTATACATTTCATATTATTGGCAGGAGAGATTGGTGATTATTTTGATAATGAAGATGAAGATGTTACTAAAAAGGCAAGTAGCTCAGAAAATTCAAACATATAAGGTTAGTTATGTGTTTGAAACTTTGAATCTAAGTCTGTGATTGGTTTATGTAAAATGTGCAGCCTCCGAACCATGTTGTAGACTTGTAGTGAAGCTCATTGTGTAAGTTAGTCTGATATCTCATATCTGTATAAAATCATAGTTAGTCTTCTTTGTTTATAGATGTTGATCCGAGTTTTGATTTGTGAGAAATATATGAGTATGCCAATGAGAAACTGGAAGTTGTATACATATTCTGATACAACATGAAAGAAAATTGAATGTTAATACACTGTGGAGACTTAAAAGGATATCAATATGTGTTTCAGCAGCTAAGAAAAATTCGCTTACCTTCATTGTCTTAACTAGGGAAGGATCCGAGTTCTGATTTGAAGAAATATCCGTAGATGGAAATTTGAAGAAACATTTGTGTTGCTTCTCTGTTTGAATTTGTATGAATCTTTTGGTTGCTCTTTGAAACATTTATAGATGTTGCTTCTTTGTCTGAAACATGTATGAATCGTATCTTTTGGCTTGTTTTTACATAATCAGTTGTGTTTTCTTTGTTGAGGAGACAAACTGATTATTATTTGTTAGTCTTTGTTACAACAGTTTATGCTTTCACTTTGATAACGAAGTTTACTGATTATAATCAGAAGCCAGACTCATTAATTTTTGTGGTTTGCTTTTATAGATTGAAGGAGGAGCAAAAGATTGTGATGGAGGAGCAAAATATTAAGAAACTTTAGTGTTCGAGCCTCTTTTTTGGTTATATAATATTTTGTGTCAATGTTGTAGAGTGAATACATTGAAAGACATCCAAAACATAATGTTCTTTTGAAACTTTATTAATATGGAAACATGATGTTCTTTGAATTAATAGTTTTCTTCCAAATAAAAACATGGTTAAATTAACCCTGTTGATTAACCCTGGCCCTTAATAAATTGAAGGGCTGAAACAGGGTCAGGGTTATTATAGGGCTGGGTTATATATAAAAGGGTCAGGGTTATTATAGGGCTGGGTTATATATAAAAGGGTTAGGCAGGGTTCAAAACCTTGAAAATAACATCCCTATAAAATACTATGGATTACATGGATTAGGTTCTGTTATTATTATTTTATGAACTTTTATATAAAATATTGTTATTGTAGTGATAAAAATGAGTTTGGGTTTAAATATTTACTTAGGACCACAAAAAGAAGGAAAACTTCAGGGTATTTGGATGGTAAGAATTTTTTGAAAGATAAACTATTTGTTGTTTGCAGATGACACAATGTTTTTTGCCGGAAAAATCCTAAAAGTGTTAGAACACTAGGAGAGATTCTTAAGAAATATGAGAAAACTTTGGGTCAGCTCATAAATCCGAATAAACCAGACAACACATTCCCAAGAAAAGCACCTTCGGATCTCAAAGCTCGGGTGAAAGACAACCTTCTGGTTGACAATGAGGAAGGATTTGGAAAGTATCTAGGTTTCCTAGAACAATTTGGAAAGAGGAAAAATAATTTATTCTCGGCAACAGTGGATAAAATGAGGAAGAAATCAATAAGCTGGTCGACAAAACTGCTATCACAAGCAGGAAGTTGGTTATTTTTTTTATTTCTCACCGATTTGGAATAAAAAAACAAGTAGTGAAAAAAATCTACGATGTTAAAATGCGTCCTCTTATCTATGTCAACTTATGCAATGGGATGCTTCAAACTCTTGAGCTCCTTGTGCAAAAGAATCCAATCTACACTAACGAGATTTTGGTGGGTTGCATTGAGGAAAATGACTAGAACAAAAGCGAAAGGGGGTCTTGGCTTCAAAGAAGTTGAATGCTTTAATGATGTTCTGCTTGTTAAAATTAGATGGAGGCTGATAGAAAATCCAGACTGTCTACTTGCTAAAGTACTGTTTGGAAGTACTATGGTTACCAACAGTTTCTAGATGTGGAAGTTGTTTCTAATGCTTCCCATGGCTGGAAAGGAATATTGATTGGCGGAGATCTACTTGCAAAGAATATGGTATGGTATATTGGTAATGGCGGGAGTATTAGGATGTGGACTGAACCATGTTTGTCTTCTACGCAGCAAATGGTGCCAATGGGACCGATTCTAAAAGGATGTAATGAGCTCTTGGTCTCGAGTCTACTGATACCACATAGCAGAGAGTGGGATAGAGACAAAATCAAGGAAACGTTTCCAGAATGGACACCAATGATTCTGAGTATAAAGATCAGTGAAATGGGAAATGCAGATAGAAGAATATGCTTGGGGACAAACAATGGAACATACACAACAAAGTATGGCTATTTTAAAGCAATGGAAAGATGCCAACTACCGAATCTACTTGATAGCGACCAACATGTGAATTGGATCAAAGATGTCTGGACCATTAAAGCCCCGGGGAAAATAAAAATGTTCAACTAGAAAATTCTAAAAGTAGCTTTTCCTGTAAACAAAAGACTAACAATCAGACAGATTTCTCAAGATCCTAAATGAGTTCGATGTGGAGAAACTGAATCTATTTGCCATCTATTGTTCACTTGTGAATTTGTGCAGGAGGTTTGGAGTTTGGTACATGTTAAAGAAGATTTATTTTATGAACCCAATCTGATGTATATACAGGATGGCGAATTGCTAGAGAAGCGATTTGTCTCCCACCAACTCGAATCGCAGAAGGATCAATTGCAACCCGGGTTTTCTGATCGATGTGGACTGAAAGAACCATGAAAATTTCAATGGGAAGACTTTCACTGCCCATGAGATCATTACCAAGGCGATTTCAGATGCTAAGGAATGGATTTACGCGCAACAAGGAAGGTCTATCCAAACAACAGTCAAACAAAGCAAAATCAAGAACCATATATAAAGATTAGTTGTAAATTGGATACTGCATGGAAGGAATAACACAAAATTGCATGCCTAGCATGGGTCTTCAATAACCAACAGGACAAGAAAATTTGATCCTGGTCCAAATCGGCGCCGTTCATGGCTTCTCCAATCGTGGCAGAAGGATTAGCTCTCAGAGCAGCTCTGGAAGATGCAATAGAAACGAATTTTAAGAGTATGTCTTTCCTCTCTGGCTCTCAACAACTGATAAATCTCATCAAGGAGAAAAAGGGGAGTGTGGATCTTCACGCAATCATTTCATCGTTATCTTTTTCTTTTGAAGTCTGTAATTTTCGTTATGTGATGAGAGAGACAATATGTTTGCAAATGGTTTAACCAAACAATCTTTAAGCTTGGATATACTAAACCAAATCTAGTTTACTTATGAAAGGTTTCGATTTGATTAAAAAAAGAAAGAATTGTACTAAATACTTTGAAATAATTTTAAATTAAAAAACGATTTATATACTCAAAATAGTGATTATAAAAATGTTCAAATCGTATAATAAACATTTATAAAATGTAAAAAGTGTTTCTAAATTTTAAATTTTACTGAAATCTGGAAAAAGTTCCTAAAATACAAATTTAAGAACTATATACTATATTTATGAAGAACTTCTTTAAAAAAAAAATCATCAATCACAGGCAGTACTGGAACTTATTGAGAGAGAGAGATATAACATAATATTTTTTTCTTATTATTTGATCAAATGAAAAATACAATGTAAGAGTATATATATACATATTAAAATGCTAAAGGAAACATTAAACCAATGATCTAATTTACTAAACTTTGAACCGGTATAACTATGTAATACACCCCCCTCAAGTCTTTGAAAGTAGAACTGGTGTAGCCATGGTCTTCTAATCTTGTGGTTGAGCAAAATATTCCTTGGGACAGAAGAGACTTGACATGGAAAGTCATTGTAGAAGATGATGAAATGGTCCCGGATGTAATGCTTTAGTCAATATATATGCATGTTGATTAAAGCTTGTGACATGAAAAAGTTTCATGAATCCGTTCTTGACTTGATCCCAAACAATTTGACAATCTACCTCTATGTGTTTTGTCAGCTCATGAAAAACCGGATTAGTAGCAATGTGCATAACTGACTTGTAGTCACAAATCATCTTAGCCGGAGAAGAAACTGATATCTTCAAGTCTACAAGTAATTGATGTAGCCAAAGTATCTCACATATTTCCAGAGCCATGCTCCTATACTCTGCTTCAATGCTGCTTCGACTGACTAAATGATGCTTCTTCGATTTCCAACTTATCAAATATTTTTCCGGATAAATGCAGAAACCTGTCATAGAGTGGCGAGTATCAGGACATGTTGCCTAGTCGACGTCTGTAAAGGCATTGAGACTTATGTCTGAATCAGGTGCATAATACAATCCCTGATCTGGTACATATTTGAGATACCGAAAATTTTGATAAGCTTCATGTAGATGAACATTCATAGGACATGATAAAAACTGGCTCAACTTATGAACCACAAAAGTAATATCAGGTTTTGTTATTGTTATGTAGAGAAGTTTGCCAATGAGTTCTCTGTATGCAATTGCATTCTCAAGAGGAATCCACGTATCTTTGCTCATCTTAACGAGGGGATCCATAGGAACAGAACATGGCTTACAAGCTTACATCCCTGTTGATGCAAGAATATCCAATGCATACTTGCGTTGACAGACAGAAATCCCTGAGGAATTCCTTGCTATCTCAATTCCTAAGAAAAACTTAGGTGCACCCATATCCTTAATTTTGAAGGCAGTATGCAAAACAGACTTTAAAGCTTGCAACTCCTTATCATCATTGGATGCTATCAGAATATCATCTACATAGAACAATAAGGCAATAAAGGATTTCCTAGTGGTTTTGATAAACTGAGTATTGTCGCCTGGTGATTGAGTAAAGCCTGCTTGAATAACAACCTTGGATAAGTAGGTGTACCACTGGCGAGATGCTTGTTTCAAACCGTAGAGTGACTTCATAAGTCTGCAAACCGGATTGGATGGAAGATGACCATTTGTTGGTGTATATCCTTGTGAAATACTCATGAATATTTCTTCATCAAGGTCACCATGTAAGAATGAATTGATGGAATTTCTAGCAGATCCTAATCCAATTAGGCAATCCTGGTCTGAATTCCAAGCCTAGGATCTAGGGTTCATGTAATTGAATCAATGGGATCTCAGAATTACCTGGTGATTAGCAGCGGAAGATTTGCAGATAATCGAGATCTAGAGCGCCTCAAATGCTGCGCCTCTACTGGTATCCACACGCACACAAACTGGACAGCAGGGATGCTAGTGCCTTTAGAGATCCAATCTCAACAGAGGTTTCTATCTGTGTTCTGGTGGCTGTAAATTAGGTTAGGGATCAGTTTAGGTCGACCATATATCTTATATATGTCGACTTAAACCATGACGGAATTAACCAACGATTAACCGAATTAATCTGATTAATCCGCGAGTGCATCGATCGTTGCACTATATGCATCGATCGATGCAGTCCCAGAACATTGATATCGAATGCATATCAAATATGCATTCACTAGATCATTACATTAATGATCAACCTCGTCTTTAACGTCCAGTTTGCTTAGGTGTGTGACCCTGTAGGATCATATAACACTAGCAATGAGTTCTAAACTCATTGATCATAAGTGGCTTCTAGCAAAGCATTATGACTACCTAGTATTATATGATTGTCTCATCTCGACAATACAACTATCACTTAGAGCAAGTACAATAGATTTCAGGACATTCCCAACAATCTCCCACTTGTACTGGAATCATCTATTCCGATAATCCCTTCGTCACTATATCTCGATCTAGCATAAGGCAAGAACTGTGTCATCCTTATTGAGCCAAGATCATGTTCATCGAACTCCAATTTATACTGACAAGACAAACGACTGACAATCACCTCGTTTGAGTGTGGCCACACATTTCTCAGTATCAAATCTTCGATGGGCCCTGAGATATTTATCTCCTGTTATATAGGAGGGACAAATCACATCTTGTTCCATTCCTGTTTCTTCACACACTTCATGATACGCCCAATCAATGCCTTTATAGTCACCAGTTACGGCTGACGTTTGACAAGGTTAAAGCGGATCAATTCATATGTAAGAAAACATGATGAACTCAGGTCTAAGGACTATACTCTATAGTCGTAATGAAAACTCTCATGACACTTATATAACTATCCCGTAGAGTTCTCATCAGTGGGTCATGTCCGATCCTGTGTTCTCCAACACATATCTATGTGATTGACTTTAATACTCTTATTAATGACTCCATGAAACTTAGTCATCAGTCACCTCACATACTAGTCTCACGCGGTTGTTAATGTCCCACTTTAACAACCTCGACCAGGGACCAATCATAATTTATGTCATTTATTATCTATAGGGTTTCATGATCAAGTCACATACTTGATGACATATAAAATGTCATAAATTACTTTGGGACTATTATTTAATAACCATTATTAAATAATACAGATGTCAGATTTCAATAACATAATCAAATTATGTTTGTACGAACATCATATCATAACTAAAATTAATAACAATGACTCCCACTAAAATTAAGATCACATCTTAAGACATCTAATGCCTTTAGCAGTAGTCTGACCCTTATTCGCCCTTGCTCAGCGTGTGTCGAAAGACACTGCGTCTTGCTAAGAGTAATACCAAGAGTCATTTGCACGAAGCCCTTCTTGGAATCCTGCATATTGGACATGTGCAAGACCTTATCACTATAAGTATCTTGACACAATCCAATTAGCTTGTCCAATCTATCTCTATAGATTCTTATTCCAAGAATGTATACGGTTTCTCCCATAATTTTATCGAAAAACAACTTTCGAATCAAGTCTTAACAGACTGAAACAATGGAACTTCATTTCCGAGAAGTGGTATGTTATCAACATACAATACCAGAAATGCAACTGCGCTCCCACTAGTCATCTTGTAAACATTCGGTTCCTCTTCATTTCTGATAAAATCAAACCTTTTGATTTCTTCATCAAAACGAAGATTCCAACTCCGAGTTGCTTGCTTCAATCCATAAATGGATCGATGAATCTTGCATATCTTCCTAGCTTCATTAGGATCAATGAAAACTTCAGATTATGTCATGTACACATCCTTTTCCAGAATTCCATTAAGGAAAACTGTTTTCACATCCATCTGCCAGATCTCATAACCATTATGAATGGCGGTTGCTAGGAGAATCCGAATGGACATAAGCATGATGTCTGGGAATAGGTTTCTTCATAGTCAATACCATGAATTTGCTTGAAACCTTTTGCCACCAACCTAGCTTTGTATATCTGAATATAACCATTTTCGGATTCAACGGCTTTCAGCCATTTTCGGAGTCAAGTCCCATCATTGCTTCTTCAAAATTCGCAGGCCCGTCACTTTTAATGATCAGTAGATCACGGCAATTGGTTACGAGAAATCCATATTTCTCGGGTTCGTGACGGATCCTTTCGGATCTGCGAGCTTCAGTTTTCTGTAAAAGTCGTGCACACATATCTCATATGTATACTTTTACCACGACCTAATTAACCAAGATTTAAACCGTAGTTAATTAAGTCATAAACCAAAATCAACATTTGGTTCGCGATCTGTGTCGATCGATGCAACTTTTGTGTCGATTGACACTTCTTCAGAAACTTGCCATTTAAATGTATATCGAATATACATTCACCAGATCCCTTTTAAACTCTAGGCACCACAGGTGCAGTTTCTACAACTCTTTGTAGATCCAACCGCTGCTCTTCCTCATCAGGTTGAGCAGTCTCCTGTGATTTTCGAATTTCTTCGAGTTGTACTTTTACTCCCACTGTTCTTCTTGGAAAGAAAGTCTTTCTCAAGAAAACATAGTTCCGAGCAACAAACAATTTGTTCTCGAACTGGTTGTAAAAGTAACATGCCTTGGTTTTTTTAGGACAACCAATGAAGTAGCACTTATCAGATTTGGCTGTGAGCTTATCAGAGATTAAACGTTTTATATAAGTCTCGCAACTTCAAATCTCCATGATGGATAAATCAGAAACATTTACATTCCACATCTCATGTGGTATCTCTGTAACTGATTTTTTTTTGATGGAACTCTATTTAAAGTAAACTCAGACATATATAGAGCGTATTCTTAGAAGGATAATGGAAGATCTAAGTGACTCATCATTGATCGAACCATATCTAATAAAGTCCGATACAGGAGGAGTGAATTGTGAAACACTTTCACAATCTCTCAGATGATCACTAAATTCTTGACATAAGTATTTACCTCCATGATCTCATCGTAGAGGTTTAATACCTTTGCAAAATTGATTCTGTACTTCATTTTGGAACTCTTTGAACTTTTCAAAGATTCTGACTTATGACTTATAAATAAGGCATAACCGTACCTTCTGAAAATATCAGTAAAGGTAATGAAGCACTGAAAATTTCCTCTAGCATTTGCGCTTATCGGGCCATGTACATCCGTATGTATAAAGCCCAATAATCCTCTGGCCCATTCATTTTATCCGTTCGTTCGCAACCTGTATCGATCGTTGCATACATGCATCAATCGACACTACCTTTGTTGAAAGGGGCCTCTGTCGTTTTCCAATAAACAAGATTCACTATACTCATTATGATTCATAATCAAATGAGCCCAAAAGCCCATCACTATGAAGCTTCTGAATCTGTTTCTCATTTATTTGGCCCAAAACGACAATGCTAGAAAGAAGTTTGATTCGCATCATTTGACTTGAATCTCTTGGTATTATTGTTATAGTTAGGCACATTCTGGTTTAGAACATAAATTCCATTCTCTAATGGATTGCTACTATAAAATATATCATTGTAATCAATTGAATAACACTTATTCTTGATTTGAGAACTGATATCCTTCCATATCCAAACAAGGATTATAAATAATCTTTCTGCTCATAGCAGTTACATAGTAGCAGTTTCAAGTTCAAAACATGCCATAAAAGGAAAAACAAATGAAATACTCCTACGGTTAATGCAACAACTCTTGATCCATTCACACTCATAGGTCCACTTGTCCTTTCTCCATAGTCCTACTTTTGCTCAGGCCCTGCACATTTTCACAAAATATGAGTACCACAGCTGGTATCCAATACCCAACAAGTAGGATTATAAGAAGTAACATTTACTTCTATAACATAATACCTGAAGAAGAAGTCTCGTACGTCTTCTTCAGCTTCTCATAATCTTCCAAGAATTTATTGCAGTTTCTTTTCAAATGCCCATAACCATTACAATAATGGCACTTAACATCTTCAAAAGGACTGGTTTTAACCGTAGGAACATGGCCAGACTCGCTTGGATTCACAATCGAGCTCGTCTTGACATCACCTTTGTTCTTACCAAGTTTCTTAAACTTATTACCCTTTTGTACCATAAGGACATTTGGGGTGTCCTTCTTGATATTAGGTTCAGCAGTCTTAAGCATCCCATGCAATTCAGTCAAGTTGTTCATGTTATAATTCATAACAAATTGATCAGAGCTTGACGGCAGTGACTGTAGAATGATGTCAGTAGCCAACTCTTGGCTAATGGGACAATCCATTTTCCCCAGGTTATCAATATAACCCATCATCTTAATGACATGAGGACTAACTGGTTCGCCCTTTGGTAGCTTGCACTCAATCAGAGACCTAACCGTCTGGTATCTCTGAGTTCGTGCCTGCTCCTGAAACATACTTTTCAGGCCAGTGATCATCTCTTTTGGCGACTCCACGTACTCATATTGCTTATGCAATTCCGAGTTCATGGTAGCCAACATGAGACAACTCACATCCACCGCATCATTAGAATGCTTATCCCAAGCATCCTTATCTGACTGCCAGGCATTGGCTCGGTACTTCTTGGGGAGAACTTTCTCAAGGACATAGTCCTTTTTCTCCTGTTTGAGAACAATTCTCAAGTTCCGATACCATTCAAGAAAGTTGGATCCATTTAACTTGTCCTTCTCAAGGACGGATCGCAGGGAGAAATTGTTACGATGGTTTGTGCTAGACATAGCTGGAAAACGAGGGAGGTTTTAGTTATGATGTTCAAGGAATGAGAAGTCTTAACTATTAAGAAAACTCGCATTATATTCAAACAATGTTTCCTCAGATGAATATAATGATCCAAGACCCATACTTCACTAAACTTGAGTGAGCCACTGGCTATCACCCAAATTTTAGCTATCTAGGTAAGCAACAACTTTGCTAGTTATATCCAATATAACTCTTGGTTGTGGATTGACATTTTATGTCCAATCCACCTGATGTCTCTGAGCCCAAAACGATTTTGATGGCCCAGTCAAGTAAACCAATCTCTTAAGTCATGTAATTGTCGATGTCTTGCACTGCAAGTCCATCAACACGATTACTTCTGTCTTACTCATGAAATTGTGGACATCTTGCACTGCAAGTCTATCGCACAATTAAATGGGTCTTGATAGTTGACAAGATTGGAAAGACATCAAGTATCACTTGATATTTGGTTGAGGAACGGAACCATTTAAAACGTTCAGTTTTATTATGTTTTAATTCTTCTAATTAAATGATTTTTCTTGGTTTGGTTCTGTGGTTTCAGGTTCCATAACCTAAAACATCGAATCTTGTGTCGACCGACACTACTTTAGTGTCGATCGATGCAGAATAACCAAAAACAATCTGTGATACCCGATCAATCCAATTGATCCGGTTTTGAGTACCGGTCAGTGTCGATCGATGCTACATTAGCATCGGTCGATACCAACCCAATCGCAATAAACCGTTCTTAGCGTTTAACCATCATTAACCAAGCTCGATAACCGGTCCAATCCAATTGAACCGATTCATCAATCTCGCGAGGTTTATGTCGACCGACACAACTCTTGTGTCGATCGACACTAGGCGAAACATAAGGTTTATTCGGGTTTTCACCCTGCATCGATCGATGCCGGATTGGCATCGATCGACACCATGCGAAAAACCCTAAATTTTATTCGGGTTTTCGCCATGTGTCGATCGATGCCGGATTGGCAACGATCGACACCATGCGAAAAACCCTAAGACGTTTTTCGAACAAACCCTAAACTAGGTTTTTCATGAAAACGAATTTTAGCAAGTTTGTATCAACCATACACAGATTCAGATTCAACCAATCTAATCAACATGCTACAGATTCAATGGAACCCTAAAGCTCTGATACCACTGATGAAATTTCTAGCAGATCCTAATCCAATTAGGCAATCCTGGTCTGAATTCCAAGCCTAGGATCTAGGGTTCATGTAATTGAATCAATGGGATCTCAGAATTACCTGGTGATTAGCAGCGGAAGATTTGCAGATAATCGAGATCTAGAGCGCCTCAAATGCTGCGCCTCTACTGGTATCCACACGCACACAAACTGGACAGCAGGGATGCTAGTGCCTTTAGAGATCCAATCTCAACAGAGGTTTCTATCTGTGTTCTGGTGGCTGTAAATTAGGTTAGGGATCAGTTTAGGTCGACCATATATCTTATATATGTCGACTTAAACCATGACGGAATTAACCAACGATTAACCGAATTAATCTGATTAATCCGCGAGTGCATCGATCGTTGCACTATATGCATCGATCGATGCAGTCCCAGAACATTGATATCGAATGCATATCAAATATGCATTCACTAGATCATTACATTAATGATCAACCTCGTCTTTAACGTCCAGTTTGCTTAGGTGTGTGACCCTGTAGGATCATATAACACTAGCAATGAGTTCTAAACTCATTGATCATAAGTGGCTTCTAGCAAAGCATTATGACTACCTAGTATTATATGATTGTCTCATCTCGACAATACAACTATCACTTAGAGCAAGTACAATAGATTTCAGGACATTCCCAACATGAATTGGTGACATACATCTGTGTCTATTACCACCCAAAAGAAGAAGCCAACCCTAAGAAAAGTTCCACACTACCAAATTCAGCCACATGAAAAAAAGTTTCTATGTAATCTATTCCTTCTTGCTGTGTATATCCCTTGGCCACTAAATTACAAGCCATATTTCATTCAATAGAACCATTTGGATTGTATTTAATAGTAAATATCCATCTACATCCAATGACATGTTTACCATGAGGTAAAGATTCAGTCCTTCCAAAGCAGTAATCTCCACATTCATTGCTTTCTTCCGCAATGGATTAAATACAACCTCTTTAAAGTTTTTAGGTTCTATTTCAGTGGTAATTGAACAATTAAAAGGCTGATAGGATAGATGTAGTTTTGAGTAATCAATGGCAGAAGAAAGAATAAAAGAAATAGATGATGAAAAAGGTTTAGAAATTTATGTGAATGAGCAATGCCAATCAGATAGGAAACTAGAGGCTTTACCTTGTCGTTTTGGCCTGCCATTCTGAAGTGTCTTTCGTCTTGTAGCAGTTGTAGCAGTCTCGGAAGATATTGGTAAGGTACTAGATTTTGATGCAGAAGGATGATAGGTTTCTAAGTTTTACCCTATTCTAAACTGCAAGTGAACAGCAATGTCAAAGTAGTATATAGGGCTATCGAATCCACAGGGACACTTGGTCTCAATAGAAACAGAAACGTAGAGATTAAACTAGAAATAAGCAGATGGTGAAGTAAATAAATTGCGAAGCAAGAAAGTAAACAGTAGCAGAGATTAACGGTTGTGAAGCAATAAACTAAAAGCGTCAAGCCTAGGGTATTCTCAGGAAATCAGACAAGCAGACAGTTCATTCAGCAAGGATCTAATTAAGAACAGTTCTAGAACTCAAAACACAGATATAGAATTAACCAAATTCCTTTGCGATAATTCTCTAAGTCTAAGTGCAGCAAACCAAACTTTCGTTTGCGAGAACTAACAGATTAAACTAGCATTAATCCCAAGTTTGATATGTTCACAATTATCCTAAACCAAACTTCCGTTTGCGCAAAGTTTAATTGCCCAATTTAATTAGTTCAGATTCCTAAACCCCACTTCCGTGACGTATTTAGCAACCTAAGATCTAGATTCTAATTGATCATGTTAGAACTAGCTTTAAGCACAATTAAATTGAAGAACAGATATAGTTATGAATCCTTAACTGAATTTGAACAAGTCTAGCAAGTCATGAAATCCTATGTGAGAAACCCTAAACTCAACTATGGATCTACTCAGACATGATTAATGAAAACATAATCAAAGAAATAATAGATTGCATATAAGAAATTAAATAGATAAAGGGGTTCGAAATCTTCTCCAAAATAAGTGAATACAGGAAATAGATCAGCCCCCAAAAGCTCTAGAAATCTCTTAGCTATTAGTATCAAAGCGTAATGTAAAACGTATCTAAAATAAACACCAAAAACTAGTATATATAGGCATAATCTCGGATGGGGCTTCTGTGTAAATACTGGAACTATTCTGGGCTTCTTTGCAAATCTTCATAACTTGTTAAACCGACGCGTACGGCCCATCTCGCTAGTGTGTCGACCGATGCACAATGTGTGTCGGTCGATGCATGATCAATAAATCGGACAGTGAGTAAATCTTTCGGCCTAAACGTCCCAAAAGTCCCAAAATGCTCCAAATATCTCCAATTAGCTCCAAACTTGATTAAACCTGTAAAAGACTCTAAACAAAGACAAAAGACACTAAAACACAACTATATCATGGTCTAAAATGGGTAAAAACCATGATATATCAACTCCCCCACACTTAGCCTTTGCTTGCCCTCAAGCAAAACATAGAACTAAAACATGGTGAAGAGGTTTGGAAACTCTTCAGAAACTCATTTCATCCTAGAAGCTACAATACTCAGATTCCCCTTAGTAAACCACTGCAAGAATCAATCACAGGATATCAAGACCACAATGTACTTCCCCCACACTTAGCAACTGTCCTAGGTAAACTCCACAATCACATTCAAGCATTCAAATTCTCCCTACTGACTTCTGCAAGTATTTAAGTGCGGTCTCACCTAAGGAGTATCGATCAAAGGGCACATGGATTCTTACCTTATCAGCTCTAGACCACCATACTATCTTTCTCTAGTCCCTTTCTTCTCTTTCCCTTCTTTAACAACTGATTTTTCCCCACTGGGTATCATTTCATTTTTTTTATCAGTGTTCTTCCCGTTATGGGGTGTACTTTGGACACATTCCATGGTACACAGGATATGAGAGTTTCAGCTACCATTCCCATGACCACTTCGGAGTTACTAACTCATCCTCAGTTTATTATATTTTTTTTTTTTTACTTTACAGAAGGGGAGAAGGGAACTAAATAGGACAGGTTTACAGGCTGTGTCAGAACTAACAAGGGAATCCGACACAAAGTATACCAAGCCCTTAGGTGAGAAATCTAAGTCAGTATTAAGGTTGAAGTCAGTAAAAGGATCCTCTGATACCTGAAGTGATGTGGGTGTTCCCAGTAGGTTGATCTGTGATGGGGTTTTCTAATAGTCATAGATAGATCCTGCAACTTCATCCCAATGGTTACTTAAGTTCCTGCAAGTCTTGTAAATCTTCTCAGAAAATCATAGTTTCTTACTTAAACAATTTTGACTCAATAAAACAAAATTTTTTTGAAAAACGGACTGACTCTTTAAGAAAACAGAAAACAAAAGTCAGTAGCACCTCCCCCACACTTAAGACACACTGTCCCCAGTAGTGTCCAGCGAAGGATCGGTAAAAAGAAAATAAAAATTGAAAAGGTGAAATTATGTCTGTTGGGTTACCTCTGTCGCTGAGCATCGATCGTTGCACTAAGTGCATCGACCGTTACTTGGCGATTTGCGTGTATAGTCGATCGTTGCTCAGGACCGCAACGATCGCTGCAATGCGATTCCTTTCGTGTTGTGACGATCGACACAGAAGTGCGTCGATCGTTGCACTGCGATTTAACCGAGACCTGCAAACATAAACTCACCAGAAACAAAAACAAACGTAAAATCCTAACAAAAACACCAAAAATTAAGTAGAAAAACACCAGTACCTAATGGTGGGTTGCCTCCCACCCAGCGCTTGTTTAAGGTCAATAGCTTGACCGGACGGATGGGAATTTTTCAAGTACCAGGAGGTCTTGACAGAGACTTTTTCTGTCTCTGTTCAAGTCTCCTCATCCAAGGTGGTGAGTAGGCTGTTGCGGAATGCTCATGTCCAAGAAAAGATGGAGTGAAATGTACTCCAGGATCTATAACCATGGTATGATCAGGCTGCTCAAAATCTGCGTCCCTTATGGTGAATGTCTGCCCATCTATCAGTGGCTTTCGCAGCTTATCCATCTCATAGTGCAGTGGTTCATCTCCCAGATGGAGGTCTATCAAGCTGTTCCTAACATCAATCAACGCTCCTGCTGTAGCCAAAAAGGGTCTCCCAAGCAATAATGCTTCATCCGGATCACAGTCATATTTCAGAACAAGGAAGTCCGTTGGAACTAAGTAGTTTCCAACTCTCACCGGAATGTCCATAAGGGGTCCTTCAGGAACTCGTATGGACTGATCAGCTAGGACAAGAGAAGTCCTAGTGGGAGTAAAATCCACCATACCCAGCTTCTCTGCCACAGAGTAAGGCATCAAACTTCCAGCAGCTCCTAAATCACACAGAGAGCGTCTAAAACTATCCTCAAAGATAGAACAATCTAGCACAAAGACTCCAGGATCAGATAGCTTCTTCGGGACCTTAGTTAGCAGAACATCACTGATATGCTGAGGAACTATTATCACCCAGTCTTTCAGATCATCATCCAGGGGCAACATCTTGTTTAGGTACCTTTGCACACATGGATGATAAGGTGGATCATCAGAAGTTGGAATTTCTTCCAATTCTTCACCAATACCTTCTAATTTCTTCAGCTCTTCAATCTCTTGCCTAATCACTTCAGACACTGAGGAGTGTTGTCTAAAGATCTGCTCATAGATCTCCTGTTGAGAAATCTCAGAGGCTCCATTGAATAGGCGATCAAGCTCCAAATCATCATTTATGCTATTATCATCCGACAGTTCTGTCTGTTCACGCCCTGCAACGACCGACACTAAGGGTGTGTCGATCGTTGCCATCCCGACGGGTGTATCGATCGGCACAGATGTTGCATCGATCGACACACTGCAGCAGATTTCACCCGAGAGTTTTTCACAAATATCCGAAAATTCCTGTTCTGTCACCAACTCAGCTGTACTTAGCTCAAATCTTTCACCTAGGTGAGATCCATCATTAATGCACACAGACCAGGCCTTAACATGAGTGTCTGCCACTCCTTTTCCCTTCAGTGAGCTGGACATCTGGTTTACCTGAGTGTCCAACTGCTTCATGTGAGTGCTCAGAGACTCAAATTTCCCATTGAGGTCTTCATAGACAGCGTCCAACTTCTTGTTGCAGTCCACAGAAATCTTGGTCTGACTCTCAATCAGCTGTTCCATCATAGCCTCCATTTTGCTCTCATGGGCTGTAGGTGCAGGAGGAGTCTGATAGGATGTAGATCCATAGGTTCTCTGAGTACCTTGTCCATAGGTCTTCTGAAAACCACCAGTCTGTCCACCATTGGAGAATCTGTTCCCCTGTTGATTACCAAATCTATTACCTTGGAAACCATAACCTCCTATGAAATTCACATCTTCTTCCTGAGTTTCCTCCTCAGCCTGAATCACCTCTACATCTTGGGCAAAGTGGACAGATTTCTTACTAGTCAGGAGATTGTAGACTGTGTCCAATCTGGATCTTATATTAGCTATATCAGAATTCTCTACAGTTCCACCAGATTTCTTCCTCCTTTCATCCATTGTCTTGCAACTGTTGCTGCCAATCAGGTTCTCAATCAACTGCTTAGCTTGTGTAGGAGTCCTGGTGTTGAAATTAGCATTACTGGAATTATCCAGCGCAGTCTGATAAGGGAGATCTATGCCTCTGAAGAAAATACCATTCAGCTGTACTTCTGTGAATCCATGGTGTGGACAGTCACGCTGATACTGCTTAAATCTCATCCAGGCAGTCTTCAAGGGCTCCACAGCTCCTTGGGAAAAGGTGAGTATGTCCTGTCTGGACTGATCCGAGCGCGCATCATCATAAAAGTGACGCAAGAACTCACTCTTTAAGGCTGCCCAAGTAGTATACTGACCAGGTGCCAGTTGTCTCAGCCATGCACTAGCGTCTCCAGCAAGACTGTGCGGAAATAGCTTAAGGAACAGATAGTCCGGGCATACTCCTTCATACTTCATGCTAGTGACTATGTCTTCAAACTTGTCAATGTGATCCATAGGCTGCTCTGCTTGAAGACCATGAAAAGAAATCTGTCTCATCAGCTGGTAGTAGATGGTCTTCACCTCAAAATCGTTCCTCTCAAAAGCAGGAAGCACTAGAGCTGCTCGGTTTGCATGAAACTCATCAGGTCTGTTGTAATCAGCTAGTGTCCTCTCATGAACCACCATCTCTCTACCTTGGGCCTGTCCTTGACCCTGGTTTCGGTTCAGCTCCTGTTGCTGTTGCTCAGGAGGATCAGGGATGACATTCCCTTCAGCATCAACCCGATGCCCAGCAGCATTGTACGGGTTGTCATCTTGGTCCCTCAGGGTACCTTCAGCATCTGGTATCAAGATCAAACGTTCTCGTACCATTCTCTCTCTCTTTTCTCTTCTGTTAGTCTTTTCTAGACGTCCAAGTTCCTCTAGTCCGAGATTAAGCAAGCTCGAGTTCGGATTACTTCGAGTTTTCTGCGTTGGCATAAACTGTCTGTAATCGTCCAGCAACGATCGATGCTATCAGTGCAACGATCGATTCAATTCTCAGAATCGCCTAGTGACGATCGACGCAAGGTATGCAACGATCGACGCAAGGCGAAATTCGTACCTGCGACAGAGAGAAATCAGAGAAAAAGTAAGCAAAATCAAAAAAAACAAAAAACGAAAAAGAACAAAAACAAAAAGAAAAATTTCTAGCAAAAACCCTAAGTTCGGTCCTATCGAAGACTCAAAGAGTCCCCGGCAACGGCGCCAAAAACTTGATAGGTTTCTAAGTTTTACCCTATTCTAAACTGCAAGTGAACAGCAATGTCAAAGTAGTATATAGGGATATCGAATCCACAGGGACACTTGGTCTCAATAGAAACAGAAACGTAGAGATTAAACTAGAAATAAGCAGATGGTGAAGTAAATAAATTGCGAAGCAAGAAAGTAAACAGTAGCAGAGATTAACGGTTGTGAAGCAATAAACTAAAAGCGTCAAGCCTAGGGTATTCTCAGGAAATCAGACAAGCAGACAGTTCATTCAGCAAGGATCTAATTAAGAACAGTTCTAGAACTCAAAACACAGATATAGAATTAACCAAATTCCTTTGCGATAATTCTCTAAGTCTAAGTGCAGCAAACCAAACTTTCGTTTGCGAGAACTAACAGATTAAACTAGCATTAATCCCAAGTTTGATATGTTCACAATTATCCTAAACCAAACTTCCGTTTGCGCAAAGTTTAATTGCCCAGTTTAATTAGTTCAGATTCCTAAACCCCACTTCCGTGACGTATTTAGCAACCTAAGATCTAGATTCTAATTGATCAGGTTAGAACTAGCTTTAAGCACAATTAAATTGAAGAACAGATATAGTTATGAATCCTTAACTGAATTTGAACAAGTCTAGCAAGTCATGAAATCCTATGTGAGAAACCCTAAACTCAACTATGGATCTACTCAGACATGATTAATGAAAACATAATCAAAGAAATAATAGATTGCATATAATAAATTAAATAGATAAAGGGGTTCGAAATCTTCTCCAAAATAAGTGAATACAGGAAATAGATCAGCCCCCAAAAGCTCTAGAAATCTCTTAGCTATTAGTATCAAAGCGTAATGTAAAACGTATCTAAAATAAACACCAAAAACTAGTATATATAGGCATAATCTCGGATGGGGCTTCTGTGTAAATACTGGAACTATTCTGGGCTTCTTTGCAAATCTTCATAACTTGTTAAACCGACGCGTACGGCCCATCTCGCTAGTGTGTCGACCGATGCACAATGTGTATCGGTCGATGCATGATCAATAAATCGGACAGTGAGTAAATCTTTCGGCCAAAACGTCCCAAAAGTCCCAAAATGCTCCAAATATCTCCAATTAGCTCCAAACTTGATTAAACCTGTAAAAGACTCTAAACAAAGATAAAAGACACTAAAACACAACTATATCATGGTCTAAAATGGGTAAAAACCATGATATATCAAAGGACCGCGACAACATCAGAAACTCTTGATGATACATGAACATAGGAATGCACAAAATGAGAATGCAAAGGATCAAGAAAAACATGAGTAGAAAAAGGAAATATTGATTTGTAGAACAAGTTATCAACATGTATAATATATCCTTTTTTCTTGAATGGAAAAATCGGTTCATGAAATATGACATTTCTAGAAACGAAATAACCTTTATAGCCAAACGAATATCCTAAGAAAACACAAGGATCAGCTCTAGGTGTAAACTTAGTTCTATCTTTGAGTAAGGTAGATACATAACATAAGCATCCAAAAGAGCGCAAAATGGAATACGCTGGAGCCTTGTGAAAAAAAGAAGTTCATACAGTGATAACTTGTTTAGAAACAATGATGGTGTCTTATTTATCAAGAAGACAGCAGTGAGAATTCATTCACTCCCATATATCAAAGGAATATTAACATCAATGCACGAGCAACATTCAACAAGTGTTGGTGTTTACGTTCAACAAATGAATTTTGACTATTTGTGTAAAAGCAAGTTCATGAGCATTATCACTTCTAATGTCTTTCACAACTTAATTGAATTGCGTTTGAATATGCTTAAGAAAATCTGGAAAGATAGTTGCAACATCACCTTTATTCATTAACATGTAAATCCAAGTACAACGAGTACAATCATCAACCAATGTAAAAAAGTATTTCTATCCTTCTATAGACTCTACAGAGAATGTACCACATATGTCTAAATGAACAAGGTCAAAAGGTGAAGTAGACAAATTATTATTTGAGACAAAAGATAATGCTCTTTGTTTAGCTAAAGGACAAATTTCACAATAAGATTGATTCATTTTAGACAAAGGAAGAATACATGGTATATGATGTAACTTGGCAAAGGAGAGATGTCCTAGACATTGATGCCATAGATGCTCATCCACCAAGGATCTAGAGAAATGAACATGTGATGAAGCAACATGAGATTCCAATATGTAAAGATTGTGCAAAGTAACCCCTTTACCAATCGTCAAGTCCTAAATATGGTCCTGAATGAAACAATAATCATGATAAAAGTGAGCAGAACAATTGTCATGATGTAACGGAGAACTAACACTTATCAAATTGAACTTGAAATCTGAAAATGAAACATATTATGCAAAACAAGAGAATCAGAACCTTGCTGAATAGAACTTAAACATTGCTCAATTTCATAAAAAATGAGGAGCATCTTCATCAAGGTTCAATGGATGTTAGTATGTACTATACAGTATACAGTATACTATATACTATATACTGTATAGTACATACTAACATCCATTGAACCTTGCTGAATAGAACTTAAACATTGCTCAATTTCATAAAAAATGAGGAGCATCTTCCTGTCTAAATATTGTGATCAATTTCTTCCAAATTGCTTCAGCCGTAGACATGAATAAAAGACTCGCTCCTATTTTTTTGGAAACATATTTTATCAACCAAATGGCTACCATGTCGTCGTTACACCTAGACCAAGAACCAGCATCTCTATGTTCGTTAGGGGGTTTAGTGATTGTGATGTCAATAAATCCAAGCTTATTGTGGACATTTAAGGCCATTCGCACCGAACGTCGCCATGAATAGAAGTCAGCACCATAAGAAAGTCGATCTGAAACGAGAACCAAACCAGCATGATCCGGAAAATGCAGGTAGTAAGGATTCTCATATTGATCCAGAATCTGACGTTGAACCGGTGGAATTGCACTATTATAAGTGTTCGATCCCATTTTTGGTGACGAAAAACAAAGAAAGAACTCGCCAAACAAAGAAGATAGAATCGACGAAGAACTAGGTCAATAAAGGAGCAAAAATCGAAAACAAAAGGATCGAACAAAGAAGAAAAATGAGCTTGCAAATCGCTAAAATGAGTGTGATTCTGAAATCAAAGATCAATTGAGTAAGAGAAAAACTCATAATGAAGATCCAAGATCAATTGAGTAAGAGAAAAACTCATAATGAAGATCCACAGCTCAATTTCACATAAATCCTTAAGCGAAGAAGAAACAATGGCAGAAAACGTTATATGCTCTAATACTATATTGAGAAAGAGGTAACATAATATTATTTCTTATTATTCGATCAAATTACAATGTAAGAATGTATATATACACGGTTAAATGCTAAAGAAAACATTAAATCAATGATCTAATTTACTAAACCATGAATCAGTATATACTATGTAATATAACTTTTTCGCTAAACAGAATCCTAAACGTCTCACATTCTTCTCTTACGTGTACGATTTGCATGAAAATGTGCGGTAGGGATTAATTCACTTGTCAGCTGATTGACTATAATTGAAACCATGCACTAATGATCATGTAGAATACAGGGATTTATATTTTCATTTGGACCGCACAGCATCGATTCGTACGAACAAAATGTCAGAAATATATAAACATAAAGAAACAATTACGTACATTATTGTAGAAGAAAACAAAACTATGGTCATCATTGTCTACATAAGACGACGATTCTTATTGACGAACTAGACGAAGACGATCCCTTTAATACCAACGAATCATTGTCTACATAAGACGACGATTCTTATTGACGAACTAGACGAAGACGATCCCTTTAATACCAACGAGATATGGACTAGTAAGCTTGAGGTGGCCAATTACTTATTTTCATATAAATAAAATATCTCATTTTGGTCGACAACGAACAAACACGTCTTTGAGTTGAGCCAAAATGAAACAAATCTTGAAGTTCTAAATAAAAAATTTACAATGCAAGTTGAAATAAGTAGAACCGTGATGATGTATAATTGTCACATGAGACGTTGAAATAAGGTAAGGAACAGTTTATCTTTATTAGGGAATTACTTAAATAATATCTTCGATTTTGATTTATTATACTAGTGATTTTTCTGGCAACGTGCGCTTGGCTTATTTTGCATAATAAATTTTATACTTTGTTTGTTTTAGTTGTTACATTCTTTAATCCAAAGGTGTTTTTTCATTTTCTTAACTTTTAAATCAAATAATTCTTAATTATTTTGTTTATCTATATTTTTCAGTTTTCATTTATATAAAATTTACATATTTAAAAAAAATTTGCGATCATATTCGTACTTGAGATTTTTTCTTAATATAGCTAAAGCATATATTGATGTTTTATTTTATAAATTTATTTTTATTTTTGGAAACTGTTTTTGTGTTTGGGTTATTTTTATCATATTTTTATTTATTCAATTAGTAGATTCATTATTATTCATTTGTAATGGGAAATATTTCTTTTTTATTTCATATTTGTAGTTTCTCTTTTTGTTTTAATAGATATATATTTTTGGTTTTTTATTCGAATGTACAATCGTGTTTTTGTTATCATCTTTGTCTTATGTAATTTTGTTGTCATTCATTAACATAATTATTTTTATTTATATATTTGAATTCTTTTATCCTAGACTCTAAATATATTTTTTCGGTATAATCTAAAATATTATATTATTTGTGTGTTTATAATGAATTTCTAGATTTTTTATCTTTTCGAAATTGAAAAATATAAGGGATCTTATTGATTTTTTAGTAATGAGATTAGTACCTATTTAAGTAGATAATATATTTATGATTTCAAATTTAATTATGTTTTTAAGAAATGATTTAATTTGTTATTTATGAATTTCGTAGGGTCCACTTTTAATTTATTTATTTTATTGATGTGAGTAGCTTTTTTTTTTGTCATCAGCATATGAACTACCGCGTCGCGGATAACCACGAGGGTGGATCTGCGTTTACATAAACAAAATAAGATGGCTGGACTCGGGCACCTCGTACTAAAGCGTCCGCCTTCGTGTTGTTTGCTCTTGAAGTGTGAGTAATAACGAACCTTGTGAAGAAGCTCTTGCGATTCTCGTACTCATCCAAATATATCAGGAAAGCAGGCCATTCTGCGGGTGTAGACACTATCTTCACCAATTCTGAACAGTCTGTAGCGAAAGTTACCTCGCGCTGGTTCCATCTCATCATACATTCCATCGCCCATATAAGTGCTTCAAACTCTGCGTAAAGGGGTGAAAGACTACATCTTATATTCCTCGCTCCCATCAGTATGTATCTCTCTCCTTCGTAAATGTTGTACCATCCTTGTCCTGCATATTTATCTCTTTTCTTCCATGATCCATCTAGAAAACACCATCGTCCTTGAATATTCAGCTGTCTGTGAATCTCATCGACACCTCAGGGTGTGTATCTGGTATTATTGCAACCGTTAATGCCGAAGATTGAGCCGCCTCCCAAGCTAATGATTCTCCTTCCGCTAATTTTAATATGTCACGAGGATCTCTATCTATATTGCTGTATAATTTGTCATTTCTACTCTTCCATATATACCAGATTATCCATGGATAATATGCCATTTAGTTATGCGATGGCACACGCCAAAAAAAGATATTCCATATTGGCATATACCGATGATAAAGGAAATATCCCCGGAGGTGAAGGTATTAAAGATAAAGCCCCAGTTTGTAATGCCGGAGGACACTCAAACAAAACATGATTAATCGTTTCTACATCTGCTCCGCATTTAACACATCGGGTATCACACTTGATTCCTCTGGCTTTAATGTTTTTTGTGACCGATATGCATCCGGAAATTGCTTGCCATATGAAGTGTCTAATCTTTGGTGGGCATTTTAATTTCCAGCAGAATTCCTGAAGCCGCTTAAAGTCCGGTCCATAGAACACCTTCTGATCTTCCTTGTCCGGAAATTCCCGTTTTGTATGATACCCTGATTTGACCGAATATTTCCCTGATTTCGTATAATGCCATCCGACTGAATCTGGTCGTAAAAATCTACTGATCGGTAAACCTATTATTAGCTCCGCATCTTCCGGTTCAATGATACGACGAATTAACTGTTCGTCCCAGATATGTGTGTTGTGATCAATCAATTGACTTACTGTTAGTGACAGATCAAAATGAATTGTTTTTGATGTTGCTGATCTCGGGCGATGGCCTTTTTTAACCAGAGATCTAGCAGAGATAATACTCCTCCATCCATAAGATGCAGAGTAAGATCTTATTGGGTCTAGAGGACCCCCGTTTCGATAATACCTTCCTTTAAAAACCCTTGCAAATAAAGAGTCTGGTTTTTCAATAAACCTCCACATTTGCTTTGCCAAAAAGGCAGTGTTGACATTTTCCAAATCTCGAAATCCTATTCCCCCATTGTTTTTGTCTTGACATAATTTATCCCATGACATCCAGTGCATCCCTCTTTGGTTCCCGTTTGTACTCCACCAGAACTGAGCTGTGACGCTTGTTAATTTCTTCGTTATCGTCTTTGGTAATCTAAAACATGACATAACATGGTTGGGTAATGCTGAGGCTACCGATTTTATCAAGACCTCTTTCCCTCCTTTTGTTAAGAATTTAACCGTCCATCCGTTAACTCTGTTATGAAGCCGATCATGGAGAAAACTAAATATTTGTGTCTTCGACCCTCCAAGGCTCTCCGGTATTCCTAAATAAGTGCCCATTCCTCCCATATTTTCTATTCCTGATACCATCCTTATTTCCCTTCGTCTAACATCATCGATCTTGTGACCGAACTGTATTGAAGATTTATTGAAGTTAATATGTTGTCCTGATGCCAATCCATAGCTTTGTAAGATTTTGATAATAACATTACATTCCTCTGTATTGGCTTTACAAAAGAATAAGCTGTCGTCCGCAAATAACAAATGTGTTATTGGTGGACATGCACTAGCCACCTTTAAGCCTGTCCAAATCTTCTCTCGCTCGACTTTCCTTATATTTACTATTAATGCCTCTGTACAAAGAATGAATAAATATGGATATAACGGATCGCCTTGCCGTAAACCTCTCTTTGGCTTTATCAGTCCCCGTGGTTGACCATTTAATAGAACTTTATATTGGACTGAAGTGATACAAGACAACATAAGGTGTGTCCATCGCTCCCCGAATCCCATTTTCCTTAACAGCTTTTCAATGAAGGTCCATTCCACTCTGTCATACGCCTTACTCATATCTGTTTTAATTGCCATAAATTTTCCTTTGCATGATGGGTTTGTCCGTAGACCGTGGAACATCTCCTGAGCAAACAGTATATTATCTGAGATCAATCTCCCCGCCACAAAAGCCGATTGTGTTTCCGATATGAGTTTTGGTAATAAAGGTTTTAGCCTTTGACATAGAACTTTAGATAAAATTTTGTAGCTCACATTACATAGGCTAATGGGACGAAGCTCTGTCATCCGACTGGGCCGCTCGGTTTTTGGGATCAGACAAATGTTCGTCATGTTAATCCGTGGATCAAATTCCCCCGTCTCTATAAACTTATTGACAAACTGAATAATGTCATGTTTAATGATATGCCAAGATTGTTGAAAAAACAAAGCTGTCATTCCATCTGGCCCTGGGACTTTTTCCGGATGCATCATGAATAATGCCTTTCGTATCTCCTCTTCCGAAGCTACTGTTATCAATCTATTATTCATATCCTCTGTTATTAATTCTGGCACCTCTGTAATAAACTCCTCTATTGCCGTTGGATTTGATGTCGAGAAAAGCTCCTCAAAATAGTTTACTGCTACTTGTTCCACCTCCTCATCTTTAGTTACCCATACACCCGCTTCATTATGGAGTCATATTATCTGATTCCTTGCCCGTCGTTGTTTTGTTAATGCCTGGTAAAACTTAGTATTTCGATCCCCCGATGTGTACCATAAATTCCTACTTTTCTGCTGCCAATATAATTCCTCATCCAAATAAGCCTCCTTTAATTTTCTGGTAATATCTAACACTTCCTCATGTGTTCTATTATCATCATTTTGTACCTCTTCCAGCGCCTTTTTCAACTCATTAATTTTCTCCTTTCCATATGGTTGATTATGTTTCCTCCATTTTGCAATTTCGTGCCGACAACTACTTATTTTTGATACAATATCTTGTTGATTTCTTCCTCCTGATGATTGCCAGCCGTAAGTAATTGAATCCATTAATCCCTCTTGACCAATCCACCGCTTATCAAATCTAAATTGAGGTCTTTTCCTATAAACCTTATCCTCTATTGTAGCTATCACCGGTCGGTGATCAGATCCGATCAATTCCAAATATTCAACAAAAGATTGCGGAAATAAAGTATGCCACTCCTCATTAGCTAATGCTCTGTCCAAACGACATCTAATTATCTTTCCTCCTCTCCAACCTCTCCAAGATAAGGAATTGCCTAGATAAGGAAACTCTAAGACTCTAAGGAATTACCTCTAAGGAGATTTATTCTCTCTCTAATCTCTCTCACTTGTTCTTAGTCTCTCAAACTCTCTCTAATCTTCTGATCTTATGTTTCTGTGCTTACATCTACAAATCTGTGGTTTACTCTCTTAAATTCTAACATACTGGCATCCTTCTGTATTTTTTCTTTTTCTTCCTGCATTGTAACATAAAGATTGTACTTGTCCATTTTTATGAATAAGTGTTAAAAAAAAAATACCGAACTGTGCTACAGAAGTTCCATGTCGAAATCGCAGAGATGCATCATCTCGTGCATACAAATTTGTTCTAGTTATAACAAATGTTTTATTGACTACGGTCGACTATGAATTCCTTTTCTAAATTTGAAAGCACAAATTAGAAGTAGACAACCACAAAGATTCTCAGGTCTTCAAAAAATATAATTTATTCTGAATTGACTTTGATTTTGAGATATGCAGGAGATCAAACAGGGCAGCCAACTAAAAAGACATCTCATATTTTGTTTACCTATAAGCTTAACTGTAAAGCAGTGTAGTTACATTCTTTCTTTTTTTTAATCCTTGATGGGTAGTCACCATGAAGGTGAAGGTTAGAAAGAGAGAAGCAGTATAGGGGACACGTTAACGTGTCTTCGAATTAAGTCTTTAAACAACAACCGTTGAAAGGAAAAAACTGCTCTTTCGTAAAGCAGTGGCCCGACCATTTACCTCTATGTTGCCCTCTTCGGTACTGTAACACCCGTCTTCCGGTTAACCGGAGACGCGACATTAGGGCTCCCGTCGAACCAGACCGCTCTGACCAGGACGCCTTTTCAACTTGTCCCGGGAACCCGACGCTTCCTTCGTATTAAAATCCACCAATGACGTCACACGATCGATCAATCCCGCATCCGGACCTAGAAGAAAAACGGGGACATGGAAAGGGAAAGGGGACTGAGTAATTATTTCAAACATAATTACCCAACGAGGGCGGATTTAAGGAACCCGCGATCCCGGTTTACGCCACACAATTCCGACTCACAAGTCCTAGGCTAATATCACCTTGCAATCACGCCCGAGGGCTTCACCACACAATTCTATGTCCATTCGTGCTTACCAGGCCCCGCATCCCTCACACTCATGGACCCTACAGCCCGAAGCTCAAACAAAGCAGCCCAAAGCTCATCATTAGCTCATAGCTCAACAAAATGGTGGGGGGCTCGTCAAGACCCCCGCACGACGATACAAAAGAATGGGTACCCAACGTCTTTATACGCGCTGACGCAGTGTCATTAATCACCATCAAAGCTACCAAAGGAATATCAGATCAATCCCATGTGATCAGCCTCATTTATTATGGTCATTACTTTGTGGAATGGGCGACCAGATTTATGACATGGATCCACCGAAATCATCACCATCAAAGCTACCAAAGGAATATCAGATCAATCCCATGTGATCAGCCTCATTTATTATGGTCATTACTTTGTGGAATGGGCGACCAGATTTATGACATGGATCCACCGAAATCATCTAATCACTCTTGGATTAATTTCAGCCAAATCTGGACAAGGACGTGATACTGAGACTTTACTACCAAGATAATATTTCCTTTATTTCATATTATTTTGTATTATTGTTTTTGATTTGGTTTGTTCACCAAGTTTAGTAACTCTATTAAAGAGTTTCCATCTCATTTGTATTATTTAGAATTGAAGTTGAATAAAAACTGAAACTTATGTTTCTCTTTGAAGCTTTATGCTTTGTTTCTTTCTTTGTCTAGTTGAGTGTGTCTCCTATTCAAGAAAGTTTTGAGTTGTATCAAAGGCCATCCGCAGCCTTTGTGGTACTCTTCGATCCCCCATCATCATTGTTATCAATCCGCTGCTTGAAAATCTGTTCATCAAATTCATATACGCCTTGTGACATCCTCGTGCGTGTATCATTTGGTATCAGAGCCTAAAGCTCCTATCATCTATCTTTTAATTCAATTTCTTTTCTTTTCTTTTGTTTTGTTTTGTTATTCTTTTATCCTTTCTTTTCGCTCTAAAAAAATCCCAGAATTTTTTTTTCCATCATTTTCTTTTCAGTCTTTTCTAAGCTTCTACAAACAAAAGAAAAAAAAACTCCAAAAAAATTCAGATTACAAAAGATCGATCAAGTGTCTTGAGAAAGATATGAAAAGCCAACCATGGAGTCTTTTAAAGCTAAAGGACTATTATTTTGCAGGAACGTCAGACCATGATGAGTACTTTGAGTGGGAGAAGAAAATGAATGAATTCTTCATTTTATGTAATTGTCCAGAATTTGAGAAGGTGTTTATTGCGGCAACTCAACTGATCGATCAAGCTGAAGATTGGTGGAGCCAAGAAACGACTAAGTGGAATTATTGTGGGTATTCTCGACATCCAACTTGGGAAGAGATGAGAAATCATATGAGGAAGCGATACATCCCACGAGATCACTACCAAGGAATCCGAAGGCAGTTTCGTACACTTCACCAAGGCGATGAGACAATAATGGAGTATCATAGGCAGTTCATGTATCTACGCAATCGACTTAATCCCGGAGTGAGCGATGAGGATAGCATGGACCAGTTTGCATTTGGATTGTGTGATCCAATCCGGTTCGAGTTACAAAGATGTGCCTACAATAATTTGGAGGAGTTGTTCCAACAGGCCATTCAAATCGAGGCTCACCTCCAAATTAAAAACATTACACCAAAAAGGAAGCTCATATCAAGGGAAAGTCAAGATCAATATGCGACTGGATTCAGAAACAACATGTTGATTCTTGAAGCTAGTCCACAAGAGTTTCAAGCAAATAGCGAGAAAAAATCAAGACTATACAATGATCCGGTTTTGAGGACAAAACCACTTGAAGAGGGAGAGAATGACGCAGTCTCATTATTCACCATCAAAGCTACCAAAGGAATATCAGATCAATCCCATGTGATCAGCCTCATTTATTATGGTCATTACTTTGTGGAATGGGCGACCAGATTTATGACATGGATCCACCGAAATCATCTAATCACTCTTGGATTAATTTCAGCCAAATCTGGTCAAGGACGTGATACCGAGACTTTACTACCAAGATAATATTTCCTTTATTTCATATTATTTTGTATTATTGTTTTTGATTTGGTTTGTTCACCAAGTTTAGGAACTCTATTAAAGAGTTTCCATCTCATTTGTATTATTTAGAATTGAAGTTGAATAAAAACTGAAACTTATGTTTCTCTTTGAAGCTTTATGCTTTGTTTCTTTCTTTTTCTAGTTGAGTGTGTCTCCTATTCAAGAAAGTTTTGAGTTGTATCAAAGGCCATCCGCAGCCTTTGTGGTACTCTTCGATCCCCCATCATCATTGTTATCAATCCGCTGCTTGAAAATCTGTTCATCAAATTCATATACGCTTTGTGACATCCTCGTGCGTGTATCACGCGCCCTACACCCAACACCCTTTCGGGGGCCCTACCATAGTTCTAATTCATACACATCCATCAAGCACAAGCAACATTTTCTGTTTAGGGATAACCTAGCAGTTCTACGTTCTCAAGCAATCACATCGGTACCTTACTACCCTACGCTACCTACGAAAGACGGTATTAAGAAAGGACTATCGTCCGAAATTGAGATAGAGCAAAGGAGATCACAACCGTACCTCACCTTGGCCAAAGAAGGGGCAAAATCGTAGTTATGAGGTTCTATTGGCCCGAACGGACATCAGATCTGGAAAGAGGACGGAAAAGAATTAAATTAGGATTTCATTTCGTTCAAATCGGACCTAGAACGGACAAGTTATGGTTACTTGAAGTTTGTTGGAATGAAAGTCAACGGTCAGGTCAAAGTCAACCGGTTGACCCGGTCAACCCAGACCCAAACCCAAACCCAGAATGAACCAGGCCCAATCCATAACCAGCCCAATTGACCAAGACCAACCCTAAACCAAAATAAACCAGGATGAAATTGATTTAAAGGAGAAATTGAATTGGACCAGCTAAAACAAGAAATTGGAATTGGGAATTGGATTAAACCAGATTCGAAAGCAAAACTGAACCGGACCAGAAATCAAAATTGGGAATTGAGCCAAACCGGGTTGGACCGGATCGAACCAATTGGACCAAAACAATTGGACCGATCTAAACCAGACCGAACCGGTCAACGGTCAACGGCGGCGGACGGCGGTCAACGGCGGCGCTCTGGCGGATCTCTGACGGCGACATCAACTCCGGTCGGCGGTGGCGACAGGCGACGGCGGCGCCTGGCGAACCTCCGACGGTGCGTTGGCAGTGCGTTGGCAGCTCCGGCGGTGGTTGGCTGCGTGTGGATCTCACGCGTGCGGCTCCTCTCTGGCGCGTGGCAGCGCATGCGACGGCGGATCAGCCAACGGTCGGCTCCTCCGGCTTCATCTCGTCGAGCTGGTCATGGTGGTGGCTTCGGATTTTTGAGATTCGGGGTATTTTGAAAGTTATACAAAAAAAACGTTTTTTTTTTTGAAGGCTCTAGATCTATAGTTCCAGGTGTTACCTGGTGAAGGGTGGAGAAGAAAAACGCCGGGTTAGACTTGTTAGGGCTTCAAATAGCTCGGGATCTCGTCAGGGCTTCGCCATAAAGCTTTTAGGATAAATTTTCTAAAGGGAAAGGCTAGTATTTATAGGAGAAGGAGAGGGTGAAAACCCTAGCTTTGAAAAAGAAAAGCGGGCTTTATGGGCTTTGGACTGGGCTTTCTCTCTTATCTAAGAAATTTTTTTATTTGAATGGTCCAGGGCCATTACAAATTCTCCCCCCTTGAAAAGAATTCGTCCCGAATTCGGAGGTGCGCTGTTTCCCGATCACTTCTGAACTCAAGGGTACTGTTCCATTCAGGGTGTGGAGACTTGTGCTAGGGAAAGTCCGAATGGGGTAGGCACGATAATAAAAGAATAAATATAATATAAGGGCGTATGGCTACATAGTTTGAATAAATAGAATAGTCGAAAACCAGCTACGCGAAAACCGCAGAAGTACTCAAAACGAAAAACCCCAATAACTAAAACAATAGCTATGCCCTACTCCTAACAAACCCCTTATCCTCTGACTCTATTCACTCGGTGATCCTGGGGTCCGTTACTCAAGATCCATGTCGCCTCGATACACATAGTCTGCATCACTCTGGTACTCCTCTGGGTCAGAATCCGGCTATGTATCTGAAATGGTGATAACTGGTGGTACTGCTGCCTCCTGCTGCCGTCGCACCTGCTCCTGCATCTGTGCAGCGTGCAGCTACCTCAACTGCTACTGCTCATATGCAGCCCGTTGTCGTCTAAACCGCTCCTGCATTTCGTCCCCCGCATCCCGGTGCCGATCTAGCCACTCCTGATCTATGGAATCTTGCTGCTGCCTCAACCTCTGCTCACGGTCCCATAAGACCTGCTCCTAGATCAATCTCTCCTGTACCCACTCTCGAGTAGTCTGCTGCTCCCTCAGCCACTCATAGTCCATGGCATCCTGCTGCACTGCTATCACTCGCTGTATGTGGGCCTCATCCCTCTAGTTCCTCTCTCTCACCCGCTGTCTGTAAATCAAGTCCCTCTGGCTCATCTCCACTACCTCTGGATAGCGTGATGCCATCATCACTAGACCGTACTATCCATACTCGCTCCTATCTGTCATCCCCTGACGGATCTCCGGCAGAATTCCATCCATGAACATGGACATCATGTGTGCCGGTGATCGGGGGTAAGTATGAGCTGTGCCCCAAATGAACCGATGCAAATACTCCTTTATACTCATCCCAACAGTCTAGAACTGCCGGGGCACGTCTGATAGGGGCGGCTGTGCCTAGGGTCCTGCTGGTGCGGCTCCTTGGGTGTCGTCCTCCTGCGGAATCGACTCTGGTCCGAACTCCGCATAGGGTGGATCATATGGGGCTGGGGTCTCATAGTCATAAAGCAGACGTGTGCTGGTGGCTCTGGGTAGTCCTCCTCCACTGTTGGCTCCTTCCCGGGTCTCCTAGCACTCGGTGCACCCATCGGGTTTGCTGATGTGGATGAGACATCCACGAGCGTCTTCCGGGGTCGGCCTCTCTTTCCCGTTGGTTTCAAAACTGTCTCAATTGTAACTGTCAGAAGCACTAGTCTGCCTACGGGAACCGATGTGGGTGGCGAAATCACGACTGGGTTCACGGATGGTGTCTTCGTCGCAAGGCCTCTACGCGGCGGGACACTCCTCCTGGTCGTGGCACGGGTACGTAGAACACTGATAGGACTAGGTGCGTACTCGGACCCAGAATCAGAACTAGAGTCTGAAAATATCCTGCATAAAACGAGAGTGGGTGAGGTCACAACATGAGATAATCAGTGATATATTGGTGTTTGAACAGATCTTTCGCAAAGTAAACATTTTTATAAAATTTCGCAAACACTTATGAAAAAGATTTGAAAACTCGTTTTTTGGGTAAACAACGAAAGCTGATCCCCCAAGACAGAACCAGGGGACCTTAACCTAGGATCTGATACCAAATTGTAACACCCATCTCCCGGCTAACCGGAGACACGACATTAGGGCTCCCGTCGAACATGACCCGGTCCGACCGGGACGCCTTTTCAACTTGTCCTAGGAACCCGGTGCTTTCTTCATATTAAAATCCACCAATGACTTCATCATTAGCTCATAGCTCAACAAAATGGTGGGGGGCTCGTCAAGACCCCCACACGACGATACAAAAGAATGGGTACCCAACCTCTTTGTACGCACCCTACACCCAACACCCTTTCGGGGGCCCTACCATAGTTCTAATTCATACATATCCATCAAGCACAAGCAACATTTTCTGTTTAGGCGATAACCTAGCAGTTCTACATTCTCAAGCAATCACATCGGTACCTTACTACCCTACGCTACCAACGAAAGACGGTATTAAGAAAGGACTATCGTCCGGAATTGAGATAGAGTAAGGGACATCACAACCGGTCCTCCCCTTGGCCAAAGAAGGGGCAAAAGCGTAATTTTGAGGTTCCATTGGCCCGAACGGACATCAGATCCGGAAAGAGGACGGAAAAATAAGTAAATTAGGCTTTTATTTCGTTCGAATCGGACTTAGAACGGACAAGTTATGGCTAGTTTGTTTGAATGAAAGTCAACGGTCAGGTCAAAGTCAACCGGTTGACCCGGTCAACCCAGACCCAGACCCAAACCCACAATGAACCAGGCCCAATCCATATCCAGCCCAATTGACCAAGACCAACCCTAAACCAAAATAAACCAGGATGAAATTGATTTAAACGAGAAATTGAATTGGACCAGCTCAAACCAGAAATTAGAATTGGGAATTGGATTAAACCGGATTCGAAATGAAAACTGAACCGGACCAGAAATAAAGATTGGGAATTGAGCAAACCCGGTTGGACCGGACCGAACCAATTGGACCAAAACAATAGGACCGATCTAAACCGGACCGAACCGGTCAACGGCGGCGGACGGCGATCAACGGCGGCGCTCAAGCGGATCTCTGGTGGCGACAGCAACTCCGGTCGGCGGTGGCGACGGGCAACGGCGGTGCATGGCGAACCTCCGGCGGTGCATGTGCAGCTCCCACGGCGCGTGGGCAGCTCCGGCGGTGCGTGGGCAGCTCCGGCGGCGTGTGGTCAGCTCCGGGGGCGCCTGGCCAGCTCCGGCGGTGGTTGGCTGCGCGTGGATCTCACGCGTGCGGCTCCTCTCTGGCGCGTGGCGGCACGTGCGACGGCGGATCAGCCAACGGTCGTCTCCTCCGGCTTCGTCTCATCGAGCTGGTCACGGTGGTGGCTTCGGATTTTTGAGATTCAGGGTATTTGGAAAGTTATACCAAAAACAAAACGTTTTTCTTTGGAAGGCTCTAGATCTATAGTTCCGGGTGTTACCTGGTGAAGGGTGGAGAAGAAAAATGCCGGGTTAGACTTGTTAGGGCTTCAAATAGCTCGGGATCTCATCAAGGCTTCGCCAGAAAGCTTTTAGGATGAATTTTCTAAAGGGAAAAGCTAGTATTTATAGGAGAAGGAGAGGGTGAAAACCCTAGCTTTGAAAAAGGAAAGCGGGATTTATGGGCTTTGGCCTGGGCTTTCTCTCTTATCTAAAATTTTTTTATTTGAATGGTCCAGGGCCATTACAAATTCTCCCTCCTTGAAAAGAATTCGTCCTGAATTATGAGGTGCCCGGTTTCCCGATCACTTCTGAACTCAAGGGTACTATTCCATTCAGGGTGTGGCGACTTGTGCTAGGGAAAGTCCGAACGGGGAAGGCACGAGATAATAAAAGAATAAATATAATATAAGGGCTTAGGGCTACATAGTTTGAATAAATAGAATAGTAGAAAACCAGCTACGCGAAAACCGCAAAAGTACTCAAAACGAAAAACCCCAACAACTAAAACAATAGCTATGCCCTACTCCTAACAAACCCCTTATCCTCTGACTCTATTCACTCGGTGATCCTGGGGTCCGTTAGTCAAGATCCATGTCGCCTCGATACACGTAGTCTACATCGCTCTAGTACTCCTCTGGGTCAGAATCTGGCTCTGTATCTGAAATGGTGATAACTGGTGGTACTGCTGCCTCCTGCTGCGGTCGCACCTGCTCCTGCATATGTGCAGCGTGCTGCTGCCTCAACTGCTATTTCTCCTGTGCAGCCCGTTGTCGTCTAAACCGCTCCTTCATCTCCTCCCCCGCATCCTGGTGCCGATCTAGCCACTCCTGATCTATGGCATCCTGCTGCTGCCTCAACCTCTGCTCACGGTCCCATGGGACCTTCTCCTGGCTCAATCTCTCCTGTACCCGCTATCGAGTAGTCTGCTGCTCCCTCAACCACTCATAGTCCGTGGAATCCTGCTGCTGCCTTAGCCTCTGCTCATGGTCCCATGCGACATGCTGCTCTGCTATCACTCGCTGTATATGGGCGTCATCCCTTTGGTTCCTCTTTCTCACCCGCTGTCTATAAATCAAGTCCCTCTGGCTAATCTCCACTACCTCTGGATAGCGTGCTGCCATCATCACTAGACCGTACTCTCCATACTCGCTCCCATCTGTCATCCCCGGACGGATCTACGGCAGAAGTCCATCCATGAACATGGACATCATGTGTGCCGGTGATCGGGGGTAATTATGAGCTCTGCCCCAAATGAACTTATGCAAATACTCCTATATACTCATCCCAACCGTCTAGAACTTTCGGGGCATGTATGATAGGGGCGGCTGTGCCCGGGGTCCTGCTGGTGTGGCTCCTGGGGAGTCGTCCTCCTGCGGAATCGACTCTGGTCCGAACTCCGCGTAGAGTGGATCATATGGGGCTGGGGTCTCACAGTGATAAAGCAGACGTCTGCTGGTGGCTCTGGGTAGTCCTCCTCTACTTCTGGCTCCTTCCCGGGTCTCCTAGCACTCGGTGCACCCATCGGGTTTGCTGATGTGGATGAGACATCCACGAGCGTCTTCCGAGGTCGGCCTCTCTTTCCCGTTGGTCGCGAAACTGTCTCAATTGTAATTGTCAGAAGCATTGGTCTGCCTACGGGAACCGAGGTGGGTGGCGGAATCACGACTGGGTTCATGGCTGGTGTCCTCGTCGCAAGGCGCCTACGTGGCGGGACACTCCTCCTGGTTGTGGCACGGGTTCGTAGTAAACTGATAGGACTGGGTGCCTACTCGGACCCAGAATCAGAACTAGAGTCCGAAAACATCCTGCATAAAACGAGAGTGGGTGAGGTCACAACAAGAGATAATCAGTGATATATTGATGTTTGAAAAGATCTTTCGCAAAGTAACCATTTTTATAAAATTTCGCAAACACTTTTGAAAAAGATTTGAAAACTCGGTTTTTGGGTAAACAACGAAAGCTGATCCCCCAAGAAAGAAACGGGGGACCTAAACCTACGATCTGATACCAAATTATAACACCCATCTCCTGGCTAACCGGAGACGCGACATTAGGGCTCTTGTCGAACATGATCCGGTCTGATCAGGACGCCTTTTCAACTTGTCCTAGGAACCCGGTGCTTTCTTCGTATTAAAATCCACCAATGACTTCACACGATCGATCAATCCCGCATCCGGACCTACAAGAAAAACGGGGACATGGAAAGGGAAAGGGGACTGAGTAATTGTTTCAAACAAAATTACCCAGCGAGGGCGGATTTAAGGAACCCGCGATCCCGGCTTACACCACACAATTATGACTAACAAGTCCTAGGCTAATATCACCTTACAATCACGCCCGAATGCTTCACCACACAATTTCTATGTCCATTCGTGCTAACCAGGCCCCACATCCCTAACACTCATGGACCCTACAGCCCGAAGCTAAAACAAAGCAGCCCGAAGCTCATCATTAGCTCGTAGCTCAACAAAATGGTGGGGGGGGGGGGGTCGTTCAGACCCCCGCGCGATGATACAAAAGAATGGGTACCCAACCTCGTTATACGTGCCCTACACCCAACACCCTTTCGGGGGCCCTAACATAGTTCTAATTCAAACATATACATCAAGCACATGCAACATTTTCGGTTTAAGCGATAACCTAGCAGTTATACGTTCTCAAGAAATGAAACTGGCACCTTACTACCCTACGCTACCTAGGAAAGACGGTATTAACAAAGGACTATCTGCCGGAGTTGAGATAGAGCAAGGGAGATCACAACCGGTCCTCACCTTGGCCAAATAAGGGGGAAAAGCGTAATTTGGAGGTTCGATTGGCCCAAACGGACATCAGATCTGGAAAGAGGACGGAAAAATAAGTTAATTAAGCTTTCGTTTCGTTCGAATCGGACTTAAAACGGACAAGTTATGACTACTTGAAGTTTGTTTGACTGAAAGTCAACGGTCAGGTCAAAGTCAACCGGTTGACCCGGTCAACCCATACCCAGACCCAAACCCAAAATAAACCAGACTCAATCCATAACCAGCCCAATTGACCAAGACAAACACTAAACCAAACTAAACCAGGATGAAATTGATTTAAACCGGAAATTGAATTGGACCGGCCCAAACCAGAAATTAGAATTGGGAACTGGATTAAACCGGATTTAAAAGGAACACTGAACCGGACCAGAAATCGAAATTGTGAATTGAACCAAACCGGGTTGGACCGGACCAAACCAATTGGACCGATCTAAACCGGACCGAACCGGTCAACGGCCATCGACGGCGGCGGTCAACGATCAACGGCGGTGGCGGACGGCGGTCAACGGTGGCGCTCCGACAGATCTCTGGCGGCGACGGCAACTCCGGTCAGCGGCGGCGGTGGTGCGTGGTGAACCTCCGGCGGCGCGTGGCAGCGCATGGATCTCACACGTGCGGCTCCTCTCCGGCGCCAGGCAGCGTGTGCGGCGGCGAATCGGCGAACGGTCGGCTCCTCCGGCTTTATGGGCTTTGGACTGGATTTTCTCTCTTTTCTAAAAAAAAATATTTGGCTGGGCCAAGCCATTACAGATTCGACTGATGGTACGTCTCTTCTGTCATAGGCTGGAGATTCAGTTCATTAAAGGATGTACCTTTAAACTATATATCACCTTTGTGACCAAGTCCCATCAAGAAATTATCTAGTTTTATGTGTGGGTGATGAAATCCTCTTGAATGCATATATTCAACTCTGCTTATCTACAACGGTCAACAAATATTTCAGTTGGAACTCCTGATCTCTAATTATTCTTTCTTCATCCCCGAAAAAGTAATAGCAACACTTGAGAATACTCACCAGTTGATCCACAAGCATCAAAACTGCCTTTAAAGTGAGCTTCCTATTACAATAGTTGAACAAGTCTTTCAAACTCGGCCCTAGCAGATCAATGAGCATCGCATTGTAGTCTCCCTGAACACCAAACCACTTGAGGCTAGGGATGCTAGCTTCACCAGAGAAAACATAAATTAAGTGATATCAGATGAGCTTGGTTTCAATTAGTTAAAGTACGTTTTTCATCTTAACAATTTCAGGGGAAGCACAGTTTCACTTTGGATTGTGTATACGTCCAAGAGAGCCTTCACAACAACAACAAAACCAAACCTTAAAACCACAGATGTAAAACGATAAAGAAAATAATTTGTTTGTTTAGGGAAAATAAACGCCAAAGGTTATGATAAGCACAACACACCTGAATGCAGTGGTGGAACCATAAAATATTTTAACTGGTGTCAATATATTATAAAATTATTAAATATAAAAATACAAAATTAATACGTCGTAAATAATTTTTAAAACATTTTAATCAGTATGTGTTTAAAAACTTCATAAAACATTTTATATGATGGAACCAAATTTATAGTAAACTTATGACTTCCCCCCCCCCCCCCCCCCAAAGGCCAAAATATAAGATTTATGTTTAATTACATCCAAATTATTTTTCTCTGTATAATTAAACCAACCTGGGTTTTGGGAATCACTAATTAAGGTTTTTATTCTTCTTCTTCCCCAAATTAACATGGCCATTGTTCCCAGAAACTTACAACAGGAGTCTATCGCCAAAACAGGTATGATTGGTACTTCAGAAACTAAACTATTTTTGCAAGTTTCAGAACACATCCATTTGACGAATCCATCTTCGTCAAAAACAATCATGCTTTTATATCCAGAACAACAAACAACGCGAGCAAAAGATGAATCAGAGACAAAAAATGATTCACTGAATCTGAAAATGAAAGATCGATTCCTGAAAACTAAGCCAGACACACCAATCAAACGCCAAACCAAGCCCAAAATTGTGATTTTTTTGCCAGATATCGATCGCAAAACCAACACCCAAAACAACTAAGTAACCCGTTTTCAACACTAGCTAAACGGAATCAAAATTCTAGCAACCCAGAAAAAAATGAACAAAAAGATGAAAAGGTGGTTCACTGCTGCTACTCACCTTCTAATCGCAATACGAGATTAAGATGCTCTATAAGAGATTGATTATTTGGGTTTGGGTTTTTGTTAGCTCCTAAAACAACAGTAGTGAATAGATCTTTTGTATCCAGGACCAGGCTCATGATTAGAAAAAAAAAAAAAAATTAATCTTACATTCAAAGCTTGGACCTTGGATGACAGTAAAAAGGAAGAAAAAAACGAGTTACAGAAAATCTGTTGTCAATCATACAAGATTGAGAGAAACAAGAGCAAATAAATCACCATCCGTATTTAGCCAGTGAGCAGTCCTTTTGAACGCCTCCTTGTGCTTCATGTCCATGAATAATGCAGTGATCTGATACTTCCTCTTTTGAAGCTTTGACACTTTCCCCTTAGATGAAGATGACTCAGGCTAATTGTTATCTACTCTAGTGATTTGTTCCAGCAAAAGATTGAGTTTCTGGGAATAATGGCGGTGATTTGGGGGAAGAACAAGAATAAAAACCCAATTTAATGATCTTGGTTGGGTCACAACTTGGTATAGGTCAATCTGTGTCGGTTTAGTTATGGGTTGGTATAGTTAAACGCATTTTTAAAAATTTGAATCGCAAATTAGTGATTCCCAAAACGCAGGTTTAATTATACAGAAAAAATAATTTGGGCGTAATTAAACATAAATCTTATATTTTGGGGAGGAATATCATGATTATGCAGAAGCTTTATTATAGAAGGGTAATAACCGGTCAACCCGTAAAAATTATATAATTTTAGCTTATTATTTATAATTTTAATTAAAATAATTACACATAAATATTATTTAGCGATTTTATATAAATCATTGTCTCACCCAATTTTTATTTAACATGTTATCTATAATCTCATAATTGTTACTGAATATCTTTAAGATAAATTCAACTAAAAAGTCGTTTTAACGTATTTAAAAATCACTTAAAAAAATTATTTATCTTAAACTATACAATAAAGAGAAGACAAATATACAATTTTAATTTTATTTATATGAACAATTAACGTTAAAAAAAAAATCTAACTTTCGACAGTCCCTTGACTTTAATAATAAACTCATTTTACATGATCTTATTTATTCATGTGGGTTTATGGGAAAAAACCTATTGTTTGTTTGTGGATTTCGGTTATATTTAAAATGACCAAGTAATTGTTTTTATTTGAAGTAAACTGAGTTTGGATTAGATAAGGGTCAGTTAAAAAAAATTAAATGGGGTCAAATATTATAAATTTTGATAAACTATAAATGATATTTAAATTTTGGTGGGGTCAGCTGACCCCCTAGCCCTCACTTGCTTCCGCCCCTGCCTGAGTGGGATGCTCTCCAAGACAATCACATGCGTTACTAACATGTATATTGGTAGTAGCTGCAGCTTTTTTAGCAACACCACTTTCAAAATGACTTTTTTTTTTATTAACCGATAGGTGATTCGGGCTTTAGGCCCGATTAATCCCCTTGGACCGGGTTGAATTGAGATTCTTTCCTCACGCCGAAGACATAACGTGAGGCCCCTTCCAAACGGAAATCGAACCTAGGACACGAAAGACCAAAATGTTGCAACACATATTACAATAACCTTCCACAGCATGGAGACTGAAAAAGTGCCAACATATTTTACTTAAACAATCTAAACACAATCAACATGTCACAATCTATCATATAAATGAAAAGTAATTTTGGGTGAAATATGACATGTCAACATGAGAGGCCTCTAGAGGAGGATAATGTTGACGTGGAATGGTGATATGGCAAGGCTAAAAATAACTTAAAGGGTTTGGAGTTTGACTTATTTATGGGAATGCCATCAAGTCAATTTTTATTCATTTAATTAATTCACTTTCCTAAAAAATCACAATATCTTTCTCAATATTTTATTAATTCGAATTTGAAAAAAAAAATTCTATGACATATACCAATTTTCCGAGAGAAGTTTCTTAATCTCCCATGAGATCTTATATAATGTGAACTTGGTAGTCTAGAAACATAATCATTTGCATCTTCCATATTTTCAATAAGTTTTCTCTCTGTTTTTGTTTTTTTAATTGGCTATGGCAGTATTCTTCCGGATCATTAAAAGTTTACCAAATGATCCGTTATCATTTCTATTACTTTCTTCTTCTTATCGATTTAATATGGATTTCTATGTTTTTCTTAGTTACGTTTTATTCGTTTGGGCGCATGAAAGAAGAAGCTCGGTTATCACAAAGCTATGGTTTAATGATGTGAGGTGAACTAACAACCATTTGAGAATTTCTATAAAAAGGAGTCTGAATTTATAGTTGAGATCTAAAAGTCCGATTAATGATTGTTGCCAAGAAGTTGTTAGTTCACATCACATGTCCCGGTTGTCCCAATGAGCCTATAGTCCGAATAAGTGTTGTCTATTACTATAGACATGTATTTGGTGGTAAACAATCGATTTTCAATAAGCTTTCTTTCTATTTTTGTTTTCTCATTGGATATGGCAGTCTTCTTATGGATCATTAAAAGTTTATCAAAGTCTATAGTCCGAATAAGTGTTGTCTATTACTATAGACATGTATTTGGTGGTAAACAATCGATTTTCAATAAGCTTTCTTTCTATTTTTGTTTTTTCATTGGATATGGCAGTCTTCTTCTGGATCATTAAAAGTTTATCAAATGATCCGTTATCATTTCTATTACTTTCTTCTTCTTATCAATTTAATATGGTTTTCTATTTTTTTAATTCTGTTTTATTCGTTTGGGTGCATGAAAGAAGAAGCTCGGTTATCACAAAACTAAGGTTTAATGATGTGAGGAGAGCTAAAAAACGTTTGAGAATTTATATAAAAGGGAGTGTGAGTTTATAGTTGAGATCTAAAAGTCCGATTGATGGTTGTTGCTAAGACGTTGTTAGTTCACATCACATGTCATGGTTGGCCTAATGAGCCTATAGTCTGAATAAGTGTTGTCAATTACTATATACATGGATTTGGTAGTAAACAATTGATTTGGTAAATACTCTTTCGAGTACCGTAGAAGGTTTAGTCCCGATAAAGTGCAATAACTATGACTTTTGCCAATACCTCTGATTTTCCCATTAATCCCTATATTCCGAATAAAGTTTTGCATATTTGTTTCATACCAACTTGAAACGAATAGGTAATTATTTCTTATTATTATTTATAAAAATAATAAAAAATCTATGGCGCTTAAATCCCAAACATATTTACTAAACCAAAAGTTTTTTTTCATCTTTACACCTTTTGCTCATAATTTTTAGGTTTTGTTCCAATTAACCAGCGAGAATCAACCATGTCTCTTCCGGTTATCCAAGGAATTTCTAAGATCAACAACAATGTCCCATTTCTTTTGGATATAAAATTTTTCCTCCTGCATATATGGATGTGTGCTTCTTCCGTTGGAGATCCTACAATGTCAATGATTTTAGCCAATGCAGAGGTAATATCTCTTTCCATTTCGTTTGTTACTTTTTATTCTTGCATGTTTTATTGAGCGAGTAATGTTTGGGATTTAGGTATCAAGATATAGGCCGTCTGTAATACCATGTTTCCAAAAATTGGGTCAACGGGCAAAGGAAAAGTCAACTTGGAGCAAATCTTTAATTTCTAGAAGATAGAAGCATTTTGGTAATTTTACCAAAATGTGAGCCGAAAGCGGATACGGGCCAAATTTTTATCTTTTTAGGTAAATAAAATATTTAGAAGACAAGAAATGGTAAGAACAAGTTTTAAACGAGTTTTCCGACTATCGGGAATGGAGACCGATATAACCACATAAACTTGTAAAATTCATATCGGGAGCTACGGATATCCAAATGAGATAATTGAAGTTTCTAAATTCATTTAAAATCATAAAGAATCTGATTTTTAGGCTTTGAGGGTTTATGGAAGCACCTAAGGGGTTTCAAAATACTAAACTCGAAAACGGCAATATCAGTACGTCGAGATGGTTCAGGAATAAGAGACTTCTAGAAGATGTTTTATGCAGTGTTATTGGTCAGAATACACCCTCAGAAGACAAAAGTCTCCTCCCAATTGTCGCCACCTCACTATTTTTGGGTTCAAAGCATGTTTGTATTCAATGAACTCTTTTTGCATGTCACAAACCATCTAATCTCTCATTCATGAACTCAACTCACTCATTCAGTTTATCCTAACCTCTCTCTAGCCTCTCTGATATCTCTGTCGATCTCTCACCTCTCTCCAAATTCATCAGAAATCCCAGAAATCTCCTTAACTCTTCTTGAATATCATCACGAACACAAGGTGTTCTTCTTGACTTGGTGAGCAAGAAACTCTAATAACTCCCAAACTTTAAAATCTCCAGAACCTCTTATGCTATCGTGACTACCATCATATCCTCATTTTTGCCGCCAATCAGTCTCCGCCGCCGCCGTCGGCGAGTTACCTCCATTTCTCTCATACCTTCCCCCAGTTCAAGCCCTTTTCCCTCTTATATGTGGTTTCATCTCGCCTCAGGGATCACGCTCAGTCACCGGAGCTCCACCTCAGCCACCAGAGAAGCTCCTAGGCCGCAGTCAACGCAGCTCCGCCGTTGGTCAACACCGGAAGACTCGCCGGAAAAGGCCTCTTCCGCCTCTCCTCTTCAGCCGGTTTTGGTTCAAGCGGTTCAGTGATGGAATTGGGTTGGAATGGTCTTGGTTCGAGAATTGGATTGGTTAATTTAGACCTGTCAACCCTTGGTCAAACCGTTGGTCAACACCGATTCAATCGGTCAACGGTTTGATATGGTCCGGTTTAGCTAACCCGGTCCAATTGGTTGGTTAAATTCGGTTCAAGGATTGGGTAAACCGGTTAAGGAAATTCAACGGTCAACCCTTCGGTCAATGGTCAATGAAGTCAACACTGGTCAACCCTCCGGTCAATGCCGGAAACCAAGCTGGTCAACGCTTGGTCAACAGCTGGTACTTCGACGGTTCAACTCGGTGTGTTCGTGATCTAGTTCGAGAAATTTGGGGTTCAATCGCTCGGTGTCAGGATCCGCATCCGTCTTATCCGTCTGCATTATCACTGTGAGTCGGCTAATTGCATCGTAGTTAGTTTAATCATGTTGACCGGGAACCTGAAGCCGTAGTTTAGGATTGCATGTCTGTAAGTTAAGTTGATTGATTGGTTAATTGATGAATATCGGTTAATACTGAATTGGCTAGGTTTAACTAAATGCATGCTAGTCCGTTAGTCGGTTATTGCTTGTTAGTTCACTAGTAGTTTATTGATTGTTGCATTCATATAGTCTATGCATGACTAGGTCGTATAGCATCTATATTATATTAAAGAACGATATGAAACAAATCTAAATACAGAAATTAAGACATTACTAAAAGATGAATTAAAACATTTAACCAACGTATAAAATATAATAATGGGGTAGGTTAGGTTTAATAGACGGGTTTAACGGTTAATTGAATTAAAATTAACATGAGATGTCGGGAAGTTAGTAAGTTTACTAACTCTAACCCGACAGATCAAGGAGTTTCTTAAAAGACATCTAGGAAAGAGAATTAAGTTGAGATTAGTGAATGGTGAGCCGTCTACAGGTTATAAATCCGCTTATACAAAGTAGCGGACTAAATGTGATTAAAAGACTTTAATGAACTTAAAGGCTTTCTTAATCGTTTGATTGCCTGTTGTTTCTTTGATGTGTGTGTTTGTGTGCAGGCCTGTGTTTAGACTACTCTGGTGTTGGGCTGGGTAGTCGGTTTGTGAGATACTTACCTCGGTCATGGGACCGGGTAAGTTCGTAGTTACCCAATTCGGTACAACACCGAATAAGGTTGGTGATGGTGGTGTTGACTAAGACTTGCGGGATAACTCGGTGTTGCTTTTATATTTCTGTTGACCTGGACGGTCTTGTATTCTGTGTTAGAGTCCCAATGAGTCCGTGTGTTTATTTTATTTCACTAGGACTCTAGGGTGCATTAGATCCTACAAGTGTAGGTTGAAAGCGTTACGGTACTTCCGACCCGATTGGATCCTCGGGTAGTTGCCTGACCGGTTCACATGGTTAATCTGGTTATGGTGTGAACCTATTGAGTGACGCCTGTAGGTGTGTGGTCCGTAGAATACAGGGTCATGTCCTAGGGCCGGATTGCATGGAAACTTTGGTTACCGTGGGGTAGCCCGAGTCGCTGTGTATCGATGGCTTGAGAACAGTGTCCTATGTCGTAGGACCTCGTGTTTACGTCTAGGAGTCTTGGGTAGATTTAGTTACCATGTCGGTAACTAAGTGTTCCTATGGAAGTTACCGAGTTTGCATAGTGGGCCCAGTCGTGTTAAGTTCGTTGTTCGCGATAGATAGATCGAGTCTAATCGAGGGCATGTGCTGCAATAACTTTGATTTCCTTAATCTTTCCTTTTGATAGAGAATGCTTGTGTGTTGTGGGTTTATCACGTCACGGTGGCATGTGATAGACTATATTTCTTCTTTATATTGTTATTTTGTGGTTTTGGGGCGGGATTTGTAGTTATAGGTTAGAATAGAAGCCGTTATGGGGAGCCGACTCGTTGGGTGATCTTAGATCGCTCATTAGACTCTTTTTGTGTTTTTCAGGTTTAGCAGTGACGGACGCGGGAGGTCCTCAGTGTAGGTTCGGGATCGCTTGCGAGCTGGGGTTTTTTATTCAATGATTTCATTGGTTGTTGTATTTCGGTTCGGCTTTACGGAGACTGTTTATTCTTTGTTTATTGTAATTGGAAGTTAATATGCAAATTGTTTGTAGAACGTTTATTTACATAGAAATGAAATCGCTTCCCTGTTATATTGGTTTAGTCCGAACCGACACAACTTGCAGAATCAATACAGGTTGAAAAGCTTAGTATTGTGGAAGCAAGGTAAACGGAGTCAAGAACGGTTTGTTGTGAGCCCATGTCTCAAACCGGACTATCTCTGGCTTCGTATTGTGACGAACTTTTATCGTTTGACTTGCTCGGGTTCGATCGGTCATCTTCTTGTTTGATTGTTGACCGGTCATCTTGTCGGTCAGCGGATAACGGAAAAGGGGCGTTACAAATTAAAGGTGGTATCAGAACATGGTTCGTCATGGGTTTCAAAACGTTTCATTTCTAAGTGTTTTCCGTATTTTATCGAGTCAAATGTATCGCCCAAGCATCCATTAAGAAACCGAGCCGCGTTTTTCAAACCCGAGGGGAGGGGGATGGGAATTAGGAATTTTTTATTGCTTGTACTGACATTTTCATAATTTTTGGTTGCAGACATTCAACAGCGTGCCACGGGGAGGACCAGAGCGAGTGGTGCGTGTTTGGTGCGGGTCCATTTGTTATCATGAGCAGCCACGGGTCCGCTGGATCCGATCATGCCCATCCGGGTCAGCATACGCCTTCTTACCCCCGGGGATCGTGTATCTCCAACCGTCCTCCAGTTCCCTTGCGAGCGCTTGTTGGCGCCTCAGCAGCAGCGACTGCCACTTCACCCCTTCCGACGCCGCCTTTTTGTGCTTCGATCCAGGAAGATGCAGACTCTGCCGACCCTTACGTTGGATTCCTAGACTGGTTGTGGTTTGTAATACCCAATATTCAAAAATATGGTCAACGGGCAGAAGAAGAGTCAACAGGGGCAAAACCGTAATTTGCCAAACCCAGGGGCAAAATGGTAATTCTGCCAAAGTTCGAGCCGGAAGCCAAGACGGGCCAAATGTTCTCTTTCTAAAGCATAAAGAACATTTAAAAGACCAGAGCTGGAAGGAACGAAGCAGAAATATGTTTTTCGGCTTATCGGAGTGAAAACCGACTAAACCGAGAAAACTTCGGAAATTCATAACGGGAGCTAGGAAACTCCAAATGAGGTGATTCAAGTTGCTAAATTCATATAATATCAGGTAGAATCAGTTTATGAAAGTTTTGGGATTTATGGGAATCATCTGGTATTTTCTAAAATAATATTTGCGCAACCGAGCAAACTAAGCAAGAATGATTAGGAAGAATTAAGAGTGGATTAAGGGGTTAATGGCTGGATTTTCTGGCATAAACACACCTCAGATGACAAGTTTAATATTCTCATGGTGCCACCTCTTCTTTTTGAATACAAATAATCTGTGGATTCATTGAACTTGGAATGTGAAAGGTGGCATATGGAGAATGGATGCATGGAACCATCTCAAAGCTTATCAACGTGGCAAGGAGACTTGATGCTCAAGGATACAATGAATCTCCCTTATTTCTTGGCAATTGGCGTGGCTGAAGGAGGAAGGAAGAGAGAACATGTGTCAAAGAAGGAGATGAGATGTGTCATGAGACATGTGTCAAAGAAGGAGATGAGATGTGTCATGAGACACTTGTCACCTAATTGTCACCTATAGTTTGCTATATAAGGAGTCTTAGCTCTTCATTTTATTCATCACCAACACAACAAAACAAGAGAAGAAGAAAAGAAAGAGAGGGAGAGAAGAGAAGAAAGAGCGTGAGTGAAGAAGGAGAAGAAGAAGAAGAAGGAGGAGAAGAAGAAGAAGGAGGAGGAAGAAGAAGAAGGGAGAGAGAGGCGTGAAGAAGAAGAAGAAGAGAGAGAGAAAGAGAGGCGTGAAGATGAAGAAGAGAGAGAGAAGGAGGCGTGAAGGAGAGAGAGAAGATGAAGATTGGAGAAGAAGAGAGAGAGAGACATGGAGGAGAACCAGAAGAGATAGAACCGGATGAAAGAGAGAAGAATCGGTGGAGAGAGAAAATGAGGAGAGAGAAGATGGTCCGGAGGCTCGATCAGAATCATTCGGTCAACGGTCAACGCCGGTCAACTCCGGTCAACGCCGTGGTCAACGCCGGTCAACGCGTTGACTCTAGACGGTTTTGGTGTTGCGGTTTGTGTACGGGTGTTCGTGACGCTTCGGAGTTCGTGTTCGTGTGTTCGGGAGGTTCGGGTTTAGTTCGGGGTCTCGGGAAGCCGTATCCGCATCCGTGCTGTTTGTTCCGTCATAAATCACTATGAGTCGGCTCAAACACCGTAGTTTATGCATATAGATCGAGAAATGGGAAACCGTAGAATTAGGATTGCATACCCTGATGTGATTGATTGTGTTTGAGAATTGAATGATTGAATTATCGATAAACCGGTTAGGAGTTAAGACGCATGTTAGGATTATAAGAATTAAATGGATTAAACCTGTTGCGTGCCGTTAGGTTGATAGTAGCATTGTGTGATGCATTCATATAGTTGTGCATGCTAGGGCCGTATATGCATGTATATGTAAGTAAAGGACGGTATTGAATGAACCTATATACGATAATTAAGACGAGTTAAAATATGGAAGTAAACTTAACAAACGTATAGAATATGGAATGATATCGGGGTTTCCCAAAAATAAATGAATTAAGTAATGAAAGATGAGACGTCGGGAGTTTAGTAAGCAACTAGCTCTAAACCGACGGATCGTGGAGTTGATAAAAGATATTTAGGATTGGTTAAGAAAAGAGAAGTGTTGTGCTTGTGAGCCGTCTACGTATTAGCCATCTGCTAATCCAAGGTAGCGGACGTGAATTCGTTAAAAGACGATAGAAACCCTAATAGGCCTGAGTGTGTGTTGATTGTGTGATTGTGTTGTTGTTGGAATTGTGTCCAGTAATCTCGGTACTGTCTCTAGAAAGTAAGAGTATGTCAATGATCAGACATAAGTCATATAATACTGGGGGTCATGATGGCTTGCTAGAGTCCGCTCATGATCTATAAGTCTTGGACTTATTGACTTTATTATATGATCCCATATGGGTCACACGCCTAAGCTAACGGGAAAATACGAAGGAACGGTTTAGCAGAAGTACGGTAAAAGTGCTAGGCATTTACTGTACTTAGAGAGACTAAAGGGCCTGATTAAATCCAAGGGATTTAATCAGAACTGAGAATTGGGCCCAAAAGCCCATGAGAACTAGAAGGGATTTTAATGAGTAAAATCAGACCTAGTTCTCTAATTTTCTCAGCTATCTGCGCCTCCCTCCTCTCTCTCTGCGCCTCCTCTCTCAGCTGGTCTAGCAGCCAAATTTCCCGGTGTGCGTGTGTGAGCCTTTGGAGGATCCATCTCTTGGTGGTTCTGCTGATCTCTGACCCTTACCTCCCATTCCGCTGCATAAACAAGGTAACATGTGAGATCTATTATGTTTCTAATCAAGAGAACCTAGATCTGCATGTTTAGTAGGATAAATCAATCTGAGAATTGAATCAGGAGATACTAAACGATCCAACAGTGGTATCAAAGCTATTGGTTCTGTGGTTTTTCTTGTTTAGAATCATGTTTAGGATTGTTTAAGAAGTGTTTTTGAATCAACCTACTGATAAGGAAAAACACTTAAGAAACAAAGAATTAAAACCTAAACAAATTGAAATCGCATGATCCGATCTATATGAATCGGTATGCGTCGGTTCGTCGGATCATCGGATGACGCACGGACCGATCTAGGATCGTGTAGCGTGGTCATTCCGAGCGTATTGACCCGAGCGATCGCGTCTCGAGCGCGAGAGATGAAGCGAACGATCGAGTGAATCGATCGCATGGATGGACCGAGCGGATCGCTGCGATCATCCCGCTATCGTCCCGCAATCGTCCCGATCATCCCGTCCGATCGCGAGAGATGACCCGGCTGTCTCGTCCCGATCGCACGGCCCGACCGTCCCATCCCGTCCCGACCATCGACCCGCCGCGGAAGCATGATGGCTTGCGGCTGGACGATCGTTTCTCGATTGCGGCTAGGTCACGACCGTGATCGGTTCGTGACCAATCGGTTCGGTTCGGTTAATGGTTCGGTTTAATTTTAATAAAATTAATCGTCACGGTTTAATAAACAGACTTAATAAATTTATTAAGTTCTGGTTAAACCGGGATAAGAAATCCAAAGTCGAAAAATTGGATTTTGTGCCTAAACCAGTGATTTTCTAATTTGATTTGGTTGGACCAAATAAATTGAGAAAATCCGGTTTAGTAAATAACCGGTTGACAATTGTGGTCATCGTAGTAATTAATTTTGGTTAAGACCAATTTTAATGAACCAGACCGGTTATGTCATTTAATTGGGCAATTGGGTTATGTCTTGGACATGAACCAATTCTTGGGCCTCGGGCCAAGAAGTTAAAACAATTGGGCCAATTATTTGAGTCTTTTCTTCAGAATTAATTTAAAATTTATTTTTATAAAAATTATAAAATCGATTTTTAAATTAATAAGTTTCCAAAATTTTGAAATTAGAAAGTTTCTTAAAATAGAAGTTTCTAGATTTGCATGCTTTGGATTTTAGGAAATTTCTATATTTAGAAAGTTTCCATTTTTGGAAGTTTCCAATTTTAGAAAGTTTCCAATTTTAGGAAGTTTCCAATTTTAGAAAGTTTCCAAAATTAGTAGGTTTCCCAAAAAGGAAAGTTTCCCAAAATAGTAATCTTCTATTTTGGGATAAAATTTTAATAAACCTACAAACCTCAAATAATATCAAGCGTTGGATGTCTTGTCCAGTCTATGTCAGCTGTCGAAGCCCATTCAATTGTACTCATGGCCTTACAGTGTGAAGGTGTCTACTTTTGCGTGGATAAGACGGTTTGTGATTCATAAATGTCATTGGGAGTCCCAGACATTAATGATTACATGACTGTATAGTCTGGTTTTCTTGACTAGGCCATCGGGAGTCCCGGGCCTTGAGACATCAGAGTGGATTGGGCCTCGGGCCCAGATTCACAACCAAGAGTTATATCACGGATATAATTAGCCGACATAGGGCTTACCGATATAAGCTAAGGTTGGGTGATGGCCAGTGGCCCACTTTGATCTTGGTTATATGTGGATCTTGGAATCATTATATTCTATTGAGGGTAACTTATGTTATTGAATATAATGCGTGATTAATCATATTAAAATTAATACGAGATTAATCATATTGAACATATTAACTAATAACCTTTTTATCTTATATTTCAGCTATGACTACTACAAGCACTCAAAACACATTCTCAATCCGGTCTGTTCTCGAAAAGGAGAAGCTGACTGGAACGAACTTCCTGACGTGGTCAAGGAACTTGAGGCTGGTCCTCAAGCAGGAGAAGAAGGATTATGTCCTTCGTGATCCCCTCCCCGAGAGGCCTCCTAACAATGCCGCCAGGACTCTGCATAATGCTTGGGAAAAGCATTCGTCAGATGAAAATGATGTCTATTGCCTGATGTTGGCGACAATGACTGCTGAGCTGCAAATGCAGTTCGAGAGTGTGTTGTCACCCATCGAGATAATGGCAAGCCTGAAATCGCTTTTTCAGGAGCAAGCAAGGACTGAGAGGTTTCAGACAGTAAAGAACCTCTTAGACTGTAAGTTGGCTGCAAATGCGGCAGTGAGTCCTCATGTCTTGAAGATGATGGGTTATCTCGATCATCTTCAGAAACTCGACTGCCCTATCAGCCAGGAACTTGCCTGCGACATCGTTCTGCAGTCTTTACCTGCAAGCTATGATCAGTTCATTCTGAACTTTAATATGCATGGCTTGAGTAAGACATTGCCTGAGCTTCACGGAATGCTCAAGACTGCAGAGCCCAACTTGAGGAAAACCGCCAAGGACCCCAATGTGCTTATGGTGCAAAAGGGCAAGGGCTTTAAGAAATCCTCTGCTAAGGATAAGGGAAAGGCTAAGGCTGTCCAAGTCTCGGACAAGGACACGCCAAAGCCCAAGCCCAAGTCTAAGGCTGGGCCTACTGACATCTGCAGGTTCTGTAAAGAACCAGGGCATTGGAGGAGAGAATGTAAGAAATTCCAAGAAGGTCTAAAGGAATTGAAGAAGAAGACTCTCGAGACTTCTTCATCAGGTATTTTTGTTATAGAAGTTAATACAACTACTTCTGATAATACCTCATGGGTTATGGATACTGGTTGTGGGGCTCATATTTGTACTAATATGCAGGCACTCAGCAACAGTAGAAGGCTGAAGCAAGGACAAGTGGAGCTACGAGTTGGGAATGGAGCGAAAGTTCCTGCACTAGCTGTAGGCACATACTTGTTGTCTTTACCTTCGGGATTGGTTTTAGAACTCAATAATTGTTATTTTGTACCTGCGATAAGCAGAAATATTATTTCAATTTCTTTGTTGGATTTGGAAGGTTATGATTTTTCAGTTAAGAATAAATTATGTTCCTTCAATCGCAACAATTTGTTCTATGGTTGTGCCCCTCTTACGAATGGGCTTTACATACTTGATCAATCCGCGCCAATTTATAACATTGATACCAAACGGTTCAAACCTAATGAGGAGAACCGAACGTTTCTATGGCATTGTCGTTTAGGGCACATCAGCGAGAAACGCATCAAGAGGCTCCATTCGAATGGACTTCTTGGCTCATTTGACTTTGAGTCATGTGAGAAATGCGAATCCTGCATGATGGGAAAAATGACACGGGCCCCCTTTAATAAACCTAACGAGAGGGCCAGTGACTTATTGGGCCTGATACACACTGATGTGTGTGGCCCAATGTCCACAAATGCAAGAGGAAACTATCAGTACTTCATTACCTTCACTGATGATTTCAGTAGGTATGGATATGTTTATTTAATGAAACATAAGTCTGAATCTTTTGAGAAGTTCAGAGAATTCCAAAATGAAGTACAGAACCAACTTGGCAAAAGCATTAAGGCTCTTCGGTCCGACCGAGGAGGAGAATACTTAAGCCAAGAATTCAGTGATCATCTGAGAGAGTGTGGGATCGTATCCCAACTCACTCCTCCTGGAACACCACAATGGAATGGTGTGTCTGAGAGGATAAATCGGACCTTATTGGATATGGTTCGGTCTATGATGAGTCACACAGACCTTCCAATATCCCTTTGGGGATATGCTCTGCTAACAGCAGTGATCACTCTAAATAGAGTGCCATCGAAAGCAGTAGCAAAGACACCATATGAATTATGGACTGGAGTGGCTCCAGTGCTGTCTTATCTAAGAATTTGGGGTTGTGAAGCCTATGTCAAGAGATTAATCTCAGACATGCTTACACCAAAGTCTGATAAATGCTACTTCATTGGTTATCTAAAGGAAACCAAGGCTTATTACTTCTATCTACGTTCCGAGAACAAGATCTTTGTTGCCCGGGATTGTAACTTTCTTGAGAGGGAGTTTCTCTCTAAGAAAGACAGTGGGAGTAAGGTACTGCTTGAAGAAATTCAAGATGAACAGGATACTGCTCAACCTAATGAGGAAGAGCAGCAGGAGGACCTACAAGAAATTGTAGAGCCTGAACCTGTAGTACCTGAAGTTCGAAGATCCGGGAGGATCCGTCACGAACCCGAGAGATATCAAGGATTCCTCGTGACTAACTGTCATGATCTTCTGATCATTGATGGTGATGAACCATCGAACTTAAATCAAGCCATGATGGGCCCAGATTCCTCTAAGTGGCGTAAGGCCACTGATTCCGAAATGGACTCCATGTCGGTCAACCAAGTGTTTTCGTTGGTTGACTTACCCGCTGGTGTAAAAGCCATCGAGTGCAAATGGATCTTCAAGAAGAAGATTGACGTGGATGGAAATGTCCAGATTTATAAAGCCAGGTTGGTGGCAAAAGGTTTCAGACAAGTTCACGGTGTGGATTACGATGAAACCTATTCCCCAGTGGCTATGATGAAATCTATTCGGATTCTACTAGCAACTGCAGCTTTTCATGATTATGAAATTTGGCAGATGGACGTGAAAACCGCCTTCCTGAATGGTATTCTGGAAGAGGATGTGTATATGACGCAACCTGACGGTTACATAGATCCAAAGAATGCTGGGAAAGTATGCAAGCTTCATAAATCTATTTATGGATTGAAGCAAGCATCGAGGAGCTGGAATCTTCGTTTTGATGAAGCGATCAAGCAATTTGACTTCATCAGAAACGAAGAAGAACAATGCGTGTATAAGAAATCTAGTGGGAGCAAGATAGTATTTCTTATTCTGTATGTCGATGACATACTGCTTCTCGGAAACGACGTTCCAATGCTGAAGTCGGTAAAGGACTGGCTTGGAAGTTGTTTTTCCATGAAAGACATGGGTGAAGCCGCATACGTTCTTGGAATCAGGATCTACCGGGATAGATCTAGAAGGCTGATAGGCTTGTGTCAAGATTCATACATTGACAAAGTCCTACAAAGATTCAGCATGAAAGATTCCAAGAAGGGCTTCACGCCAATGGTACATGGCACAACGCTAAGCAAGAAGCAGAGCCCTACGACGGCTGCTGAGCTTGAGCGCATGAAGAATATTCCTTATGCATCTGCAATAGGATCTATCATGTATGCCATGATCTGTACTCGTCCTGATGTTGCTTATGCATTGAGCATGACGAGTAGATACCAGTCAAATCCAGGTGAAAACCATTGGATTGCCGTCAAGAATATCCTGAAGTATCTAAGACATACTAAAGATAAGTTCTTGGTGTACGGTGGAAGTGATGTGCTTAAAGTCAGTGGATTCACGGACGCAAGTTTCCAGACAGACCAAGATGATTTCCGGTCACAGTCCGGTTATATCTTTTGTCTGAATGGCGGTGCAATTAGTTGGAGAAGCTCCAAGCAAGACACCGTTGCTGATTCCACTACAGAAGCTGAATATATCGCCGCTTCAGAAGCTGCGAAGGAAGCTGTTTGGATACGAAAGTTCATTATTGAACTAGGTGTGATACCAAATGCGGCTGAGCCTCTGGCACTGTTTTGTGATAACAATGGTGCTATTGCTCAGGCAAAGGAACCAAGATCACACCAGAAATCCAAGCATGTTCTAAGAAGATTTCACTTGATACGTGATATCATTAATAGAAAGGAAGTCAAGATCAGCCGAGTTCAGACAGATGATAACGTCGCTGATCCATTGACAAAGCCACTCCCAAGACCTAAGCTCGAGTTCCTGACTGAAGCTGTAGGCATTAGAGACATTGAAATGTAATCTAAATTTGAGTGGGAGTTTGAGGGCTTTATTTAGTTATTTGATATGTTCTTGTAAAACATTTTTCTTATGTTTAATGAAATTATTATTTCAAGATTATTTTAACTGTGATGAAATAATCGTTCCAAAGTGATATGAGCCATTTTATAGGTCATCGAAGTAAGTGACTTGATCTTGAGTCATCAAAGTCATTTAGCTTGATCATGAGACCCTATATTTGATAGATGGCTTATATTATCCTGTCCCTAGTCGAAGGTTGTTGAAATTGGAACACCAACAACCGTGTGAGACTAGATTGGTATGTGACTTATGACAAAGTCTCAGTGTGTCATAGATGCGCGGCATCAAAGTCAGTACATAGGTGTATGTAGGGTACATACGACCGGACAAGACCCGATTATAAGAACTCTTCAGGATATTTATATCTGTGTCATAAGAGATTCTTACTACGACTATAGAGTATAGTCCTTAGACCTGAGTTCGCATGCATGTGACTGCACATGAACTAATACGCTTTGATCATTGTCTAATGCTGTCGTTAAGCGATGGTTATAAGGACCTTGATTGGGTGTATTATGAAATGAGTAGTTTACAGTGATGGAACAAGACGGGATTTGTCCCTCCAATATAAATGGAGTGAATATCTCTAGGCCAATCGGAGATTTGAATACTGAAAATGCATGGCCATGCTCAAACGGACTTTCCCGAGTCGTTTGGATTGTCAGTATCAAATCAGAGTCCGATGAACAAGATTAGGCTTTATAAGGATGACACTAATCTTGCCTTATGACTAATCGAGATATTGAGACAAAAGGATTATGAATACAGAGATTCCAGTACAAGTGGGAGATTGTTGGAATTGTGTCCAGTAATCTCGGTACTGTCTCTAGAAAGTAAGAGTATGTCAATGATCAGACATAAGTCATATAATACTGGGGGTCATGATGGCTTGCTAGAGTCCGCTCATGATCTATAAGTCTTGGACTTATTGCCTTTATTATATGATCCCATATGGGTCACACGCCTAAGCTAACGGGAAAATACGAAGGAACGGTTTAGAAGAAGTACGGTAAAAGTGCTAGGCATTTACTGTACTTAGAGAGACTAAAGGGCCTGATTAAATCCAAGGGATTTAATCAGAACTGAGAATTGGGCCCAAAAGCCCATGAGAACTAGAAGGGATTTTAATGAGTAAAATCAGACCTAGTACTCTAATTTTCTCAGCTATCTGCGCCTCCCTCCCCTCTCTCTGCGCCTCCTCTCTCAGCTGGTCTAGCAGCCAAATTTCCCGGTGTGCGTGTGTGAGCCTTTGGAGGATCCATCTCTTAGTGGTTCTGCTGATCTCTGACCCTTACCTCCCATTCTGCTGCATAAACAAGGTAACATGTGAGATCTATTATGTTTCTAATCAAGAGAACCTAGATCTGCATGTTTAGTAGGATGAATCAATCTGAGAATTGAATCAGGAGATACTAAACGATTCAACAGTTGTTGTGTGGTTGTTGTGAGCTTTCTGTGCAGGCCTTTTAGATCGTCTCGGTGTTGGGCCGAGCGATCCGTGTGGATACTTAACTCGGTCAAGGGACCGGTTAAGTCGTGGTTGCTGACTCGGTACGGTGCCGAGTCAGAGCGGTGGTGTGTATGAGTAGGCTTACGGGATGCGGGGTTGAGTTGATGGTTGTTATTGATTGAGATTGATTGTTAGAGTCCAAGCGAGTCTGTGTGTTTACATTTCTGCACTAGGACTCTAGGGTGCGTTAGATCCCGCAAGTCTAGGTGTTTGGATGTGTTCCAGTACTTCCGACCCGATTGGATCCTCGGGTAGTTGCCTAACCGGACCGTGGTGATTCCGGTTATGGTGTTAACCTACTGAGTGACGCCGGTAGGTGTGTGGTCCGTAGAATACGGGGTCATGTCCTAGGTCCGGACTTCATGGAAGCTTGGGTTATCTAGGGGTAGCTTGAGTCACCGCGTATCGATGGACAGAGAACGGTGTCTTGGCCGTTGGACTTGGTATCGACGTCTAAGAGTCGGGGGTTAGTTACCATATCGGTAACGGTGGAAACCCGTGGAAGTTACCGAGATCGTAGGGGCTCAGGGTAGTGTGTGGTGTAGTTGGTGATGCGCGGTAGATAGATCGAGTCTCAATCCGGAACTTGTGCTGCAGTGATCCCGATTCCTCTAATCGTCTTCTTGTTCTTTTGGAAATTGATTGTGTGTGGGCTCGACACGACATGGTAGTGCGTGATCGACTATTCATTACGATTGTTTGTTATTTTGGGGTTTTTGGGCGGGAATCTTTAGATGATAGATAGATTAGCAGCCTTATTGGTTAGCCGACTCGCTGGGTGATCTTAGATAACTCATTAGACTCTTCTTGTGTTTTTAGGTTTAGCAGCGACGGACGCGGGAGGTCCTCGGTGTAGTTTCGGGATTGCTTTTGGCGGGGTTTTGATTCGATGAGTTCAGGGTTTTCTCTTGGTTCGGCTTGTCGCTAATTTTGTATTGAGCTTTGAGTGTTGTTTTGATGATTGACGAAGTGATTTGTAAAAATGACTATTAAACGTTGTGTTGAACGTTTGATTACTCAGAAATGAATATGCTTTCCTGATATTGTGTTTAGTCCGAACCGACACAACTCACGAAAGTGGTACAAGGTGTACAACTTGTACTATGGAAGTGAGGATAGCGGAGTCAAGGACGGGTTAGTGCGAGCCTTTGTCTCAAACCGATCTGTCTCTGGCTTCGTCATGTGACGAACCTTTCCTGTTTGACTTGCTCGGGTTCGATCGGTCATGTTCTTGTTTGATTGTTGGCCGGTCAGCTCGACGGCCAGCGGAGAATGAGAAAGGGGCGTTACAGAAAGGTGGTATCAGAGCATGGTTCTGCATGGGTTTCAAAGCTGTTCATTTCTGAGTGTTTTCCGTGTTTTATCGACTCAAAATTGTGTCTTACCCAAGCATCCACTAGGAAACCGAGCCGTGTCTGTAAATCCGTGGTTGGGATGGGATAGGAAGTTGTATTATATGTACTAATATTTATTTGCGTTTTGATTGCAGACATCGGCAGAGTGTCCCTGGACGGATTGTGTGTGGGTGTGTACATCGTGTGAGAGATTGCAGTGAGCAGTATGAGTCATCGTCGGATGACAGGGGCAGAGTACCGAGCTCTGGTAGAGCAGTACCAGGCGGGTCTGAGAGTAGCACAGCCCGGACAGTCACAGGGTTCCCGGATATCTAATCGACCACCAGTTGTTCCACGAGTGCAGCAGGGAGCGAGAGCCGCCGCTGTAGATTGGAGGCCGTTGCCTGATCCATTACCTCCATCCTTACAGGACGACGCAGGTACCCCAAACCCGGTCGCAGGAGTGATGGGATATCTGGGATACGCAGACTATGGGTTGCCACCATTGCCACCACAGTTGGAGGTGCCTATGGTACAACCAGTGATTCAGCCACCGATGCTAGAGGCACAGGATGTACCGTTACCCTTTAGCTTACATGAGTCAGACTTCATTCCGCTCACCAGGGAGGAGTTTAGGGTGGACCAGTTGCATGCAGCAGTCGACATGGATATGGAGCCGATAGACCCAGAGCAGCATTTGCAGTGGGAGCAGCACATGGATGAGCAGATGGCGATACTCGGGGACGTTTTAGAGCAGCAGATTGGACTGCACCATCAACCAGGATCGCCTTAGAGGCCAGGATCATCATCACCCGGCTTCACCGAGGCACTCTCTGCGATGGAGCCAGCATGAGGGGTTGAGCCGATGACGACGTCAGGGTCGGATGCGCAGTTTGAGTCAGTTACATCACCAGATGCACCACCGGCCGAGCCAGTCGCATCGCCAGAGATTCCACCAGCCGACACACCAGATTCACTGCCACCTATGCCTGTATACCGGACATTTGGCGCCTACGGAGTTCAGGGTTTCCATTTGCATTGGTGTCCACGGCCAAACGATCCACGTTATCGCGAGACGTATCAGCCGGTGCCGAGTCCTTATTATTGTCAAGTGTGTGGTATAGACGGTCATCTTGCACCGATTTGTACGATCGCAGGGCCCACACCACGTATGTCAGACGCGGAGCCATATCGTCTCCCAGTACCTGCGGACTACCGACCTGGACTGAGCCACCGAGACACAGAGCTCATTCCGCAGCCAGTTATCCAGCAGCCAGCTGCGCAGTTGCCGGTAGTGCAGCCACCACTAGTGCAGCCACCGAGACCATCGAGGACTTGCAGGAGGTGTGGTGACGAGGGACGTAGGACATCTGTTTGTTCCCATAGGTCTTGTTCCCGTAGATCTCACTCAGCGCCAGTAATTTGTCAGACATGTAGAGTGCAGGGACATCGAGCGTCCGAGTGTTTCCAGGAGCCTTCTTCGGGGTCTGTTTCCTCCTGTCAGTTATGTGGTGCGACAGATCATCAGGCATCAGCATGTTACCGTGGGCCACACCCAACGCCCGTTGTCGTTTGTCAGCTTTGTGGTCGCAGGGGTCATGAGTCACAGTTATGTCCGATAGCAGAGCCGCAGCACGTTGGAGCGCCGTCCAGAGATGCACACCCGCCACACCCTCCCGGCGCACCTGCCAGTGGTTACCACCGCGAGCCGCGATGCCGTCTGTGTTGGGCATTCTGGTCGTGTTGGGGCTGTTAGGACTAGGATAGTTAGGCCAGGTAAGTTTGGGCACTAACTTTGTTGCTTTTGTGTGTATCTAGATCGGCGATCTTCGCATGTTTTTTCTGACATCTACGAGGTATGACTGTGCAGTTTGGGGATTAGGGTATTGATGACGGACGTCTTGTGGTTGTATTTCTGTTTTATCTATGTATTTAAAAACCTCGAAACATGTGTGTGTTGTCATTTTGTGTATGTATGTGATGCAGAATGTTCAACTTATCATTATGGCGTGCGTAGTAATTGTTTGCATACGTGTGATGGTTTTGGGATGCAAATGAATTACCATGTGAAGTCTAATGATGAGCGGAACTGACGACCGTTCATCATAACCTAAATCCAGACTGACGACATATCCGGAGCGATCTGGTGATTGCGTGGTTGTGTGTGGTAATTAATTGCTTTTGTGTTTATTGCTTGCGTGTTTTATCTAATGCTTGAGTGGTGCATTGGATAATTAGGATTGTGTTTCATTCGTGGTATAACGTGTGAGGAGTGTGGATGGTAGCGGTAAGCCATTCGATTGATAGTTATGTTAAGTTGAGTTGAGTAGTTTAAAGTTTATTGCAATCATTAAGTTGTTAAGAATAAAGGTGTTAAAACCTTTTGTTTAAGGTGTTGAGCTAACTTGAGAATGTTTGTATTCGACTGTCGATTCACGAGAGAGCGGAATTATAGAATATCGTTATTTATTCATGGGTAATCGTTGGGTACATGATTAACTAACTATATCTCTATGAGGAAGTGATATCGAAGACTGGATTGGTTTGAATTTCACCGCACCAGTGAAAGTTGTTGTGTTAAATATAGGACAGAACGGACGATGCGATACGAATACGAGACCGAACCCGAACCCGAAAGCGAGGTGGAATGTAAAGGGACCGCGAGACAAGTTAACCCGGGAAGTGAATCAGTTGCGAAAGAATCGCCGGTGGAGAATTGTGTCAGTGCAGGGCAACTAGAAGAGCGAAGCGGATAGTATGATGAGTTAGCAAAGAGATTTGAGGTAATGTCAGCAACATTGTGGAAACTAAAGAAAAGCGATCAGTGTGAATGGAATGGAAATTCAGCAAAGTCGGATTCAGAAATCAAAAATTCTTGAAGAGTGTTCGGGAAGGAAGAAGCCGTATCGGAAGCAGAGTGAAGTTATCAGTACAGAGGAATTGGGAGTCATAAGAACGTCAGGTATGGAATGCAGATTTTTGAAGAATGTCTCGGGGAGACAAACCAGTATCGTGAAGGACGTGGAAGTCGAAACAAAGTGGGGAAGTCATAAGTGAGAATCAGAGCAAAGAAGCCAACAACAAGTGAGTCTGAAGTTCGAGACAGATGAAGTCAGTTAAGAGTGAAGCGAAGCAAGATGGACAAGACTAAGAGCCTGGATAAAGAATGGTCGTTGGGGAATCAGTGCAAAGATCAGTTAAATGGAAGGTTTTGGAAAGAGCGCATGAAGGTAAGAAGTCGGAGATATGCAGCAGTGTTCTAGTAAGGAAGCGTTAGAATTGAGTAACAGAGCAACTTGCGGGGTTTGGTTCCGATTCAAAGTCTGGTAGTGACGGAGAATTCGGGGACCGAATTACTGTAAGTGGGGAAGAATTTAATACCCGATATTCAAAAATATGGTCAACGGCAAAAGAAAAGTCAACAGGGGCAAAACCGTAATTTTGCCAAACCCAGAGGCAAAATGGTAATTTTGCCAAAGTTCGAGACGGAAGCCAAGACAGGACAAATGTTCTCTTTCTAAAGCATAAAGAACATTTACATGAACAGAGTTGGAAGGAACAAAGCAGAAATATGTTATTCGGCTTATCGGAGTGAAAACCGACTAAACCGAGAAAACTTCGGAAATTCATAACGGGAGCTAGGAAACTCCAAATGAGGCCATTCAAGTTGCTAAATTCATCTTAAATAAGGTAAAATCATTTTATGGAAGTTTTGGGATTTATGGGAATCATCTGGTATTTTCTAAAACAATATTCGCGCAACCGAGCAAACTGAGCAAGAATGAAGGAAGAATTAAGTGTGGATTAAGGGGTTAATGGCTGGATTTGCTGGCATAAACACACCTCAGATGACAAGTGTAATCTTCTCATGGCGCTACCTCTTCTTTTTGAATACAAAGAATCTAAGGATTCATTGAACTTGGAATGTGCAAGGTGGCATATGGAGAATGGATGCATGGAACCATCTCAAAGCTTATCAACGTGGCAAGGAGACTTGATGCTCAAGGATACAATGAATCTCCCTTATTTCTTGGCAATTGGCGTGGCTGAAGGAGAAAGGAAGAGAGAACATGTGTCAAAGAAGGAGATGAGATGTGTCATGAGACATGTGTCAAAGAAGGAGATGAGATGTGTCATGAGACACTTATCACCAAATTGTCACCTAAAGTTTGCTATATAAGGAGTCTTAGCTCTTCATTTTATTCATCACCAACACAACAAAAACAAAAGAAGAAGAAAAGAAAGAGAGGGAGAGAAGAGAAGAAGGAGCGTGAGTGAAGAAGGAGAAGAAGAAGAAGAAGGAGGAGGAAGAAGAAGAAGGGAGAGAGAGGCGTGAAGAAGAAGAAGAGAGAGAAAGAGAAGCGTGAAGATGAAGAAGAGAGAGAGAAGGAGGTGTGAAGGAGAGAGAGAAGATGAAGATTGGAGAAGAAGAGAGAGAGACACGGAGGAGAACCGGAAGAGATAAAACCGGATGAAAGAGAGAAAGAATCAGATGAGAGAGAAAATGAGGAGAGAGAAGATGGTCCAGAGGCTTGATCAGAATCATTCGGTCAACGGTCAACGCCGGTCAACACGTTGACTCCGGACGGTTTTGGTGTTGCGGTTCATGTACAGGTGTTCGTGACGCTTTGGAGTTCGTGTTCGTGTGTTCGGGAGGTTCGGGTTTAGTTCGGGGTCTCGAGAAGCCGTATCCGCATCCGTGCCGTTCGTTCCATCATAAATCACTGTGAGTCGGCTCAAACACCGTAGTTTATGCATATAGATCGAGAAATGGGAAACCGTAGAATTAGGATTGCATACCCTGATGTGATTGATTTTGTTTGAGAATTGAATGATTGAATTATCGATATAACGGTTAGGAGTTAAGACGCATGTTAGGATTATAAGAATTAAACGGATTAAACCTGTTGTGTGCCGTTAGGTTGATAGTAGCATTGTGTGATGCATTCATATAGTTGTGCATGCTAGGTCCGTATATGCATATATATGTAAGTAAAGGACGGTATTGAATGAACCTATATATGGGAATTAAGACGAGTTAAAATATGGAAGTAAACTTAACAAACGTATAGAATATGGAATGAAATCGGGGTTTCCCAAAAATAAATGAATTAAGTAATGAAAGATGAGACGTCGGGGGAGTTTAACAACTAGCTCTAAACCGACGGATCGGGGAGTTGATCAAAGATATTTAGGATTGGTTAAGAAAAGAGAAGTGTTGTGCTTGGTAAGCCGTCTACGGATTAGCCATCCGCTAATCCAAGGTAGCGGACGTGAATTGGTTAAAATACGATAGAAATTTAATAGGCCTGAGTGTGTGTTGATTGTCTGATTGTGTTGTTGTGTGGTTGTTGTGAGCTTTCTGTGAAGGCCTTTTAGATCGTCTCGGTGTTGGGCCGAGCGATCCGTGTGGATACTTAACTCGGTCACGGGACCGGTTAAGTTGTGGTTGCTGACTTGGTACGGTGCTGAGTCAGAGCGGTGGTGTGTGTGAGTAGACTTGCGGGATGCGGGGTTGAGTTGGTGGTTGTTATTGATTGAGATTGATTGTTAGAGTCCAAGCGAGTCTGCGTGTTTACATTTCTGCACTAGGACTCTAGGGTGCGTTAGATCCCGCAAGTCTAGGTGTTTGGATGCGTTCCGGTACTTCCGACCCGATTGGATCCTCGGGTAGTTTCCTAACCGGACCGTGGTGATTCCGGTTATGGTATTAACCTACTGAGTGACGCCGGTGGGTGTGTGGTCCGTAGAATACGGGGTCATGTCCTAGGGCCGGACTGCATGGAAGCTTGGGTTATCTAGGGGTAGCCTGAGTCACCGCGTATCAATGAACAGAGAACGGTGTCTTGGCCGTTGGACTTGGTGTCGACGTCTAGGAGTCGGGGGTTAGTTACCATATCGGTAACGGTGGAAACCCGTGGAAGTTACCGAGATCGTAGGGTCCCAGGGTAGTGTGTGGTGTAGTTGGTGATGCGCGGTAGATAGATCGAGTCTCAATCGGGAACATGTGCCGCAGTGCTCCCGATTTCCTCTAATCGCCTTCTTGTTCTTTTGGAAATTGATTGTGTGTGGGCTCGACACGACGTGGTAGTGCATGATCGGCTATTCATTATGATTGTTTGTTATTTTGGGGTTTTTGGGCGGGAATCTATAGATGATAGATAGATTAGCAGCCTTAGTGGGGAGCCGACTCGCTGGGTGATCTTAGATCACTCATTAGACTCTTCTTGTGTTTTCAGGTTTAGCAGCAACGGACGCGGGAGGTCCTCGGTGTAGTTTCGGGATTGCTTGTGGCGGGGTTTTGATTCGATGAGTTCAGGGTTTTCTCTCGGTTCGGCTTGTCGCCAATTTTGTATTGAGGTTTGAGTGTTGTTTTGATGATTGACGAAGTGATTTGTAAAAATGACTATTAAACGTTGTGCTGAACGTTTAATTACTCAGAAATGAATATGCTTTCCTGATATTGTGTTTAGTCTGAACCGACACAACTCACGGAAGTGGTACAAGGTGTACAACTTGTACTATGGAAGTGAGGATAGCGGAGTCAAGGATGGGTTAGTGCGAGCCTTTGTCTCAAACCGATATGTCTCTGGCTTTGTCCTGTGGCGAACCTTTCCTGTTTGACTTGCTCGGGTTCGATCGGTCATGTTCTTGGTTTGATTGTTGGCCGGTCAGCTCGACGGTCAGCGGAGAATGGGAAAGGGGCGTTACATGGTTAGCTGACGTTGAGCTTCCACCTTCGCCGCCTCTTGCACCTTAGCAGCTCGCCCAGCCTGAGCAGCAAGAGCCCATTCTGGAGGTGCCAGACGTTCCCATGCGTTTCAGCATGGGTGACTTTGTACTTAGTACGCTGCATGCAGACTTTGACCTTTCTATGGAGCCGATCGATCCCTACTAGCACCAGGAGTGGGAGATCCTACTCGCCGAGCAGACTGCTATTCTCGCTGACGCCTTGAAGAAGGTCGGCGCTCATCACCAGCCGCCTCCTCAGCCCAGCCGTCTTTCTCATCCGAGTCATCTGTGTCTCCGCCACTGGAGATGCCTCAGTACGCGCTCTGTGATACTTGTGGAGCCCAAGGTTTTCATTTAGAATGGTGTCCCCGCCCATCCGACCCTCTCTATCAAGAGCCGCACCAGCCAGTGCAGCGCACCGGTCATCTGCCAGATCTGTGGCAATGACGGTCACTTAGCACCTATCTTTCCACTAGCATACCCAGGTCCCAATAGGCCACCCCCAGCGCCGCCCGTCGTCTGTCAGCTCTGCGGGCATAAAGGCCACACAGCGCCTCTTTGCCCTATGGCTGAGCCTCGACCTAGAACCATACCTCCACGTGATGCGCATCCTTGACATCCCCCTGGCACACCTGCTAGTGCTACTCTTGCGAGCCGTATTGGCATCTTTGCTGGGCCATTTGGTCTTTCTAGAGGCGCTAGACTAGGGTTAGGGTAGGCCAGGTAAGTGCGGGTTCTAACTCATTTTTGTGTGTACATAGATCGGCGTACTATCGTTACTAACGAGCTTCGGCTATGTAGCGGGCGCGATTTTGGTTTTTAGGTATGATGGAGTGACCGTTTGTAGTGGACTTCGATCGACTGATGTACTAAAAACTCTTATATATATGGATATGACGTTTTATGTATATGGTGGATATGGAGTGTTCGATCTATCATTTTGAGTGCAATTCAATTACGATGGTGATGAATGCAATTCAATTATGATGTGAAAATAAATGATGGTCAGAACAAGCGATCACTCACCATGACCCATGAGACAACCGCAGCGACAAACCGTGACCCGATATATTGCTTGCTTGATTTTGTGTTGCGTGATTGTGCTATCTTAGGGTTTTGAGCTGTTTCCTTGCATGCTTGATTTGTTTAATTGCGTTGCATCTCTGTTAGGTTGATAGTCATTGTAATACCCGGTATTCAAAAATATGGTCAACAGGGGCAAACCGTAATTTTGTCAAACCCATGGGCAAAATGGTAATTTTGCCAAAATTCGAGACGAAAGCCGGGACGGGCCAAATGTTCTCTTTCTAAAGCATAAAGAACATTTACAAGACCAGAGTTGGAAGGAACGAAGCAGAAATATGTTTTTCGGCTTATCGGAGTGAAAACCGACTAAATCGAGAAAACTTCGGAAATTCATAACGGGAGCTAGGAAACTCCAAATGAGGTGATTCAAGTTGCTAAATTCATATAAAATCAGAGAGAATCAGTTTATGGAAGTTCTGGGATTTACGGGAATCAGCTGGTATTTTCTAAAACAATATTCGCGCAACCGAGCAAACCGAGCAAGAATGATTAGGAAGAATTAAGAGTGGATTAAGGGGTTAATGGCTGGATTTTCTGGCATAAAAACACCTCAGATGACAATTGTAATCTTCTCATGGCGCCACCTCTTCTTTTTGAATACAAATAATGTGTGGATTCATTGAACTTGGAATGTGCAAGGTGGCATATGGAGAATGGATGCATGGAACCATCTCAAAGCTTATCAACGTGGCAAGGAGACTTGATGCTCAAGGATACAATGAATCTCCCTTATTTCTTGGCATATGGCGTGGCTGAAGGAGGAAGGAAGAGAGAACATGTGTCAAAGAAGGAGATGAGTGATAGGTCTGCAAGTTTTAATCCTATTCTACTGCAAGTGCACAGTTATGCTATTGTAGTATTTAGGGTATCGAATCCACAAGGACTCACGGTCACACGATATATTATGAGTAATCTAATTAAGCTAAGCAAAGCAGATTGTAAAGCAGTAAACAAAATAGCAAGTAAACAAATCAAGTGAGGTGGATGTAAGCAATCAAACGAAGGCGTTAGGTCAAGGGAGTTCTCAAGATATCAGGAAATGAGATTAACAACAATCAAGATTCAATCTACAGCGTTCTTGAACTAGAATCACAAAAGTATAACTAACCAACTTTCGCTGCGATAATTATCTATGTCTAACAACCTACCAGACCAACTTTCGTTGTGAATCCTAGAGTTCTAGACATGCATTAATTCCAAGTTCGTTTGTTCACAACTTCTCTAAACCAAATTTCTTTGCGAATAGATAAGTTGCTCACCTAAATCCTTTCTAGCTAATTAACCAACTGTCGTTGTGTAAATCAACCTAATATTAATAATCTAAGTGGCCAGTTCAGATTAAGCGTTAAGAACGATTTAGATGAAGAACTAGATGATGAATCTTAATCAATTAGTTAATCTAACATTCCTTCAAATCCCTAATGAGAATCCCTAACCTAACAAGAAATCTACTCAGACATAGAAATCAAGACATATAACATGGTCAAAATAGATATCATAGAATAATCAAAGGAATAAGAACAGGGGTTCGAAATCTTCTCTCTGTCGAGTATCTGATCAGCCCGTCAAACTCTCTAAATCTCTCTGAATGTAAATTAAAGCGTAGCCTAAAAAATGGCTTCAAACCCTAATATATAAGTCTAAACACGTTTTTGGGCCTTTTTGCAAGTCTGGGAAGTTTCTGGGCAAAAACTGTAATTTCTCCAAAATGCAGATTTTTGGGCGCAGAACCCTGGAATCACCTTGCGTCGACCACTGCACAGACTGCATCGATCGTTGCAAGGCGATTTTGCAGCCAGTGAACTCTGTGAGATCTCTAAATAGTGCAGAATTGACCCAAATGCATCCAGAACGTCTAATTAGGCTCCAAATGTCCTTAAACTTGTAAAACACGTGAAAAGACTCCAAAACATACTAAAAGACTCGATAATAAATACATATATCATGGTCGAAAGTCCTAAAAACCACGATGTAAACTCCCCCACACATAGCTTTTCCTTGCCCTCAAGCTAACAGAAGACCAAGATCAGGAGAAGAAGTTTGAAAACTTCAGAAACTCGTTTCATCGTAGGAGCACCACACTCAGATTCGCCTTAGTAAGCCACATGAAAATGAACCTGCAAACATCAAGACCAACATATACTTCCCCCACACTTAGCAACTATCCTGAGTAAGCTCCACAATCACATTCAGATCATCCAAATTCACCATACTGACTTCTATAAGTTAATAAGTGCGGTCTCACCTATGGGGTATCGATCAAAGAACACATGGATTCTTACTCTGTTAGCATCTGACCACTCAACTGTTGCTTCTGGTCCCTTTCTTCTCTTTTCCCTTCCTTAGCACTGATTTTTCCCCACTGGGTATCGTTTTATTTTTTCTATCAGTGCTCTTCCCTTACTGGGGCATACTTTTGATATGTTTCCATGGATGCACATGAGGTAATAGGGATCTCTACCACTCCCGTGACCACTTCAAAGCTACTAGTTTATCCTCAGTTTATCTCTTTTTTTTTTTTACTTTCAAGGATGGGGAGAAGGGAACCATAATCAGACAGGTTTACAAGCTGTGCCAGAACCAACAGAGGAATCCGACTCAAAAGTATACCAAGCCCATAGGTAAGAAAAATTAAGTCGAGTTAAATGTGAAGTCAGTAATGGATCCTCTGATTACCTGGAGTGGTATGGGTGTCCTCAGTAGGCTGATCTGTGTTGGGTTTTCTAATAGTCATAGATTCATCTGCAAGCTCATTCCAATGGTCACTTAAGTTCCTGCAAGTGTGATAATCTCCTCAAAAAAAATCATTGTTTCCTACTCAATTTGACTCAGTAAAACAAATTTGGACTGACTCTAAGAAAACAGAAAGTGTGCGTCAGTAGCTACCTCCCCCACACTTGAAACACACTGTCCCCAGTGGTGTCAAGCCTAGGATTGGTGAGAAAAGAAATCGAAATGAAACAGATCGAGAAGGGTCAGAACACTTACCTGTCGTCGGCCTGCGTCGATCGATGCCACATGGGTGTCGATCGATGCAAGGTGATTATGCCCACGATTATGTACATAACCGGTGTCTGAACCGCAACGGAATTGGCAAACCGTAAATCGCATCTGTGTCGACCGACGCACTATGTGTGTCGATTGATGCAGTGCGATTCTGCTGTTTCTCTCTCTTTGAACACACAAAAGTAGAAAATCAAAAACACCAAATCAAAACGAAAAATGAAAACAAAAACGAACCTAACAGTGGGTTGCCTCCCACTCAACGCTTGTTTAAAGTCAGTAGCTTGACTATGGATAGGAGTTCTTATGGTGGATTCAACAGAGAATTAGAGTGTCTCTGTGAATGTCTCTTCATCCAAGGTGGGGTATAAGCATTCAGATCATGAGATCTCCCAAGGAAAGAGCGAAGAGAATCAGGGTGGGATTCTGCGTTTTCCTGCATTCAAAGCTGAGGGATTAGGAGATTTGAGTTTAGAAGATCCATACCTTTGCTTTGGTGGAAGAGAGAGATCAAGAGATTTTTGCTTAAGAGCAGTTGCAGGATCAGAAGATGTTAGAGCAAGTTCAGAATGAACTGCCATCTTCTCTTCTCCAACAGGAATCTCTGGTTCCACTTCCACAGTGAAGCTCTGTCCATCAATGGTGGATTTCTGCAGCTTATCCATCTTAAACCGCAATGGATCATCTCCCAGGGGGAGATCAATCAGTCCATGTCTCACATCAATCACAGCTCCAGCAGTAGCTAAGAATGATCTTCCAAGCAGAATAGGATCATCTGGCTCAATCTCATACTTCAGCACCACAAAGTCTGTTGGAATAAAGTAATTTCCAACTCTGAGAGGGATGCTCTAAAGAACTCCTTTTGGATATCTCTTTGATCGATCGGCTAGGACAAGAGCGATCCTAGTGGGCTGGAAATCCATCAGTCCCAATCTCACAGCCACAGAGTATGGCATGAGATTCACACTTGAGCCAAGATCACACAATGACCTCTTAAATCTGTCCTTGTATATAGAACAGTCTATCATGAAACCCCCTGGATCCTTTAGTTTCTCAGCAATTCTACCATGAATAACCGCATCGCACACTTCAGAGACCATCAAGACACCTTCTTCTTCAGTCATGTTACTAGAAATTATGTTTGTAACATATCTCCTTACTATAGGAATGTTCTTAACAACATCAATCAATTGGGCTTCAGTTAGCTTATCTCTCATCATCTTCATGCACTTTTCTAGCTGAATCTCTTGCTTGGACTTCCTAGGGAAAGGGATCTTCGGTTTGTAAACTCTTTCTTCAGTTACAATTGGTTTGTAGACTTTTTCTTCAGCTACAATCGGATTTTTGTGTTGTGTCGATCGTTGCAGATCTGTGTCGATCGATGCAAGATCTTCATCTCGAGAATGTCTCGGATTTTTCAGCTCCAAAACCTTAGTATCTTGATTCTGCTCAGCTCCATCTTCTGCCAAAGCTGCCTTAACATGTTATGTCTGTATACTGGCTTCCACTTGCGTTATCCTAGCATCCAGATTATCAACTCTGCTTGTCAAAGTCTCCAATTTTCCACTCAGGTCCTGATACATGAAATCCATTTTTCCATTCAGATCTTGTGTCATCTTATTCTGTCCGAGAAGTAGCTGCTCAAGCATAGACTCAATCTTTCTCTGCTCATTAGTGGGAGGAACTTGGTGAGATAAATAGCCATTATTGTTCGATCTCGGAGCTTGTCTTTGTTGACTTCTATATGTATGTCCATGATAATCAGCTCCATCTATATAATTTACCTCTGCAAACTCTTCAGCTACTGCATCAGATCGAAATTGTCTCTTCCTAACTACGATGTTGTGGACAGAATCCACCTTGTCCCTTAAATCAGCTATCTGCAGGCTATCATCTCTGCCACTAGATCTCTGCCTCTCCTTGTCAGCATTCTTGACACTATTGCTAGTTGTCAAGTTCTCAATAAGCTCTTTAGCTTCCTCTGGAGTCTTGGTATAGAAGTTTCCATCACTTGCTGCGTCCATAGCTTTCTGATACCAAAAGTCCAAACCTCTGAAAAAGACACATAAAAGCTGCACCTCAGAGAAACCATGGTGTGGATAATCTCTTTGATACCTTTTGAATCTAATCCAAGCTGCCTTAAAAGACTATGTAGGTTCCTGCTTGAATGTCAAGAGGTCATGTCTAAGCTATTCGGACCTAGCATCGTCATAAAAGTTTCTAAGGAACTCCTTCTTGACTGCATCCCAAGTGGTCAAAGATCCTGGCGGTGGCTGTTTCAACCAGTAAGCTGCTTCTCCATTGAGAGAGAATGGGAAGAGCTTACAGAAAAGATAATCAGTAGATACTCCCTCAGCCTTGATACTGCTAGCCAATTCCTCAAATGTGTCTATATGATCCATAGGATGCTCACTAGAAAGACCATGGAACTGATGCTGTCCAACCAATGCGTAGTACTCTGGTTTAAGCCTAAACTCAGCTCTGGTGAATTGGTGAAGGGAGGTGGTCGAATCGCAGACCGATTAGCATAGAATATGTCTGGTCTGTTATAATCAGCAAGTGTCTTCTTCTGACCAACCTCTTGTGGATGTTCCGCGCCCACGGCAACATCTGGTATGATGGGGTTTCCTTCCCCATCCAGTTTCTAACCCTTCGCGTTACGTATATGACCCTCCTGGTCTCGTAAAATACCGTCCTTGCCTGGAATCAGAATTATAGGTTTCATAGAGAGAAACCTGCTGAATGTTCAAGTGCTCGGCATCTTTGTTTTCGCTTTGTTTCGATCGATGCCCAATGTGCGTCGGTCGATGCAATGCGATTCCTACAACACCAAAGAAACAAGAACGTGAGTAAACTAGAAAAATAAGAAAAATGTTTAGTCTAAATCCTAATACTGAATCTATCGGTGAACTCAAAGAGTCCCCGACAACGGCGCCAAAAACTTGATAGGTCTGTAAGTTTTAATCCTATTCTACTGCAAGTGCACAGTTATGCTATTGTAGTATTTAGGATATCGAATCCACAAGGACTCACGGTCACACGATAGATTATGAGTAATCGAATTAAGCTAAGCGAAGCAGATTGTAAAGCAGTAAACAAAATAGCAAGTAAACATATCAAGTGAGGTGGATGTAAGCTATCAAACGAAGGTGTTAGGTCAAGGGAGTTCTCAGGATATCATGAAATCAGATTAACAACAATCAAGATTCAATCTATAGCGTTCTTGAACTAGAATCACAAAAGTATAACTAACCAACTTTCGCTGCGATAATTATCTATGTCTAACAACCTACCAGACCAACTTTCGTTGTGAATCCTAGAGTTTTAGACATGCATTAATTCCAAGTTCGTTTGTTCACAACTTCTCTAAACCAAATTTCTTTGGGAATAGATAAGTTGCTCACCTAAATCCTTTCTAGCTAATTAACCAACTGTCGTTGTGTAAATCAACCTAATATCAATAATCTAAGTGGCCAGTTCAGGTTAAGCGTTAAGAACGATTTAGATGAAGAACTAGATGATGAATCTTAATCAATTAGTTAATCTAACATTCCTTCAAATCCCTAACGAGAATCCCTAACCTAACAAGAAATCTACTCAGACATAGCAATGATGACATATAACATGGTCAAAATAGATATCATAGAATAATCAAAGGTATAAGAACAGGGGTTCGAAATCTTCTCTCTGTCGAGTATCTGATCAGCCCCTCAAACTCTTTAAATCTCTCTGAATGTAAATTAAAGCGTAGCCTAAACAATGGCTTAAAACCCTAATATATAAGTCTAAACACGTTTTTGGGCCTTTTTGCAAGTCTGGGAAGTTTCTGGGCAAAAACTGTAATTTCTCCAAAATGCAGATTTTTGGGCGCAGAACCCTAGAACCACCTTGCGTCGACCACTGCACAGACTGCATCGATCGTTGCAAGGCGATTTCGCAGCCAGTGAAATCTGTGAGATCTCTAAATAGTGCAGAATTGACCCAAATGCTTCCAGAACGTCCAATTAGGCTCTAAACTTGTAAAACACCTGAAAAGACTCCAAAACATACTAAAAGACTCGATAATAAAGACATATATCATGGTCGAAAGTCCTAAAAACTATGATATATCAATGAGATGTGTCATGAGACATGTGTCAAAGAAGGAGATGAGATGTGTCATGAGACATGTGTCAAAGAAGGAGATTAGATGTGTCATGAGACACTTGTCACCTAATTGTCACCTAAAGTTTGCTATATAAGGAGTCCTAGCTCTTCATTTTATTCATCACCAACACAACAAAAACAAGAGAAGAAGAAAAGAAAGAGAGGGATAAAAGAGAAGAAGGAGCGTGAGTGAAGAAGGAGAAGAAGAAGAAGGAGGAGAAGAAGGAGGAGGAGGAAGAAGAAGGGGGAGAGAGGCGTGAAGAAGAAGAATAAGAGAGAGAAAGAGAGGCGTGAAGATGAAGAAGAGAGAGAGATGGAGGCGTGAAGGGGAGAGAGAAGATGAAGATTGGCGAAGAAGAGAGAGACATGGAGGAGAACCGGAAGAGATAGAACCGGATGAAAGAGAGAAAGAATCAGAGGAGAGAGAAGATAGTCCGGAGGCTCGATAAGAATCATTCGGTCAACGGTCAATGCCGGTCAAGGCCGGTCAACGTCGTGGTCAACGCCGGTCAACGCGTTGACTCCGTACGGTTTTCGTGTTGCGGTTTGTGTACGGGTGTTCGTGATGCTTCGGAGTTCGTGTTCGTGTGTTCGGGAGGTTCGGGTTTAGTTCGTGGTCTCGAGAAGCCGTATCCGCATCCGTGCCGTTCGTTCCGTCATAAATCACTGTGAGTCGGCTCAAACACCGTAGTTTATGCATATAGATCGAGAAATGGGAAACCGTAGAATTAGGATTGCATACCCGGATGTGATTGATTGTGTTTGAGAATTGAATGATTGAATTATCGATAAACCGGTTAGGAGTTAAGACGCGTGTTAGGATTATAAGAATTAAACGGATTAAACCTGTTGTGTGCCGTTAGGTTGATAGTAGTGTTGTGTGATGCATTCATATACTTGGGCATGCTAGGACCGTATATGCATATATATGTAAGTAAAGGACGGTATTGAATGAACCTATATATGGGAATTAAGACGAGTTAAAATATGGAAGTAAACTTAACAAACGTATAGAATATGGAATGATATCGGGGTTTCCCAAGAATAAATGAATTACGTAATGAAAGATGAGACGTCGGGAAGTTTAGTAAGCAACTAGCTCTAAACCGACGGATCGGGTAATTGATAAAAGATATTTAGGATTGGTTAAGAAAAGAGAAGTGTTGTGCTTGGTTAGCCGTCTACGGATTAGCCATCCGCTAATCCAAGGTAGCGGACGTGAATTGGTTAAAAGACGATAGAAACCCTAATAGGCCTGAGTGTGTGTTGATTGTGTGATTGTGTTGTTGTGTGGTTGTTGTGAACTTTCTATGCAGGCCTTTTAGATCGTCTCGGTGTTGGGCTGAGCGAACAGTGTGGATACTTAACTCGGTCACGGGACCGGTTAAGTCGTGGTTGCTGACTCGGTACGGTGCCGAGTCAGAGCGGTGGTGTGTGTAAGTAGACTTGCGGGATGTGGGGTTGAGTTGATGGTTGTTATTGATTGAGATTGATTGTTAGAGTCCAAGCGAGTCTGCTTGTTTACATTTCTGCACTAGGACTCTAGGGTGCGTTAGATCCCGTAAGTCTAGGTGTTTGTATACGTTCCAGTACTTCCGACCCGATTGGATCCTCGGGTAGTTGCCTAACCGGGCCATAGTGATTCCGGTTATGGTGTTAACCTACTGAGTGACGCCGGTAGGTGTGTGGTCCGGAGAATACGGGGTCATGTCCTAAGGCCGGACTGCATGGAAGCTTGGGTTATCTAGGGGTAGCCTGAGTCACCGCGTATCGATGGACAGAGAACGGTGTCCTGGCCGTTGGACTTGGTGTCGACGTCTAGGAGTCGGGGGTTACTTACCATATCGGTAACGGTGGAAACCCGTGGAAGTTACCGAGATCGTAGGGGCCCAGGGTAGTGTGTGGTGTAGTTGGTGATGCACTGTAAATGAATCGAGTCTCAATCGGGAACATGTGCCGTAGTGCTCCCGATTTCCTCTAATCGCCTTCTTGTTCTTTTGGCAATTGATTGTGTGTGGGCTCGACACGACGTTGTAGTGCGTGATCGGCTATTCATTATGATTGTTTGTTATTTTGGGGGTTTTGGGCGGGAATCTATAGATGATAGATAGATTAGCAGCCTTAGTGGGGAGCCGACTCGCTGGGTGATCTTAGATCACTCATTAGACTCTTCTTGTGTTTTCAGGTTTAGCAGCGACGGACACGGGAGGTCCTTGGTGTATTTTCGGGATTGCTTGTGGCGGGGTTTTGATTCGATGAGTTCAGGGTTTTCTCTCGGTTCGGCTTGTCGCCAATTTTGTATTGAGCTTTGAGTGTTGTTTTGATGATTGACGAAGTGATTTGTAAAAATGACTATTAAACGTTGTGTTGAACGTTTGATTACTCAGAAATGAATATGCTTTCATGATATTGTGTTTAGTCCGAACCGACACAACTCACAGAAATGGTACAAGGTGTACAACTTGTACTATGGAAGTGAGGATAGCGGAGTCAAGGACGGGTTAGTGCGAGCCTTTGTCTCAAACCGATTTGTCTCTGGCTTCGTCCTGTGGTGAACCTTTCCTGTTTGACTTGCTCGGGTTCGATCGGTCATGTTCTTGTTTGATTGTTGGCCAGTCAGCTCGACGGTCAGCGGAGAATGGGAAAGGGGCGTTACAGAAAGGTTGTATCAGAGCATGGTTCTGCATGGGTTTCGAAGCTGTTCATTTTTGAGTGTTTTCCGTGTTTTATCGAGTCAAAATTGTGTCTTACCCAAGCATCCACTAGGAAACCGAGCCGCGTCTGTAAATCCGGGTTGGGATGGGAATTGTATTTATTTGTGTTTTGATTGCAGACAACAGCAGAGTGTCCCTAGACGGATTGTGTGTGGGTGTGTGCATCGTGTGAGAGATTGCAGTGAGCAGTATGAGTCATCGAAGGATGACAGGGCAGAGTACCGAGCTCTAGTAGAGCAGTACCAGGCGGGTCTGAGAGTAGCACAGCCCGGACAGTCACAGAGTTCCCGGATATCTGATCGACCACCAGTTGTTCCACGAGTGCAGCAGGGAGCGAGAGCCGCCGCTGTAGATTGGAGGCCGTTGCCTAATCCAATACCTCCATCCCTACAGGATGACGCAGGTACCCCAGACCCGGTCGCAGGAGTGATGGAATATCTGGGATACGCAGACTATGGGTTGCCACCATTGCCGCCACAGTTGGAGGCGCCTATGGTACCACCAGTGATTCAGCCACCGATGCTAGAGGCACATGATGTACCGTTACCCTTTAGCTTACATGAGTCAGACTTCATTCCGCTCACCGGGGAGGAGTTTAGGGTGGACTAGTTGCATGCATCAGTCGACATGGATATGGAGCCCATAGACCCAGAGCAGCATTTGCAGTGGGAGCATCACATGGATGAGCAGATGGCGATACTCGGGGACGTTTTAGAGCAGCAGATTGGACCGCACCATCAACCACGATCGCCTCAGAGGTCAGGATCATCATCACCCGGCTTCACCGATCTAATCTTTGCGATGGAGCCAGCATCAGGGGTTGAGCCGATGACGACGTCAGGGTCGGATGCGCAGTTTGAGTCAGTTACATCACCAGATGCACCACCGGCCGAGCCTGTCGCATTGCCAGAGATTCCACCAGCCGACACACCAGGTTTACTGCCACCTATGGCTGTATACCGTACATGTAGCGCCTGCGGAGTTCAGGGTTTCCATTTGCATTGGTGTCCACGGCCAGTCGATCCACGTTATCGCGAGACGTATCAGCCGGTGCCGAGTCCTTATTATTGTCAGGTGTGTGGTATGGACGGTCATCTTGCACCGATTTGTCCGATCGCGGGGCTCGGACCACGTATGTCAGACGCGGAGCCATATCGTCTCCCAGTACCTGCGGACTACCGACCTGGACCGAGCCGCCGAGACACCGAGCTCATTCCGCAGCCAGTTATCCAGCAGCCAGCTGTGCAGTTGCCGGTAGCGCAGCCACCACTAGTGCAGCCACCGAGACCATTGAGGACTTGCAGGAGGTGTGGTGACGAGGGACATAGGACATCTGTTTGTTCCCATAGGTCTTATTCCTGTAGATCTCGCTTAGCGCCAGTAGTTTGTCAGACATGTGGAGTGTAGGGACATCGAGCGTCCGAGTGTTTCCAGGAGCCTTCTTCGGGGTCTGTTTCCTCCTGTCAGTTATGTGGTGCGACAGATCATCAGGCATCAGCATGTTACCGTGAGCCATTCCCAGCGCCCGTTGTCGTTTGTCAGCTTTGTGGTCGCATGAGTCATGAGGCAGAGTTATGTCCGATAGCAGAGCCGCAGCACGTTGGAGCGCCGTCCAGAGATGCACACCCACCACACCCTCCCGGCGCACCTGCCAGTGGTTACCACCGCGAGCCGCGATGCCGTCTGTGTTGGGCATTCCGGTCGTGTTGGGGTTGTTAGGACTAGGATAGTTAGGCCAGGTAAGTTTGGGCACTAACTATTTTGCTTTTGTGTGTATCTAGATAGGCGATCTTCACATGTTGTTTCTGACATCTCCGGGGTATGACGGTGCAGTTTGGGGGGTTAGGGTGTTGATGACGGACGTCTTGTGGTTCTATTTCTGTTTTATCTATGTATTTAAAAACCTCGAAACATGGGGGTGTTATCGTTTTGTGTATGTATGTGATGCAGAATGTTCAACTTATCATTATGGCTTGCGTAGTAATTGTTTGCATGCGTGTGATGGTTTTGGGATGCAAATGAATTACCATGTGAAGTCTAATGATGAGCGGAACTGACGACCGTTCATCATAACCTAAATCCAGACTGACGACATATCCGGAGCGATCTGGTGATTGCGTGGTTGTGTGTGGTAATTAATTGCTTTGTGTTTATTTCTTGCGTGTTTTATCTAATGCTTGAGTGGCGCATTGGATAATTAGGATTGTGTTTCATTCGTTATAGTGTGTGAGGAGTGTGGATGGTAGCGGTAAGCCTTTCGATTGAGTTATGTTAAGTTGAGTTGAGTAGTTTAAAGTTTATCGCAATCATTAAGTTGTTAAGAATAAAGGTGTTAAAACCTTTTGTTTAAGGTGTTGAGCTAACTTGAGAATGTTTGTATTCGACTGTCGATTCACGAGAGAGCGGAATTATAGAATATTGTTATTTAATCATGGGTAATCGTTGGGTACATGATTAGCTAACTATCTCTCTATGAGGAAGTGATATCGAAGAATGGATTGGTTTGAATTTCACCGCTCCAGTGAAAGTTGTTGTGTTAAATGTAGGACGGAACGGACGATGTGATACGAATACGAGACCGAACCTGAACCCGAAAGCGAGATGGAGTGTAAAGGAGCCATGAGACGAGTTGACCCGGGAAGTGAAACAGTTGGTATGGATCGTCAGTGGAAATGTATCAGTGCGGGGTAACTGGAAGAACGAAGTTGTTGGTATGATGAGTTAATGAAAAGATTTGAGGTAACGTCAACGACAGTGTGGAGACGAGAGTGAAGCGATCAGTGTGAATTGAATGAAGTCTTAGAAAAGTCGAAGGTAGAGGTCGTATCGGAATCAGAGTGGGGTTATCAGTATGGATGGAGTTAGAGTCATAAGAACGTCAGGTATGGAATGCAGATTTTTGAAGAGTGTCTCGGGGAGACAAACCAGTATGGTGAAAGACGTGGAAGTCGAACAAAGTGGGGAAGTCAGAAGTGAGAATCAGAGGAAAGAAGCTAACGGTAAGTGAGTCTGAAGTTCGAGACAGATGAAGTCAGTTAAGAGTGAAGCGAAGCAAGGTGGACAAGACTAAGAGCCTGGACAAAAAATGGTCGTTGGGTAATCAGTTCAAAGATCAGTTAGATGAAAGGAGTTGGAAAAAGCGCAGGAATATCAGAAGTCAGAGATACAGCAGTGTTCGAGTAAGGAAGCGTTGGAATCAAGTGACGGAGCAACTTGCGGGGTTTGGTGCCGATTCGAAGTCTGGAGTGACAGAGAATTCGGGGACCGAATTCCTGTAAGTGGGGAAGAATGTAATACCCGCTATTCAAAAATATGGTCAACGGGCAGTATAAAAGTCAACAGGGGCAAAACCGTAATTTTGTCAAATCTAGGGGCAAAATGGTAATTTTGCCAAAGTTCGAGACGGAAGCCGGGACAGGGCAATTGTTCTCTTTCTAAAGCATAAAGAACATTTACAAGACCAGAGTTGGAAGGAACGAAGCAGAAATATGTTTTTCGGCTTATCAGAGTGAAAACCGACTAAACCAAGAAAACTTCGGAAATTCATAACGGGAGCTAGGGAACTCCAAATGAGGTGATTCAAGTTGCTAAATTCATCTAAAATCAGGGAGAATCAGTTTATGGAAGTTTTGAGATTTATGGGAATCATCTGGTATTTTCTAAAACAATATTCGCGCAACCGAGCAAACCGAGCAAGAATGATTAGGAAGAATTAAGAGTGGATTAAGGGGTTAATGGCTGGATTTGATGGCATAAACACACCTCAGATGACAAGTGTAATCTTCTCATGGCGCCACCTCTTCTTTTTGAATACAAAGAATGTGTAGATTCATTGAACTTGGAATGTGCAAGGTGGCATATGGAGAATGGATGCATGGAACCATCTCAAAGCTTATCAACGTGGCAAGGAGACTTGATGCTCAAGGATACAATGAATATCCCTTATTTCTTGGCAATTGGCGTGGCTGAAGGAGGAAGGAAGAGAGAACATGTGTCAAAGAAGGAGATGAGATGTGTCATGAGACATGTGTCAAAGAAGGAGATGAGATGTGTCATGAGACATGTGTAAAAGAAGGAGATTAGATGTGTCATGAGACACTAGTCACCTAGTTATCACCTAAAGTTTGCTATATAAGGAGTCTTAGCTCTTCATTTTATTCATCACCAACACAACAAAAACAAGAGAAGAAGAAAAGAAAGAGAGGGAGAGAAGAGAAGAAGGAGCATGAGTGAAGAAGGAGAAGAAGAAGGAGGAGGAAGAAGAAGAAGGGAGAGAGAGGCGTGAAGAAGAAGAAGAGAGAGAGAAAGAGAGGCGTGAAGATGAAGAAGAGAGAGAGAAGGAGGCGTGAAGGAGAGAGAGAAGATGAAGATTGGAGAAGAAGAGAGAGAGACTTGGAGGAGAACCGGAAGAGATAAAACCGGATGAAAGAGAGAAAGAATCAGAGGAGAGAGAAAATGAGGAGAGAGAAGATGGTCCGGAGGCTCGATCAGAATCATTCGGTCAATGGTCAACACCGGTCAACGTCGTGGTCAACGCTGGTCAACGCGTTGACTCCGGACAGTTTTGGTGTTGCGGTTTGTGTACGGATGTTCGTGACGCTTCGGAGTTCGTGTTCGTATGTTCGGGAGGTTCGGGTTTAGTTCGGGGTCTCGGGAAGCCGTATCCGCATCTGTGTCGTTCGTTCCGTCATAAATCACTGTGAGTCGGCTCAAACACCATAGTTTATGCATATAGATCGAGAAATGGGAAACCGTAGAATTAGGATTGCATACCCGGATGTGATTTATTGTGTTTGAAAATTGAATGATTGAATTATCGATAAACCGGTTAGGAGTTAAGACGCATGTTAGGATTATAAGAATTAAACGGATTAAACTTGTTGCGTGCCGTTAGGTTGATAGTAGCGTTGTGTGATGCATTCATATAGTTGTGCATGCTAGGGCCATATATGCATATATATATATATATATATATGTAAGTAAAGGACGGTATTGAATGAACCTATATACGAGAATTAAGACGGGTTAAAATATGGAAGTAAACTTAACAAACGTATAGAATATGGAATGTATTGGGGTTTCCCAAGAATAAATGAATTAAGTAATGAAAGATGAGACGTCGGGGAGTTTAGTAAGCAACTAGCTCTAAACCGACGGATCGGGGAGTTGATAAAATATATTTAGGATTGGTTAAGAGCCGTCTACGGATTAGCCATCCGCTAATCCAATGTAGCGGACATGAATTAGTTAAAAGACGATAGAAACCCTAATAGGCCTGAGTGTGTGTTGATTGTGTGATTGTGTTGTTGTTTGGTTGTTGTGAGCTTTCTGTGCAGGCCTTTTAGATCGTCTCGGTGTTGTGCCGAGCGATCCGTGTGGATACTTAACTCGGTCACGGGACCGGTTAAGTTGTGGTTGCTGACTCGGTACGGTGTCGAGTCATAGCGGTGGTATGTGTGAGTAGACTTGCGGGATGCGGGGTTGAGTTGATAGTTGTTATTGATTGAGATTGATTGTTAGAGTCCAAGCGAGTCTGCTTGTTTACATTTCTGCACTAGGACTCTAGGGTGCGTTAGATCCCGTAAGTCTAGGTGTTTGTATACGTTCCAGTACTTCCGACCCGATTGGATCCTCGGGTAGTTGCCTAACCGGGCCATAGTGATTCCGGTTATGGTGTTAACCTACTGAGTGACCCCGGTAGGTGTGTGGTCCGGAGAATACGGGGTCATGTCCTAGGGCCGGACTGCATGGAAGCTTGGGTTATCTAGGGGTAGCCTGAGTCACCGCGTATCGATGGACAGAGAACGGTGTCCTGGCCGTTGGACTTGGTGTCGACGTCTAGGAGTCGGGGGGTTACTTACCATATCGGTAACGGTGGAAACCCGTGGAAGTTACCGAGATCGTAGGGGCCCAGGGTAGTGTGTGGTGTAGTTGGTGATGCACTGTAAATGAATCGAGTCTCAATCGGGAACATGTGCCGCAGTGCTCCCGATTTCCTCTAATCGCCTTCTTGTTCTTTTGGCAATTGATTGTGTGTGGGCTCGACACGACGTTGTAGTGCGTGATCGGCTATTCATTATGATTGTTTGTTATTTTGGGGGTTTTGGGCGGGAATCTATAGATGATAGTTAGATTAGCAGCCTTAGTGGGGAGCCGACTCGCTGGGTGATCTTAGATCACTCATTAGACTCTTCTTGTGTTTTCAGGTTTAGCAGCGACGGACGCGGGAGGTCCTTGGTGTATTTTCGGGATTGCTTGTGGCAGGGTTTTGATTTCATGATATTGTGTTTAGTCTGAACCAACACAACTCACAGAAGTGGTACAAGGTGTACAACTTGTACTATGGAAGTGAGGATAGCGGAGTCGAGGACGGGTTAGTGCGAGCCTTTGTCTCAAACCGATCTGTCTCTGGCTTCGTCATGTGGCGAACCTTTCCTGTTTGACTTGCTCGGGTTCGATCGGTCATGTTCTTGTTTGATTGTTGGCCGGTCAGCTCGACGGTCAGTGGAGAATGGGAAAGGGGCGTTACAATCATTATTTTGGATTCCGCATCTGTTTGATCGATATGGTGTTAGCCGGATTGATGCATTGCATGACGCGCTAGGTTGTTAGAGGTTGGATTTTTAATTGCTGCTTTCATTTTACCGCTAGGTTGGTATTTTGCATTTACATGATCGTTAGGGTGTTAGAATTGAAGTGTTTCATGGTGCATGGTTGCTAGGTTGAAGTGTGGTAGAATTGATAGCGGAATTGAGGACTTTGTAGCATTGGTAGATTCTCTAGGTTGCCGGTAATCCTAAGATAGGGTTAGTGAATCTTGGAGATCTGTGTTATAATTTGTTAGACCTAGGAAGTTTTATAGAACGGAAGTTAAGTTATGAGATTGAGCCGTGGTATAGGTGATAGTTAGCAAACCTGCTAGATAGAACTAAGCTCGGAAGAAAGCGGAATTATAGGATATTTTTAGTTAGATGTGTGACCGTCGGATGCATGACTAAGTTGCCATATTGCTATGAGGAAGTGACATCACAAATAGGTTAGAACGAATCTAACCGCTCGAGTGTGGTAATGTTTAATTATAACTCAGAACATTATTGAAGATGCGACGTGAATGCAAGACCGAACCCGAACCCAAAAGAAAAGTAAAGTCCAAGAAAGCCACGAGACAAATGACCCGAGCCGTGCGTAAGTCAGTAAGGGTATCGACCGAAGTTGGGTGCAAGAACACGGTCAAGAATGATGAGTTAGCAAAGAGATTTGGGAAAACGTCAGTATCAGTGTTGGATCAGTTCGGGGTATCAGTGGAAAGTAGTTTCGGAATCTTTCTAGCGTGGAGTTCAGTGATCGTAATTTTGAGGCATGTGCGGGTATAGTGGAACAGTATCAGACAGTTATGGAAGCCGAAGAAAAGTGCGGAAGCCAGAAGTGAGAATCAGATCAAAGTCGGGAGACACGAATGGATTCAGAGTCCAGAGTGGAGCGAATCAGTCAAGGTCAGTGGTTAAGCGAACGGAATTGAGACCAGTAAGGAAGTGTTGTGCAAGTAAGAGTTTTGGTATCACTAAACATCGAGAGTTGGTTCAGTGAGTCAGTGCTCAAGCAGTGAAGCAGCAGAAAGCAGTGCAGTGTGGAGACTTGCAGGGTTTAGTACCAACTCAAAGTTTGTCAGTAACGGAGAATTCGGGGACCGAATTCCTGTACGTGGGGAAGAATATTAAATAACATTATTTTTATTAGAATTGGTATTCACATTATTGTCCGCCGATCATTCTCCGCCGCTGCCGTCAGGTTCGCCGGAAGGCTGTCGCCGGCGAGTTACCTCCATTTCTCTCCTACCTTCCGTCGGTTCAAGCCCTTTTCCTCTTCTCAGTGGTTTCATCTCGTCTCAGGGATCACGCTCAGTCACCGGAGCTCCACCTCAGCCACCGGAGAAGCTCCTCCGCCGCGGTCAACGCAGCTCCGCCGTTGGTCAACGCTGGAAGACTCAACGGAAAAAGCCTCTTCCGCATCTCTTCTTCAGCCGGTTCCGGTTCAAGAAATTCAGAATTGGAATTGGGTCGGTATGGTCTTGGTTTGGGAATTGCGTAGGTTTAGTTAGACCTGTCAACCCTTGGTCAAACCGTTGGTCAACGCCTGTTCAATCGGTCTACAGTTTGATTTGGTCCGGTTTAACTAACCTGGTCCAACTGGTTGGTTCAAGTCGGTTCAAGGATTTGGTCAACCGGTTAAGGAAAGTCAACTGTCAACCCTTCGGTCTACGGTCAACGAAGTCAATGCCGGTCAACCCTCCGGTCAATTCCAGAAACCAAGCCGGACAATGCTTGGTCAACGGCCAGTTCTTCGACGTTTCAGCTCAGTGTGTTCGTGATCTAATTCAGAGAAATTTGGGGTTCAGTCGCTTGGACTCGGGAACCGCATCCGTCTCATCCGTTTATCCGTCTGCGTTTTCACTTTGAGTCAGCTAATTGCATCGTAGTTAGTTTAATCATGTAGACCGGGAACCTGAAGCCATAGTTTAGGATTGCATGCTTGTTAGTTAAGTTGATTGATTGGTTAAATGATGAATATCGGTTAATACTGAATTGGCTAGGTTTAACTAAATGCATGCTAGTCCGTTAGTCGTTGATTGCTTGTTAGTTCGTTAGTAGTTTATTGATTGTTGCATTCATATAGTCTATGCATGACTAGGTCGTATATGCATTTATATTATTATAAAGAACGATATGATACGAATCTAGGTATGGAAATTAAGACATTACTAAAAGATGAATTAAAACACTTAACGAACGTATTAAATATAATAATGGGGTGGGTTATGTTTAATAGACGGGATGTCGGGAAGTTAGTAAGTTAGTTGAATTAAAATTAAATAACAATGAGATGTCGGGAAGTTAGTAAGTTTACTAACTCTAACCCGACAGATCGAGGAGTTTCATAAAAGACATCTAGGAAAGAGAATTAAGTTGAGATTAGTGCGGGTTAGCAATCTGGTAATCCAAAGAAGTGGACTAAATAGGATTAAAAGACGTTAATGAACGTAAAGGCTTGCTAAATCGTTTGATTGTGTGTTGTTGCTTTGATGTGTGTGTTTGTGTGCAGGCTTGTGTTTAGACTACTTCGGTGTTGGGCCGGGTAGTCGGTTTGTGAGATACTTACTTCGGTCATGGGACCGGGTAAGTTCGTAGTTACCCAATTCGGTACAACACCGAATAGGGTTGGGGGTGGTGGTGTTGATTAAGACTTGCGGGATAACTCGGTGTTGCTTTTATCTTTCTGTTGACGTGTACGGTCTTGTATTCTGTGTTAGAGTCTCAGTGAGTCTGCGTGTTTATGTTATTTCACTAGGACTCTAGGGTGCGTTAGATCCTACAAGTCTAGGTTGAAAGCGTTCCGGTACTTCCGACCCAATTGGATCCTCGGGTAGTTACCTGACCGGTTCACATGGTTAATCTGGTTATGGTGTGAACCTACTGAGTGACGCCGGTAGGTGTGTGGTCCATAGAATACGGGGTCATGTCCTAGGGCCGGACTGCATGGAAACTTAGGTTACTGTGGGGTAGCCCTAGTCGCTGTGTATCGATGGACTGAGAACGGTGTCCTATGTCGTAGGACTTCGTGTTTACGTCTAGGATTCATGGGTTGTTTTAGTTACCATGTCGGTAGCTAAGTGTTCCTATGGAGGTTACCGAGTTTGCATAGTGGACCCAGTGGTGTTAAGTTCGTTGTTCACAATAGATAGATCGAGTATAATCGAGGGCATGTGCTGAAATGACTTCGATTTCCTTAATCTTCCTTTTGATAGAGAATGCTTGTGTGTTGTGGGTTTATCACGTCACGGTGGCACATGATAGACTATTTCTTCTTTATGATTGTTATTTTGGGGTTTTGGGGCGGGATTTGTAGTTATAGGTTTGAATATAAGCCGTTAGTAGGGAGCCAACTCGCTGGGTGATCTTAGATCACTCATTAGATTTTTTTTTTGTTTTTCAGGTTTAGCACAATGGACGCGGGAGGTCCTTGGTGTAGGTTCGGGATCGCTTGCGGGCTAGGGGTTTTGATTCGATGATTTCATTGGTTGTTGTATTTCGGTTCGGCTTTTTATTGTAATTAGAATTTAATAGGCAAATTGTTTGTAAAACGTTTATTTACTTAGAAATAAAATCGCTTCCCTGATATATTGGTTTAGTCCAAACTGACACAACTTGCGGAAGCAATACGGTTGAAAAGCTTAGTATTGTGGAAGCAAGGTTAACAGGGTCAAGGATGGTTTGGTGTGAGCCTGTGTCTCAAACCGTACTGTCTCTAGCTTCGTATTAACTTTTCTCGTTTGACTTGCTCGGGTTCGATCGGTCATGTTCTTGTTAGATTGTTGACCGGGCAACTCGTCGGTCAGCGGATAACGGGAAAGGGGCGTTACACTGTCGTTCATACTTCTGATGTTGAAAAATTTCTTGATTCAACTTGGTTTGCGGGTCTTTGGTTTAACCTTACAAATCCTCAAGTAGTTCTTTCACCACAATTTATGTCCTTGACTCCTCACAACTTTAAGCTGGTTTTGACATCAGATACATATTTCTGTGTGACTTATCATGGTATTTCCGATGTCCGTGTTATTGTTTACACAACGATTTCAGATATCTTAGATCATAGGGTTTATGATCCGTATCGTAAAGGTAATGAAAAATGTCAATATTGTGCTTGGAGTTATTATAATCATGTTATTTACATGTATTATCTAATTGATATTTTTCACTTTATAGATGTCGTTGGTGTTGTAACCCATGTTGGAAAGTTCCAAGGCTATTGGGCAGGGCCAAAGTTGCAGTTTAATTACCATTCGCGACATAAAGTGAGCCGATCTTAATCCTATATTTTGATGAGTTGTTTTGTTGTTTGTCTCTAATAATAGTTAACAATTTCATTTTTAACTAGCCTCAAGGAGTGTTCAGTGTTTATTCATTGGGAAAAATGGTAAGGAATTAATAAAAAGGTTTTTGGATGATGTGGAAAGACATGTCTTTGTGATTCATAGATGTTTCTTCATTAGACATGAAGTTGGTAAGCATTGAAATTAAGTGTGTGATTAGAAGAAAATTATTGTATTGTGTATTAAATGTTTTGGTTTTTGATTAATTCATACAGAAATTTCTGCATTCTATAAAATGATTATGAAGTTTGTTCTTAGTTGTATTAACTTAGATTTTACTTGGCTTAAAGGCGTAGAAGAGCTTTCAACGATTGTCTAAGATCAAACTAACAATCCTGACTTTGTTCAGTTCCTTAATAGGTTGTGTTGATAAAACATTGTATTCATCTATAGATCTTGATTTTATACATCGAAGAGTAATACATGTATTTCTATTTTTGTAGCTTTCCAAATTCGGTTCATGAGCAATACCTTGAAGAAAATCTTATGGAGCATTTCATCTTTTAAATTATAATCGAAATTTGTAGACTTTTAAATCTTTTTTCTATTTTTGGCTTAGAATCAGGTGATCCTTTTATGTTTTTCTTATAATATACCTATATATCAGTAATGTTACAACTTTCTTTGTCAGTATCAGAATCATTTAAATAGAATAATATATTTAGATATCATATAAAATTTTGGACCAACCAATTTGGCAAAGGTTGAAATACATTTTAAAAAATTAGAGATCTATGAGAATATGTGAATCATTAGTGTATAATTTTGTTAACCTAAATAGACATTTAAGATTTGTTTAAAGACACAGTTCTAGAATAATAAAAATGTTCAGGAAATCGTAAACATTTCAACTAAATTGTAACAATTGCAAATTACCATTTATTATTTTTTGATCAAATCAACTCAATATCTTAACAATATAAATTGTGAAGAGTATTGGAAGTTTTATTAGTTATAAATTGTTAAGATTATATGAAGTTTCCTAAAACATATCGCAATATCTTATTGAAAATCTTTATAGTTTTATCTTTTTTTTTTGAAATATAGTTTGATCTTTTAAACTAAGAAAACTATTGGTATATACCAATCTTCCAGCAGAAGATTTCGTTTATTTAGTTCAACCCTAACACGAAATATTATAAATTGAGACTCTACCACATTCCAAAACACACATATCGAGAGATTTATTTATATTCTATTGAAAATAGCATGGTGATCGGTTTGTTTTGTGGTATGTGTGAATTTTCAGAATTTTTTCATACCAAGCATTAAGGGAAGGTAATGATTTCCATTATTAACATGGTAAAATATTTATATGGATTTGAACCTCCATGATCTCATTATTCTTTAAAAAACAAGTTTGTATGGAAGAGAGATATTTGAGAGTGTAAGATCCTTATTATAAGTAGTCCGATTTGTATTATTTAACAAATTAATGATTTTATGAAATAAGCCTAACATTACGTGTTTATGTGTATATTTTGTTAAATTTGTAGTCACCGAAAATGAAGTCATCGCATGGAGTGTATTGCTTTCGGTCATAAATATTCAGTATCCTATAAGAGATACGATTGAGTGGAAGATGAAACAACAAGAAGAGAATGAACGCAAGTGCAAAAGAGAAGCATAAACCAATGAATTTGATTTTATATTGTTGGTATCATTATCAATACTTCCATTGCTTTATGTTTTTTTTATAAATAAATTTTTGTATTGCATTCTTACGCTGAATAAAATAGGTAGACCAAGATATAAAGCGCATACATTATTGTGTATTGAATTAGATTTAAAATAGAGATTTACGGTAATCGATATATCTACTCTTTTATTATTTGCATATTTTGGTATGTAAAAATTAATAGGAATATGTGATCATTTAGTTGATATGATGACTTTATTATCATCATTTAGGAAAAGATAATATGACCTAAATGCTCTACAGATAGTGTGTTTATTCAATGTATATAGTGTTACACTAAGGATATTGAAGGCGGTTTTTTAAGGCCGATAGTTTTAAGGAAGTGTCTTTTAAGTTTAGCTAAGGTCTCTTGAATTTCCTATATTCATAAAAAAAACTCATTTCTCTTCTCCTAAAAAAATCAAAAACTGTTTTAAAAATTTACGAATCTAACAAAAAAAAATCTATAGAGCGAATCAATCTTCCTTCAGAGGTTAACTGATCAACAGATAATTGACATTTTAAGGTTAAAATTCTAAGGGCATATGAGTATTACATTCATAGGCAAGGGTTCTACAGAAATTTTGTTATCACTGATGAAATGGTAAGTGAAAACAAAAGATTGTTTTCTATACATGATAAGTAGTTGATATTAAATTCTTATATCTATATCTCTATATATATATATATATATTTATATATATATGTATATAGATATATATATATATAAACTAATGTCAATCATTGGTGATGTAGGGTAAAAATATGGAATTGGTTCTTGCCCCAGAATATATTTCTGACTATAAAGGGTTAGAGGGAGAAGAGGGGAAGTGGATTGACATACAATGTGTCAAGGTTGCCTATGATTCTTCCAGATTTCGGGCAACGAAGTCTTAGTACATTCTCTGTATAAGTTCTTGATCTAGCATCCGGAAAACTGGTGCCATTAATGATAGGCATTTCTTTGATTTCTTAACTATAAAAGAAGTCCAAGATTACTCAGCTCCGACTAATGTTGCTGCTGATATGGATGTCAGATGTTTTGGTATATAATATATTTTTTTGATTATTTACTATTTTAACATATTCATGCATTTTGCAGATGTAATGGGTCTGATGTTCAGTTCAGGACCCATGTATGTAGAAGTTCATAACCAAGCAGCATCAAAAAGAATATTTCATATCAAAGACTCACGGTAATATCAATTATTAGGTTATATAGTAGTTGTTTTCTGTATAATCTTCAAATAATATTTATAATTTTGTTTGGCTTGAATTTTGTAGGGGTAACCAACTAAGATGTATACCTTTAGGTACTCACGCCCATGATATCACAAATCGATTAGCTGCTTCTAAACGTGAAGATCTTATTTGTGTTTTGAGATTTTGGAAGATAAACTGTTTTCTAGGTAAGTTTTCATCGTTTTAAATGTATCATATTTCTCTTACTAGAAGCTTTAGAAGTTTACTAATTATCATTTTTTTTCAGGTGATACTTCAGATGTTGAAGTAGAGACGCAAGATAGATTGTTTTATATTCTACTCAATCATCTTTTACCTGAAGTTGAAGACATGAGTGATGAGTTTGAGCCCATTGAAGTAGAGACGCAAGATAGATTGTTTTATATTCTACTCAATCCTATTTTACCAGAAGTTGAAGACATGAGTGATGAGTTTGAGCCCATTGAAGCTTACCTTGCAACACAGAGAGATGACCGTGGAAGATAGTTACCAAATCATATTTGCATAATTTCTCTTTAAAATTACTTGGCATAAAAGGAGGATTGTTTTGATGTTTATAAACTTTACTATATTTTTAATATCCCTTTTAGTTACATGTCTTTTTCTTAAAATACTAACCTAAAGTTTATTAGGGTTATGTCGACTTCAAAGTATTGATTATGAAAACATCATTAAAAATTCCACTTTCAGTATCTTAAAAATTATTTACCAATACTATTAACAATTCATGTTACATGTTTGGAAAAGAATTAATTAGACAACATGTTATGGAAACTACAAAATGGAGAATGATACTACAATGAAACAATCTAAGAGATTTTACTCATCTTAGGTAATGTTTTAATATGAAATATACAAAATCGAATTTTATATAACCGACAAATATAAGATTTACCAGACATGAATACATATTATAATAAATAAATTTTCCAACTGTCTAAGACATAAAATATCTTTTAATTTTTTTTGTTATTCAAGATTTCAAATACGTTGTTTTTTTGTGTATTGTCTTTCAATTTTTGATATTAAAATCAAGTGAAACTCTTGCATATAAATGTGACAAGCAATTATAGCCAAAACATCCAAACAATTCTATTTTCAAGCATTAATCTCTCTTTCTATGATCTTCAGTAGATCTTTTGGATTCCTAACTTCCTCTATAATTTATTATGACTTGATTTGATAACATAGGTCATCATGACTGTTGGTACTGGATTTCCCCCTAGGAAATCCGGCCCATTAACAGACAAGACAAAGGCCCGTAATTACGAGCCCATTCCAGAATCAAAGACAGACGGGAGAGCCAACTCTCTTGTTGGGCCCAAGCGAAGCAAATGCCTTGGAGAGGCCCAGACGATGCCGAAGCCGGAGACAATCGAGCTCGAGCTCGGCAGAGGATGACGTGGAGATAGAGCAACTCGGCCTTCGCCAGTTCAACAGATCCGCATAAATCTTGGAGATCGTTACAACGACGAGGCCGAAAGATCGGGACGAAGAGATGAGAATCGAGGCTATTTAAGAAGAGAAGTGGCGGCTCATTAAAGACAATTCCAACCTAGGCTAAGAACACTTCGATTAGATAGCTCGATTTATACTTTGTACTCTCTTCTTGACTGTGTTTGTTCTATCTCGACGATCAATCTCAATAAAGTCTTTGATTCATAGGAAACTATACCATTTCTATATCCAAAAGTCCAAATCCACGAATACAAATTCTTAGTGTGAATCCCGGATCTCACATTTGGCGCCGACTGTGGGGACATTCTATAGCCTTTCCTATCTTAAGAATCAGATCCTAGATCCGATAGATCGAGATGAATCCCGACCAAACTGGCTCTCCCAGCGCCACAACGCCGGTTGACCGCCCTCAAACGGTCGACAACGTTCCTCAGAACACTACCGGGGTAAGAAACATGGGTCAGACCGACGGCGTGTTGACGAGCTCTGCCTCAGTCTCCACGACCTCGGCACCAGCCGGCTCCGTCGCTCAAACAATCGCGACAAGCCAGACTCCGACAAATGTTTTGTCAGGAACTAATGATCCGAGCAGAAACTGGGTGTGGATGAGAAATGACTCAATACCCACCCCAGGAGGAGGATCTGGAGTAACCAAACCCAATTCGCCACTACCTTCTTCTCCACATAGACAAGGGCCAAGCGATCTTGCCGAGATCCGTTCGATGTTAAGCCTGTTGGTAGATCGAACGAGAAACAACGAGGCAAGCGCAAGGGCCCAAGAGATCGCAAACCGTTCTCTGGCAGCGCAGCTCGACGAACAAGAGCGGCGTCTAAACGCTCGCCTTGAAGAGCTCGCCAGTCAAAGCGAAGGGGGCATACCAACGGGAACTCCCATAAGTCCTCCACCGTGTACTTGCTTGGACTTCTCCCAGGTAGTAACTCCTCCGGGAACGTTGGGAAATTTCGGTAATACGGCAAATAGCGGCTTCCACCCTACAATGACCCCTATCACGATACCGACCCCATTTGGTTCGAGTTCAATGGTCACAGACCCAACCGGATCAAGAAACCGACCATTACCCGGGCCACCACCTTTCCCGAGTAACTCTAACATCCGACCAAGGCAACTAGGAGGTTCTGCCTTCGCCTCGAGCTCGGGACTCCTTAACGGATCAAACTTAGTTCAGTTCCGAACACCCCAGGTCGATCAGACGAGGTCGATCCCAACGATCGATCTCCTCGACCCCATTTTTCCGGAACAAACGTCAGGTCAGGCACAAGTCCAGTTCGCACCCGCAGAGGGCGATGAACACGATATGCTTAGACAATACATTGAACAGGCTAAAGCCCAGTTTAACAGTCTGAGCTCGAAAGTTCACATGGCGACGAGCGCGGCTCCTGACATCGATCGAGTGATCGAAGAAACACAACAAACGCCGTTCACAGATCGGATTGCATTTGCAAGGATCCGAGAGATCAAGAAAACTAAGTTTCCAGAATTCTCTGGGAAATCAGACCCGAAAGCCCACATCAGGGAATTCCGACTAGCGATGGCAAGGGTGTACCTTACCGATGAGGAGAGGGAGCCAGCCTTCTGCAGGCTCTTCGCGGAAAACCTATCAGGTTCTGCCCTAGAATGGTTTGCTGGACTGGAAGAAAGGTCCATTGACAACTTCACCCAGTTCATGACGGCTTTCCTCAAACAATACTCCGTTTTCATCGAGGAAAAGACTACCGAGGCAGCCTTATTTGGCGTCTCTCAAAAACCCGACGAAACACTTCGCTCGTACATCGACCGATTTAAGGAAATAAAATCCAAAATCGCAAACCCACGAGATGAGGTAGCTATAGAAGCGTTAAGACGGGGACTATGGTTCTCAACCAGATTCCGCGAGGAAATAACAGACCGAGAACCTCAAACGCTCGATGACGCCCTCCATCGCGCATCGGCCTTTGCTCGCCTCGAGGACGAAACCACGGCCCTCAGGGAAAAACACCGGAATGAAAGGAACCCGTCGGGCTCGCAAAATCCGAACTCGAAAAAGGATTCCCGTAAATCAGGGAACGTCAACGCGGTCGAGAGCCCAAAGAGCTCGAAGAAATTCGAGTTCGACAAGGAAAAATTCTGTGATTTCCACAATAAGAGAGGGCACTCGACCGAGGATTGTTATACTCGAGCTAAAGCAGAGGCTCAAAAACAGGAGTCCGAAAGCAAAAAAGACTCCGAAGTCGAGGAGGAAACTCTGTCCGACAAAAAGGAAAACAAACAGACCAAGGAGTCGAACTCCAAAAAGCACTCCCAAAACAAACGGGAATGGTCAAAAGAGCTGGAATCCCCCGAAACTCTCCCTCATGGGTCGCGGAAGCGAGTTGAGTTCATCCTCGGCGAGCTTAACCTAAGCGGCACTCCGGGAGGTTCGGCGCTATGCCCGCCTCCGGCTCCTGCCAAGAGTTTACGCTCAAGAATCAATCTCCCTCGTCTCTGCGGGGGGGGGGGGGGGGGGGGGGTGTACGGGCTATACCCCCTAAACGAATCGACTTCATCTTCGGTGGCTCCAAGCTTTGCCGCGACTCGGTCAATTCGATCAAAGCTCTTCAGAGAAGAGTCGAGACCGACAGAGGGGGAAAAACCCCAATGTTGGGTCCAGACCACGAAATCATTTTCTACGAGAGCGAGACAAGTAATCTCGACAAACCACACGACGACGCCCTCCTCGTTTGTCTAGTAGTGGGAGATGTCGAACTCTCAAGGATAATGATTGACACAGGAAGTTCGGTAGATGTCCTCTTTTACGACGCGTTCAAAAAGATGTACTTCAACGACTCCGAGATTGTGGAAGAAAAAACACCACTAGTAGGTTTTGCTGGCGAAACGACATACTCGATGGGCTCTGTCTTCGCCCCAGTAATTGCTGGAGGAGTTCGGAGAATGACGGAGTTCGTCATAGTAGATCGGCCAGCTCCCTATAACGCAATCCTAGGTTGACCATGGATATACGACATGAAAGCGGTACCATCGACCTACCACCAATGTGTAAAGTTCCCAACTCCCAAAGGGATCAAAACCATTTATGGAAGTCAAAAGATTTCCCGTAATTGCTACATGAACGGATACAAGCAGATCGAGAAATCCCTTGCGTAGCAATTACAGAAAGAGGAGGAGCTCGCCACCATGCAGACCAAAAGGTCGAACGATCCCAGTCAAATAGGACCTCCAAAGGACCTCACGACTCAGGTCTGCATAGACGAGGCTCATCCCGAAAGACTCGTTGGCATCGGAATCGACCTATCAGAGCCGGTTAAGAACGAACTGGTCTCTTTTCTCAAACAGAACGTCGACTCCTTCGCCTGGTCTTCAGCAGACATGAAAGGGATAAACTGTTGGAATTGTGTCCAGTAATCTCGGTACTGTCTCTAGAAAGTAAGAGTATGTCAAAGATCAGACATAAGTCATATAATACTGGGGGTCATGATGGCTTGCTAGAGTCCGCTCATGATCTATAAGTCTTGGACTTATTGCCTTTATTATATGATCCCATATGGGTCACACGCCTAAGCTAACAGGAAATTGTGTAGGAACGGTTTAGCAGGAGTATGGTAAAAGTGCTAGGCATTTACTATACTTAGAGAGAATAAGAGGGTTTAGCCATTGTGCATCGATCGATGCATAAGGTGCAACGATCGATGCAATGCGCGAACGCCTCGTAGTTAATTGGCATTTGGGCCAAATGGCCCAAAACGAACTGAACAAGTTTTATATAAACTGAAGACGAGTTCAGGTCGAGGAGTAGCCCTAGCCGCGACTCTCTCTCTCTCCCTGCGACCTTCCACAGCTCGGTCTAGCAGCCTTCATCCTGCTTGGTGTGCGTGTGTGAACCTCTGGAGGAGTTATCACTCGGTGGCTCTCTGATCTCTGACCTGTTCTTCCTTTCCGCTGCACAAAACAGGTAAAAGGTGAGATCTACTTATGTTTCTATTCAAGAGAACCTAGATCTGGCATGTTTAGGATCAAGTAATCTGATGAATTGAATCAGGATTAACACCAAAGATCCTTCAGTGGTATCAGAGCTAATGGTTCTGGTTTTTCTTGTTTAGAAGCTTGTTTAGGATTGTTTAAAAGTGTGTTTTTGAATCAATCTACTGATAAGATTAAAACACTTAAGAAACAAGAATTGAATCCTAAACAAACAGTTGTAAAATCGCATGACCAAACTATATTGATTTGGTATGTGATCTAAACTGATTTTGCATCGACTGAGATCGCATTGCATCGATCGATGCAATGCAAGGATCGATCGTTGCAGTTGCGAGAGATTGACCGCGATCGCATGGATCGTTCGAACGATCGCATGGATCTCGCGAGAATCTCTCGGCCAAACCTGATAACCGTTCGTGCACGCGTGAGAGCATCGATCGATGCAGGATCGATGAACGATCGTTGCAGGATCGATGCTGTGAGCATCGATCGATGCGGTTAGGGTTTTGGCTCGGTTTAATTTAATTAAAATTAAACGTCTCGGTTTAATAAACAGATTTGATAATTTTATCATGTCTGGTTAAACCGGGATAAGAAATCCAATGTCGAAAGAATTATTGGATTTAGTGCCTAAACCTGGAATTTCTAATTTGATTTGGTTGGACCAAATAAATTGACAAAATCCGGTTTATTAAATAACCGGTTGACAATTGTGGTCATCGTAGTAATTAAAATTTTGGTTAGACCAATTTTAATGAACCAGACCGGTTATGTCATTTAATTGGACAATTGGGTCATGTCTTGGGCATGGACAAATTCTTGGGCCTCGGGCCGAGAAGTTAAAACAATTGGGCCAATTATTTGAGTCTTTCTTCAGATCAATTTAAAATTTATTTTATAAAGCTATAAAGTCGGTTTTAAATTAAAGTTTCCGAAATTTTATAATTAGAAAGTTTCTTAAAATAGAATTTTCTGAATTTGCGGGTTTTGGATTTTAAAGAAGTTTCTAAAGTTAGAAAGTTTCCGGTTTTAGAAAGTTTCCAATTTTAGAAAGTTTCTAAAAATAGTAGGTTTCCATAAATAGAAAGTTTCCCGAAATAGTAATCTTCTATTTTGGGAATGATTTTAATAAACCTACGAACCTCAAATAATATCAAGCGTTGGATGTCTTGTCCAGGCTATGTCAGCTGTCAAAGCCCATTCAATTGCATTCATGGCCTTACAGTGTGAGGATGTCTGCTTTTGCGTGGGTAAGACGGTTTGTGATTCATAAATGTCATTGGGAGTCCCAGACATTGATGATTACATGACTGTATAGTCCGGTTTTCTTGACTAGGCCATCGGGAGTCCCGGGCCTTGAGACATCAGGGTGGATTGGGCCTCGGGCCCAGATTCACAACCAAGAGTTATATCACGGATATAATTAGCCGATATAGGGCTTACCGATATAAGCTAAGGTTGGGTGACGGCCAGTGGCCCACTTTGATCTTAGTTATATGTGGATCTTGGAATCATTATATTCTATTGAGGGTAACTTATGTTATTGAATATAATGCGTGATTAATCATATTAAGTATAATATAAGATTAATCATATTGAACATATTATCTAAAATCCTTTTATCTTAATTTTCAGTTATGACTAGCACAAACAATCAAAACACTTTCTCGATCCGGTCTGTCCTTAAGATGGACAAGCTGAACGGATCAAATTTCTTGACTTGGTCGCGGAACCTGAGGCTAGTCCTCAGACAGGAGAGAAAGGACTATGTCCTTGAGAGAGCTCTCCCCGTGAGGATCGGGTCCAATGCTTCTCATGCAGTATATGATGCTTGGAATAAGCATTATAATGATGCGGTAGATATGCGTGGTCTGATATTGGCTACCATGGACTCAGACTTGCGGAAGCAATATGAGAACATGGAGTCGCCAATAGAGATGATCAGCAGCATGAAATTGAAATTTCAGGAGCAGATAAGGGTGGAGAGATACCAGATGGTTAAGTCTCTCACTGTCTGCAAGCTACCAAATGATAATCCAGTGAGTCCTCATGTCAGTAAAATGATGGGTTACATTGATAACCTGAGGAAACTGGATTATCCAGTTAGCCAAGAGTTGGCAACTGAAATCATTCTGCAGTCACTGCCGTCAAGCTATGATAAGTTCAGAAAGAACTATATCAAGAAAGGCTTAACGAAGACGCTGACTGAACTGCATGATATGCTCAAGACAGTTGAGCCAAACGTGAAGAGTACCCTGTACAATCTCATGAATGAGAAGGGTAGGTTTACTAAACCTAATGCTGACAAGGGTGAAGACAAAGTTGTCCAGATTTTGAATCATGGCAAGCGTGTGTCTTCTGAGCCCGAGTCAGATACCTCTTACGTTGGTAAGTGCTGCTACTGTAAGGAGACAGGGCATTGGAAGAGAAATTGCATTAAATTCATGGAAGATGATGAGGAGTTAAAGTCGATGTATGCGACTACTTCCTCAGGTATTCATGTTATTACTTCAAGTTCTACCTTAAAGGTATTGGATACTGGTTGTGGCACTGATATTTGTGATAATATGCAGAGCCTAAGCAACAGTAGAACGTTGAAGGAAGGGCAAGTGAAACTACATGTCTGGAAGGAGCTTGGGATGCTGCCTCAGCCGTAGGGTTTTTCACTTATAGATCCCTTTGAGGCTTGGTTTTGTATTAAGTAATTGCTACAATGTACCTGCTTTAAAGCAGAGTAGTCTTTCATTTTCTTGTAAGAATTTGAATGTTTTTCGTTTTGATAAAAGACAAGTTTTGTTCTTTTGATCTTAATGAAATATTAATTGTAGCACCCTATTCATGGAATGGGTTTTATATCTTACACCAAAGAGTGCCTAAATGCAACATAAATACCGAATTGGTTTAAATCTGATGAATTAAACCTGATTTTTCTTGGCATAAAAGTCTTGGTCACATAGAGTAAGTCGGATTCAGAAATCCCATAGTCATGGACTGTTGGGCTCATTTGATAAAATATCTTATGAGACTTGAATTCTGTTTACTAGACCAAAAGGTAAAGGGCCTATCTTAGCCGAGCTAGAGAAAAGCCCAAAGGCTTATTGGACCTGGAACATACTGATGTATGTGGCCCAATGAGCAGTAATGCCAGAGAAAATTTCCTGTACTTCATTGTCTCTACTGATTACTTCAGTGAGTGTGACTGTGTTCATTTGATGAGACACAAGTCGGAATTCTTTGACATGGTCGAAAGAGTTCCAGAATGAAGTATAGGATCTGAATGACAAAAGTATTAAGACTCTGGATCAAATCACGAGTGAGAATACTTAAGTCATTGATTGTGTGATCATCTTAATGAGTGTGAAATCGTTTCACAGCTCATTTCTCCTGAAAACCTGAAGATGTTTTCTGTGAGAAAGAATCAGATCTTATTAGAAATGATTAAAGATGAGTCACACGAATCTTCCATGATATTATTTAAGAATAACGCTCTAAAATATCTAAGTTTACGCTGAAATAGTTCCACAAATATCGGTTGAAAGACACCACGTTAATGTGGATTGGAATCGATCCAAATTTGTCTTTACTGAGTATTTGTAGTTGTGCTACTTCGCTGGTTGTCCTAGAGAAACTAAGGCTTGTTACTTTTACGTCCAATCTGTTTTCTAAGAAGGGAAGTTATTTTCCAAGAAGAACAGTGGGAGTAAAAGCATAACTCGAAGTTTTCTTAGGGAAACCAAGGCTCGGTACTTTTACGACCATTCTGTTTTCTAAGAAGGAAATTACTTTCCAAGAAGAACAGTGGGAGTAAAAAGTATTTTTACGACCATTCTGTTTTCTAAGAAGGGAAGTTACTTTCCAAAGAAGAACAGAGGGAGTAAAAGTACAACTCGAAGAAATTCGAGAAATACAGGAGGCTGCTTAACCTATTGAGGGAGAGCAGCGGAAGAATTTACAGATTTCTGTAGAATCTACACCTGTGGAGCCTGAAGTTCGCAGATATGAATCAGTTACTAATCCGAGAGTGATTTCTCGTCATTAGTTAAACCTGATAATCATTGAAAGTTCACATGATCTGATGATCATTGAAAGCGATGAATCTGCGAAATTCAAAGAAGCGAAAGTGAGCCCGGACTCCGAAAAAAATTACATTTTATGTAAGTTAGCTTCATCGATCCATTCATGGATGGAAGCAAACATATCGGAGTTGGAATCTTCGTTCTGTTGAAGTAGTCAAGGTTTTGACTTGAACAGGAACGAAGCGGAACTGTGTGTTTACTAATAGATAAGTGGGAGCGATATTGCATTTCTCATAGTGTATGTCGATGACATACTGATTCTCGGATATAACGTCCCAAAGCTGTAGTCGGTAAAGGACTAGCTTGGGAGTTGGTTTAATGATTGACATGGGTAAAGCCACGTAGTTCTTGGATTTTGGATCTAAAGATAGAGATCCAAAAGAGCTGGTAGGACAAAGTCAGGATTCTTAAATTGACAAAGTCCTACACATTTTAAGCAATCCAAGAAGGGTTTTATGCCAATGTTACATGGCATTAAGTTAAGCAAGATACAGTATCCTACGATAACTGCTGAGCTTAAATGCATGGATGAGATTCCATATGCGTCGGCAATTGGATCTATCATGTATGCCATGAAACGTACTTGTTTGATGTTGCTTTAATTTTAAGCAAGACAAGTAAAGACCAGTCAAACCCAGCAAAGAATCAAGTTTCCTAAAGTATGTCCTAAAGTATTTGAGGAATACTAAGGATAAGTTCTTGATTTACGGAGAAAGTGATGTGCTACAAGTCAGCAGAGTCTGAAAGGCAAGTTTCCAACAGACAAAGATGATTTCCGGTCACAGTCCGGTTATATCTTGTGTCTGTCTGGCGGTGCAAGGCACTGTTGCTGACTCCATGACTTAAACTGAACATTTCGCAGCTTGGAAAGTGGCGAAAGAGGTTGTTTGGAAAGAAGAGTTCGTCAATGAACTTGATGTGATTCCCAGCATAGATGAGACTAGCTGCACATCAGAGGTCCAAACACCTTAAGGTAAATGACAGAGATGTTAAGTAGATCAGCAAGTTTCAACAAATGAGAACGTTGCTAATCTATTAAAGAAGCCACTCCTTAGCCCTAAACACGAGTCACAGACTGTAGCTGTAGGATAAGTGAAGTTAAGATGTAGTCTTAATTTCAGTGGGAGTTAGTAAAGGGCTATATTTAGTTATTGATATGTTCTTGTAAAACATTTGAGATGTTTGATAATGAAATTATTATTTCAAGATTATTTTAACTGTGATGAAATAATCGTTCCAAAATGATATGAACCATTTTATAGGTCATCGAAGTAAATGACTTGATCTTGAGTCATCGAAGTCATTTAGCTTGATCATGAGACCCTATATTTGATAGATGTTTTATATCATCCTGTCCCTAGTCAAAGGTTGTTGAAATTGGAACACCAACAACCGTGTGAGACTGGATTGGTACGTGACTTATGACAAAGTCTCAGTGTGTCATAGATGCTCGGCATCAAAGTCAGTACATAGGTGTATGTTGGGGAACATACGACCGGACAAGACCCGCTTATAAGAACTCTTCAGGATATTTATATCTGTGTCATAAGAGATTCTTACTACGACTATAGAGTATAGTCCTTAGACCTGAGTTCGCATGCATGTGACTGCACATGGACTGATGCACTTTGATCATTGTCTAACGCTATCGTTCTGCGATAGTTATAAGGACCTTGTTTGGGTACATTATGAAATGAGTAGTTTACAGTGATGGAACAAGACGGGATTTGTCCCTCCAATATAAATGGAGTGAATATCTCTAGGCCAATCGGAGATTTGAATACTGGAAAATGCATGGCCATGCTCAAACGGACTGTCCCGAGTCGTTTGGATTGACAGTATCAAATCAGAGTCCGATGAACAAGATTAGGCTTTATAAGGATGACACTAATCTTGCCTTATGACTAATCGAGATATTGTGACAAAAGGATTATGAATACAGAGATTCCAGTACAAGTGGGAGATTGTTGGAATTGTGTCCAGTAATCTCGGTACTGTCTCTAGAAAGTAAGAGTATGTCAAAGATCAGACATAAGTCATATAATACTGGGGGTCATGATGGCTTGCTAGAGTCCGCTCATGATCTATAAGTCTTGGACTTATTGCCTTTATTATATGATCCCATATGGGTCACACGCCTAAGCTAACAGGAAATTGTGTAGGAACGGTTTAGCAGGAGTATGGTAAAAGTGCTAGGCATTTACTATACTTAGAGAGAATAAGAGGGTTTAGCCATTGTGCATCGATCGATGCATAAGGTGCAACGATCGATGCAATGCGCGAACGCCTCGTAGTTAATTGGCATTTGGGCCAAATGGCCCAAAACGAACTGAACAAGTTTTATATAAACTGAAGACGAGTTCAGGTCGAGGAGTAGCCCTAGCCGCGACTCTCTCTCTCTCCCTGCGACCTTCCACAGCTCGGTCTAGCAGCCTTCATCCTGCTTGGTGTGCGTGTGTGAACCTCTGGAGGAGTTATCACTCGGTGGCTCTCTGATCTCTGACCTGTTCTTCCTTTCCGCTGCACAAAACAGGTAAAAGGTGAGATCTACTTATGTTTCTATTCAAGAGAACCTAGATCTGGCATGTTTAGGATCAAGTAATCTGATGAATTGAATCAGGATTAACACCAAAGATCCTTCATAAACATCGATGTAACCAGCCACGAGCTGAATGTCGACCCAACCTACAAACCGATAAGACAGAAACGTCGAAAACTAGGCCCTGAGCGGGCCAAAGCCGTCAATGACGAGGTCGATCGGTTATTAAAAATCGGATCGATCAAAGAGGTCAAGTACCCCGACTGGCTCGCGAACCCCGTGGTGGTTAAGAAAAAGAACGGAAAGTGGAGGGTCTGTGTAGACTTCACGGATCTCAACAAAGCATGTCCAAAGGACAGCTTCCCACTCCCGCACATCGACCGACTGGTCGAGGCCACCGCTGGACATCAGCTGCTATCCTTTATGGACGCGTTCTCAGGGTACAATCAAATATTGATGAACCCTGAAGACCAAGAAAAGACTTCGTTCATAACGGATCGAGGCACGTACTGCTACAAAGTCATGCCCTTTGGACTGAAAAACGCAGGAGCAACTTACCAGTGCCTCGTCAACAAGATGTTTTCAGGACTCCTAGGCAAAACCATGGAAGTCTACATCGATGATATGCTGGTAAAATCTTCCAGATACGAGGATCACATCCCCCAACTAAAAGAATGCTTTACCATTCTTAATAAGTATGGGATGAAACTCAACCCAGCTAAATGTACCTTCGGGGTCCCTTCAGGAGAATTCCTCGGTTACTTGGTGACCGAAAGAGGGATCGAAGCGAACCCCATACAGATCGCAACGTTCATAGAGATGAAATCTCCCAGAACGACGCGAGAAGTCCAGCGCCTAACCGGCAAAATAGCTGCTCTGAATCGCTTCATCTCAAGGTCGACTGATAAATGTCTACCCTTCTATCACTTGTTAAAAGCAAACAAAAAGTTCCTCTGGGACGAAAAGTGCGAAGAGGCATTCACTCAGCTCAAAGCCTACTTAAGCGAACCACCCATACTGGCGAAACCAGTAGAAGGAGAACCCCTTTACCTCTACCTAGCTGTCTCGACGGCAGCAGTAAGTGGAGTCCTGGTTCGCGAGGAACAGAACGAACAATGGCCGGTGTATTACATCAGTAAGACCTTGATCGACGCTGAAACCAGATACCCCGCCATGGAAAAACTCGCCTCTGCGCTAGTAACGTCGGCTCGGAAACTCCGACCGTACTTTCAATCGCACTCGATCATAGTGATGACCTCTCAACCACTGAGAACCATTCTTCACAGTCCGAGCCAATCAGGTCGATTGGTCAAATGGGCTATCGAACTTAGCGAGTACGACATTGAATACAAAGCTCGAACGTGCCAAAAAGCACAAGTACTGGCAGATTTCATAATCGAGCTCCCTCCGACTATAGAACTCGACCCGACTTCGGCCCAAAGATGGAAGCTCTACGTCGATGGAGCTTCCTCAAGACAAGGGTCCGGAGTCGGAGTGAAATTAGTCTCCCCAACGGGTGAAGTACTAGAACAATCGTTCAGATTGGGCTTCGCCGCATCGAATAACGAGGCTGAATATGAAGCGTTAATAGCCGGGCTCAGACTCGCGATAGCCATAGGAGCCCGGGAAGGAAACGCCCTCAGCGATTCCCAACTAGTCACGAGCCAATATCATGGCGACTACGAGGCCAAAGACGAACGAATGGAAGCATACCTACGGGTAGTCCATACATTGGCCGAACAGATCGAATTCTTCGATCTAACACGAATCCCATGAGGTGAAAACACTGCAGCCGACGCGCTAGCCGCATTAGCATCGACATCAGATCCTAACCTCAAAAGGTTCATACCAGTTGAAGGGATAGAAAAACCAAGCATCGACATAGCTCTCAAAGCTCTGTCCTTGAAAGAGGACGAGCCCGCTATGAAGGACGATGTCAAATGCAAAGAGTGTCCCGGAGACACTAATAGCGACATCATCGAGATTGATGATGATCTTGATCCTAGAAGCACCGTTTACGTCACGAACGTCCCCGACGGACCAATTCAGACCGCATCCACTAGTCAGGGACCTGAGCCTAACAACGACGAAGATTGGAGAACTCCGATCATTCGATACATCACAAACGGCGAAGTTCCCGACGGCAAATGGGAGGCGCGGAAACTTAAAACGCAGAGTGCGAGGTACTGTGTCACACAAGGAGAGCTCTTTAAAAGGAGCCTCTCCGGACCTTACCTTAAATGCCTTGACAAAAAGCAAACCCTGGCCGTGATTACACAAACACATGACGGATCCTGTGGAAGCCATTCCGGAGGACGAGCATTGGCCGTGCGAATCAAAAGGAAAGGCTACTATTGGCCTACAATGGCCGGCGAATGCGAATCTTTCTCCAACAAGTGCGATAAATGCCAAAAGCATGCCCCAATTATCCACCAAGCGTCGGAGAAACTCTCCTCTATCTCATCACCATACCCATTCATGCGGTGGGGAATGGACATCGTTGGACCGCTGGTCGCATCTGGGAAAAAGAAAGCCACACACCTGTTGGTGATGACGGACTACTTCACCAAGTGGATTGAAGCAGAGTCATACCAGAAAATTAAGGACGTTCACGTTAAGGAGTTCGTCTGGCGAAACATCGTTTGCCGACATGGACTACCCCACGAGATCGTCACCGATAACGGATCTCAGTTCATATCAAACACGTTCAAAGAGTTCTGCAGAACTTGGAACATAAAGCTGACTTACTCAACGCCACGCTACCCCCAAGGGAACGGGCTAGCGGAAGCAGCTAACAAAGCGATTATGAACGGCCTCAAGAAAAGGCTCAACGAGTGCAAAACAACCTGGAGTGACGAACTCCCAGCCGTACTCTGGGCCTACCGGACTACCCCCCGCAAATCCACTGGCGAGACTCCCTTCTCGCTAGCTTACGGAATCGAGGCGGTAGTACCAGCTGAAATTCTCGTGTCAAGCATTCGCAAAGAAGAATGCCCACGACAAGAGGAACTTAATAACAAGATGATAACTGACGAGCTCGACCTCGTCGACGAAAGGAGGAACCTCGCATTAGCTCGACTCCAGAATTACCAACAAGCCGCAGCTCGCTACTATGATTCCCGAATCAAAACTCGAAGGTTTCAAGTAGGAGAGCTCGTCTTGCGGAAAATGTTCGACCATAAAAAGGTCACCCCCCAAAAAACAAAGCTCACGCCGAGCTCAGCAGCTTCCGAGGAAGTTACCCCAACTTATCTTTGTGAAATCAAAATATGTCTCTTAATCCAATGCTTCTTTCTGTCGTAAAAGTTAGTTTCATTGCGAAATACCTTGTCATAGCATTCCCAAAACAAAAGATATGAAATTATCTCTCCCAAAACGAAAGATATGAAACTATCTCTTCTAAGTCAAAGCGATATGAAATTATCCTTCCCAAGTGACCTGAAATGGCCTCTTCCAATATATCAAAGCGATATGAAAATATCCCTTCCGAGCGACCTGAAACGGCCTCCCCCAAATTCAAAGTGATATGAAAATATCCCTTCCGAGCGACCTGAAACGGCCTCTCCCAAAGTCAATTCTCCCGACCTGATACAGCTCGAAAGAACTAGAGGGCCACCCTCTCCCGTTAAATGAAAACGTCGAAGTCAAAGCAACCGATCACACAGAAAGACCTCCGCGCACAACGAGCCTTTGTAAGTTTACTTCATTTATCTTTCCCGTTAAAACATTAAACTCGTACTGCACATTACGAAGGGACCCGAACTCAAGTACGAATGATCAAACCGTGAAGGTACTAAAACAGTAAAGTCTATGCTAAGGCATGTAAGACTCCAAAAGAAATTCGTTAAAAGAAGGACACAATGTCCTCGAACAAAGCCCACTTGGGCGAATAAATGTTTTTCCAAAACAAAAAACAAAGAATGTACATATCAAAAAAAAAAGAGCCCCTAGAGGCAACATCATTGTCACGAGCGCGAAGAAGCCTCGTCTCCATCCTCCGCCTGATCACCGGTAGATGCAATCCCAGTCGGGAGGCTCGATCCATATTGATCAAGGCAGGGAACAACCGGTGGCGGAGCGTGCGCCAAAATGACCGAGTCACTCGACACGGCCGGCAAGTTCAACTTGCCGACACTGAAGTCAGAGACCGCCGCGGCGTTCATCTCTTCCATGGCCGTCCTCTTCTGGTCGGCCAACTTCCCGAGTCAAGTCAAGCTCGCCGGAAGCAAACTCCGCGATGCGTTCGATATTGGCCAGGGTTTCTTGGAGGCGAATCTCAGCGTTGGTCTCGAGCTTCCGCTTCTCGCTCTTCTCCTTGATCCCTTTAAGGATCTCCAAATATTCCCCGCTCATCTTCTTCCTCGCCTCGTGGGACGCGACCTTTATGTCGAAGTCTCTCCCCACAAGAACTCTCTCCAGGTCGATCCGATCTTTGGGCAGCTTGCGCTGTGGCGACTCGACTCGTTTCTTCGGCAGCCAACGCCCGGCCTTCGGCCGCCCGAAGCCTCTGGGAAAGGTCCTCCTCGCGATTCTCGAGAACCAATAGCCGGGCTTCGATCCCCTCATACCGAGCCAGTTTCCTCTCGAGCTCCTCCTCCCGAGCAAAGGACTTCCTTCAAACAATGCGAATGATTATTTATATCAAATATTGTGCGCAGTATCGCCCGTACGACTCCTTACTCGCATTAATTGCTGATAGGATCGAGATGACTCGGACCCCTCGCTTCCCTCTCCCCAGCCGTTGATCTTAGATCAACGGCTACAAAGCGCGCAGTAATTGGGTCACGTCATCAAAAAAGAACGAGCCCGAGAAGACGCTTCGCGATCTTCGAATCTGAGCCGTTAACGATCGACCAGATCTACGGTGGAAAATGGATTCTAAAAATCCGCGCATGCAACAACTGCCGACGCGCTGATAAGTAGTTCAGCTCGTCTCACGCGCTCACTCCGCGCCATTGGATCAAAACAAGATCCACGGATGGGGCGAAAATAATCATTAGATTTGTCACATCCGAGGCATGCGCCTCTTCCCAAGAACGTCCACCGCCCATGTTACATGTTTGGAAAAGAATTAATTAGACAACATGTTATGGAAACTACAAAATGGAGAATGATACTACAATGAAACAATCTAAGAGATTTTACTCATCTTAGGTAATGTTTTAATATGAAATATACAAAATCGAATTTTATATAACCGACAAATATAAGATTTACCAGACATGAATACATATTATAATAAATAACTTTTCCAACTGTCTAAGACATAAAATATCTTTTAAATTTTTTTTGTTATTCAAGATTTCAAATACGTTGTTTTTTTGTGTATTGTCTTTCAATTTTTGATATTAAAATCAAGTGAAACTCTTGCATATAAATGTGACAAGCAATTATAGCCAAAACATCCAAACAATTCTATTTTCAAGCATTAATCTCTCTTTCTCTGATCTTCAATAGATCTTTTGGATTCCTAACTTCCTCTATAATTTATTATGACTTGATTTGAAAACATAGGTCATCATGACCACATTCTTAGCCTCCACTTCTGATGCCGTTTTAGGTTTAATTTTGCACACGGATTAAGAAATATTAAATCGTTGCATCGGTTGAAGATAGATTTATTATTTATCATGATTAACAAAAACAAAAAACAAACAACTATAAAACCAAATCCATAATACAAATCGTCTTAAAAATATATTAAAATTGAAAGATAGTACAACGTATTCATAGATTTTGTAATCTACAATAATGGTATCTGAAAACTCATGTATTCTACAATACCTTATATATAAAATCATTAATTTTAAAAAAAATTATATTTGTATATGAAGAATTAAAAAAAGGTTGCTCCGCTATTAATGATTTTCAAATTTAACATTTTCTCTCTCTTGATATGTATAGATTGCCTTTTAGGCCCTTTGGACTAGTTCCATATCATTTCACTCCATAAACATCTACCATATTTCACAGACCTTAAAAAAATGGAAGCTTTTTCATTGTTATTACAAGTTGATAAAATAGCCAACTCGCGAGTTCATGTGAAAATTGTAAGAAGATGGTTCACAAACTCTCCATGGCGAAACATGTCATGTGATCTTATGTGATGAACTGATAAGATTATTGTATCATAATTTCAATCTCTTTGGTGTCTCAAAATAGTAACAAGAAAGTGATGAGCATAACTTCTCATATGTAGGGTTTTCAAATCCAATCAGACATCCCATGCAGATTGTTTGGAACCCTAGACTTGTGGCATTTTCAAGTTGGCGACTGAAGATATATAGGAAATTTCTAAGTTATTCAAATGTACAGTAAAAGTGATATTAGAAACACTATCAGTAGGGATAAGATCTTCATGAGCAAGAACACGCTCGTTATAAATTGTGAAACAATAAGTCCGAATCCTTTTATCATTTGGTTGAATGTGGAATATTATGGATTTCTTACATTCTCCAGCATACACCATTGGTAATATGAATTCATCTGAATGTTCTGATTTCGTATATTATTTAAACTATTTTCGCATTTAAAATTGTATTTCTTTTGGTTTCATTATTTTTTTAGATTTGATTGGGGTAATATGTCATGTTGGGAAAATGCAAAGTACATTGCTTGCCCTCAAGCAAACAGAAGACCAAGATCAGGAGAAGAAGTTTGAAAACTTCAGAAACTCGTTTCATCGTAGGAGCACCACACTCAGATTCGCCTTAGTAAGCCACATGAAAATGAACCTGCAGACATCAAGACCAACATGTACTTCCCCCACACTTAGCAACTATCCTGAGTAAACTCCACAATCACATTCAAAGCATCCAAATTCACCATACTGACTTCTCTAAGCTATTAAGTGCAGTCTCACCTATGGGGTATCGATCAAAGAACACATGGATTCTTACTCTGTTAGCATTTAACCACTCAACTGTTGCTTCTGGTTCCTTTCTTCTCTTTTCCCTTCCTTAGCACTGATTTTTCCCCACTGGGTATCGTTTTATTTTTTCTATCAGTGCTCTTCCCTTACTGGGGCATACTTTGGATATGTTTCCATGGATGCACAGGAGGTAATAGGGATCTCTACCACTCCCGTGACCACTTCAAAGCTACTAGCTTATCCTCAGTTTATTTGTTTTTTTTACTTTCAAAGATGGGGAGAAGGGAACCATAATCAGACAGGTTTACAAGCTGTGCCAGAACCAACAGAGGAATCCGACTCAAAAGTATACCAAGCCCATAGGTAAGAAAAATTAAGTCGAGTTAAATGCGAAGTCAGTAATGGATCCTCTGATTACCTGGAGTGGTATGGGTGTCCTCAGTAGGCTGATCTGTGTTGGGTTTTCTAATAGTCATAGATTCATCTGCAAGCTCATTCCAATGGTCACTTAAGTTCCTGCAAGTGTGATAATCTCCTCAAAAAAATCATTGTTTCCTACTCAATTTGACTCAGTAAAACAAATTTGGACTGACTCTAAGAAAACAGAAAGTGTGCGTCAGTAGCTACCTCCCCCACACTTGAAACACACTGTCCCCAGTGGTGTCAAGCCTAGGATTGGTGAGAAAAGAAATTGAAATGAAACAGATCGAGAAGGTTCAGAACACTTACCTGTCGTCGGCCTGCGTCGATCGATGCCACATGGGTGTCGATCGATGCAAGGTGATTATGCCCATGATTATGTAAATAACCGGTGTCTGAACCGCAACGGAATTGGCAAACCGTAAATTGCATCTGTGTCGACCGATGCACTATGTGTGTCGATCGATGCAGTGCGATTCTGCTGTTTCTCTCGCTTTGAACACACAAAAGTAGAAAATCAAAAACACCAAATCAAAACGAAAAATGAAAACAAAAACAAACCTAACAGTGGGTTGTCTCCCACTCAGCGCTTGTTTAAAGTCAGTAGCTTGACTATGGATAGGAGAACAGACTTATGGGGGATTCAACAGAGACTTAGAGTGTCTCTGTGAATGTCTCTTCATCCAAGGTGGGGTATAAGCATTCAGATCATGAGATCTCCCAAGGAAAGAGCGAAGAGAATCAGGGTGGGAGCGAAGCTTGGGTGGGATTCTGCGTTTTCCTGCATTCAAAGCTGAGGGATTAGGAGATTTGAGTTTAGAAGATCCATACCTTTGCTTTGGTGGAAGAGAGAGATCAAGAGATTTTTGATTAAGAGCAGTTGCAGGATCAGAAGATGTTAGAGCAAGTTCAGAATGAACTGCCATCTTCTCTTCTCCAACAGGAATCTCTGGTTCCAGTTCCACAGTGAAGCTCTGTCCATCAATGGTGGATTTCTGCAGCTTATCCATCTTGAACCGCAATGGATCATCTCCCAGGTGGAGATCAATCAGTCCATGTCTCACATCAATCACAGCTCCAGCAGTAGCTAAGAATGATCTTCCAAGCAGAATAGGATCATCTGGCTCAATCTCATACTTCAGCACCACAAAGTCTGTTGGAATAAAGTAATTTCCAACTCTGAGAGGGATGTTCTAAAGAACTCCTTTTGGATATCTCTTTAATCGATCGGCTAGGACAAGAGCGATCCTAGTGGGCTGGAAATCCATCAGTCCCAATCTCACAGCCACAGAGTATGGCATGAGATTCACACTTGAGCCAAGATCACACAATGACCTCTTAAATATGTCCTTGTATATAGAACAGTCTATCATGAAACCCCCTGGATCCTTTAGTTTCTCAGCAATCCTACCATGAATAACCGCATCGCACACTTCAGAGACCATCAAGACACCTTCTTCTTCAGTCATGTTACTAGAAATTATGTCTGTAACACATCTCCTTACCATAGGAATTTTCTTAACAGCATCAATCAATTGGGCTTCAGTTAGCTTATCTCTCATCATCTTCATGCACTTTTCTAGCTGAATCTCTTGCTTGGACTTCCTAGGGAAAGGGATCTTCGGTTTGTAAACTCTTTCTTCAGTTACAATTGGTTTGTAGACTTTTTCTTCAGCTACAATCGGATTTTTGTGTTGTGTCGATCGTTGCAGATCTGTGTCGATCGATGCAAGATCTTCATCTCGAGAATGTCTCGGATTTTTCAGCTCCAAAACCTTAGTATCTTGATTCTGCTCAGCTCCATCTTCTGCCAAAGCTGCCTTAACATGTTATGTGTGTATACTGGCTTCCACTTGCGTTATCCTAGCATCCAGATTATCAACTCTGCTTGTCAAAGTCTCCAATTTTCCACTCAGGTCCTGATACATGAAATCCATTTTTCCATTCAGATCTTGTGTCATCTTATTCTGTCCGAGAAGTAGCTGCTCAAGCATAGACTCAATCTTTCTCTGCTCATTAGTGGGAGGAACTTGGTGAGATAAATAGCCATTATCGTTCGATCTCGGAGCTTGTCTCTGTTGACTTCTATATGTATGTCCATGATAATAAGCTCCATCTATATAATTTACCTCTGCAAACTCTTCAGCTACTGCATCAGATCGAAATTGCCTCTTCCTAACTACGATGTTGTGGACAGAATCCACCTTGTCCCTTAAATCAGCTATCTGCAGGCTATCATCTCTGCCACTAGATCTCTGCCTCTCCTTGTCAGCATTCTTGACACTATTGCTAGTTGTCAAGTTCTCAATAAGCTCTTTAGCTTCCTCTGGAGTCTTGGTATAGAAGTTTCCATCACTTGCTGCGTCCATAGCTTTCTGATACCAAAAGTCCAAACCTCTGAAAAAGACACATAAAAGCTGCACCTCAGAGAAACCATGGTGTGGATAATCTCTTTGATACCTTTTGAATCTAATCCAAGCTGCCTTAAAAGACTATGTAGGTTCCTGCTTGAATGTCAATAGGTCATGTCTAAGCTGTTCGGACCTAGCATCGTCATAAAAGTGTCTAAGGAACTCCTTCTTGACTGCATCCCAAGTGGTCAAAGATCCTGGCGGTAGCTGTTTCAACCAGTAAGCTGCTTCTCCATTGAGAGAGAATGGGAAGAGCTTACAGAAAAGATAATCAGTAGATACTCCCTCAGCCTTGATACTGCTAGCCAATTCCTCAAATGTGTCTATATGATCCATAGGATGCTCACTAGAAAGACCATGGAACTGATGCTGTCCAACCAATGCGTAGTACTCTGGTTTAAGCCTAAACTCAGCTCTGGTGAATTGGTGAAGGGAGGTGGTCGAATCGCAGACCGATTAGCATAGAATATGTATGGTCTGTTATAATCAGCAAGTGTCTTCTTCTGACCAACCTCTTGTGGATGTTCCGCGCCCACGACAACATCTGGTATGATGGGGTTTCCTTCCCCATCCAGTTTCTGACCCTTCGCGTTGCGTATATGACCCTCCTGGTCTCGTAAAATACTGTCCTTGCCTGGAATCAGAATTATAGGTTTCATAGAGAGAAACCTGTTGAATGTTCAAGTGCTCGGTATCTTGGTTTTCGCTTTGTTTCGATCGATGCCCAATGTGCGTCGGTCGATGCAATGCGATTCCTACAACACCAAAGAAACAAGAACGTGAGTAAACTAGAAAAATAAGAAAAATGTTTAGTCTAAATCCTAATATTGAATCTATCGGCGAACTCAAAGAGTCCCCGACAACGGCGCCAAAAACTTGATAGGTCTGTAAGTTTTAATCATATTCTACTGCAAGTGCACAGTTATGCTATTGTAGTATTTAGGGTATCGAATCCACAAGGACTCACGGTCACACGATAGATTATGAGTAATCGAATTAAGCTAAGCGAAGCAGATTGTAAAGCAGTAAACAAAATAGCAAGTAAACATATCAAGTGAGGTGGATGTAAGCAATCAAACGAAGGCGTTAGGTCAAGGGAGTTCTCAGGATATCAGGAAATCAGATTAACAACAATCAAGATTCAATCTATAGCGTTCTTGAACTAGAATCACAAAAGTATAACTAACCAACTTTCGCTGCGATAATTATCTATGTCTAACAACCTACCAGACCAACTTTCGTTGTGAATCCTAGAGTTTTAGACATGCATTAATTCCAAGTTTGTTTGTTCACAACTTCTCTAAACCAAATTTCTTTGCGAATAGATAAGTTGCTCACCTAAATCCTTTCTAGCTAATTAACCAACTGTCGTTGTGTAAATCAACATAATATCAATAATCTAAGTGGCCAGTTCAGATTAAGCGTTAAGAACGATTTAGATAAAGAACTAGATGATGAATCTTAATCAATTAGTTAATCTAACATTCCTTCAAATCCCTAACGAGAATCCCTAACCTAACAAGAAATCTACTCAGACATAGCAATCATGACAGATAACATGGTCAAAATAGATATCATAGAATAATCAAAGGTATAAGAACAGGGGTTCGAAATCTTCTCTCTGTCGAGTATCTGATCAGCCCCTCAAACTCTTTAAATCTCTCTGAATGTAAATTAAAGCGTAGCCTAAACAATGGCTTAAAACCCTAATATATAAGTCTAAACACGTTTTTGGGCCTTTTTGCAAGTCTGGGAAGTTTCTGGACAAAAACTGTAATTTCTCCAAAATGCAGATTTTTGGGCGCAGAACCCGGGAACCACCTTGCGTCGACCACTGCACAGACAGCATCGATCGTTGCAAGGCGATTTCGCAGCCAGTGAAATCTGTGAGATCTCTAAATAGTGCAGAATTGACCCAAATGCTTCCAGAACGTCCAATTAGGCTCCAAATGTCCTTAAACTTGGAAAACACCTGAAAAGACTCCAAAACATACTAAAAGACTCGATAATAAAGACATATATCATGGTCGAAAGTCCTAAAAACTATGATATATCAATGAGATGTGTCATGAGACATGTGTCAAAGAAGGAGATGAGATGTGTCATGAGACATGTGTCAAAGAAGGAGATTAGATGTGTCATGAGACACTTGTCACCTAATTGTCACCTAAAGTTTGCTATATAAGGAGTCTTAGCTCTTCATTTTATTCATCACCAACACAACAAAAACAAGAGAAGAAGAAAAGAAAGAGAGGGAGAGAAGAGAAGAAGGAGCGTGAGTGAAGAAGGAGAAGAAGAAGAAGGAGGAGAAGAAGGAGGAGGAGGAAGAAGAAGGGGGAGAGAGGCGTGAAGAAGAAGAAGAAGAGAGAGAGAAAGAGAGGCGTGAAGATGAAGAAGAGAGAGAGAAGGAGGCGTGAAGGGGAGAGAGAAGATGAAGATTGGCGAAGAAGAGAGAGACATGGAGGAGAACCGGAAGAGATAGAACCGGATGAAAGAGAGAAAGAATCAGAGGAGAGAGAAAATGAGGAGAGAGAAGATAGTCCGGAGGCTCGATAAGAATCATTCGGTCAACGGTCAACGCCGGTCAAGGCCGGTCAACGTCGTGGTCAACGCCGGTCAACGCGTTGACTCCGTACGGTTTTTGTGTTGCGGTTTGTGTACGGGTGTTCGTGACGCTTCGGAGTTCGTGTTCGTGTGTTCGGGAGGTTCGGGTTTAGTTCGGGGTCTCGAGAAGCTGTATCCGCATCCGTGCCGTTCGTTCCGTCATAAATCACTGTGAGTCGGCTCAAACACCGTAGTTTATGCATATAGATCGAGAAATGGGAAACCGTAGAATTAGGATTGCATACCCGGATGTGATTGATTATGTTTGAGAATTGAATGATTGAATTATCGATAAACCGGTTAGGAGTTAAGACGCGTGTTAGGATTATAAGAGTTAAACGGATTAAACCTGTTGTGTGCCGTTAGGTTGATAGTAGTGTTGTGTGATGCATTCATATAGTTGTGCATGCTAGGACCGTATATGCATATATATGTAAGTAAAGGACGGTATTGAATGAACCTATATATGGCAATTAAGACGAGTTAAAATATGGAAGTAAACTTAACAAACGTATAGAATATGGAATGATATCGGGGTTTCCCAAGAATAAATGAATTTAGTAATGAAAGATGAGACGTCGGGGAGTTTAGTAAGCAACTAGCTCTAAACCGACGGATCGGGGAGTTGATAAAAGATATTTAGGATTGGTTAAGAAAAGAGAAGTGTTGTGCTTGGTGAGCCGTCTACGGATTAGCCATCCGCTAATCCAAGGTAGCGGACATGAATTGGTTAAAAGACGATAGAAACCCTAATAGGCCTGAGTGTGTGTTGATTGTGTGATTGTGTTGTTGTGTGGTTGTTGTGAACTTTCTGTGCAGGCCTTTTAGATCGTCTCGGTGTTAGGCCGAGCGATCCGTGTGGATACTTAACTCGGTCACGGGACCGGTTAAGTCGTGGTTGCTGACTCGGTACGGTGCCGAGTCAGAGCGGTGGTGTGTGTGAGTAGACTTGCGGGATGCGGGGTTGAGTTGATGGTTGTTATTGATTGAGATTGATTGTTAGAGTCCAAGCAAGTCTGCGTGTTTACATTTATGCACTAGGACTCTAGGGTGCGTTTCCGACCCGATTGGATCCTCGGGTAGTTGCCTAACCAGACCGTGGTGATTCCGGTTATGGTGTTAACCTACTGAGTGACGCCGGTAGGTGTGTGGTCCGGAGAATACGGGGTCATGTCCTAGGGCCGGAATGCATGGAAGCTTGGGTTATTTAGGGGTAGCCTGAGTCACCGCGTATCGATGGACAGAGAACGGTGTCCTGGCCGTTGGACTTGGTGTCGACGTCTAGGAGTCGGGGGTTACTTACCATATCGGTAACGGTGGAAACCCGTGGAAGTTACCGAGATCTTAGGGGCCCAGGGTAGTGTGTGGTGTAGTTGGTGATGCACTGTAAATGGATCGAGTCTCAATCGGGAACATGTGCCGCAATGCTCCTGATTTCCTCTAATCGCCTTCTTGTTCTTTTGGCAATTGATTGTGTGTGGGCTCGACACGACGTTGTAGTGCGTGATCGGCTATTCATTATGATTGTTTGTTATTTTGGGGGTTTTGGGCGGGAATCTATAGATGATAGATAGATTAGCAGCCTTAGTGGGGAGCTGACTCGCTGGGTGATCTTAGATCACTCATTAAACTCTTCTTGTGTTTTCAGGTTTAGCAGCGACGGACGCGGGAGGTCCTTGGTGTAGTTTCGGGATTGCTTGTGGCGGGGTTTTGATTTCATGATATTGTGTTTAGTCCGAACCAACACAACTCACAGAAGTGGTACAAGGTGTACAACTTGTACTATGGAAGTGAGGATAGCGGAGTCAAGGACGGGTTAGTGCGAGCCTTTGTCTCAAACCGACCTGTCTCGGGCTTCGTCATGTGGCGAACCTTTCCTGTTTGACTTGCTCGGGTTCGATCGGTCATGTTCTTGTTTGATTGTTGGCCGGTCAGCTCGACGGTCAGCGGAGAATGGGAAAGGGGCGTTACAGTCATTATTTTGGATTCCGCATCTGTTTGATCGATATGGTGTTAGCCGGATTGATGCATTGCATGACGCGCTAGGTTGTTAGAGGTTGGATTTTGAATTGCTGCTTTCATTTTACCGCTAGGTTGGTAGTTTGCATTTACATGATCGTTAGGGTGTTAGAATTGAAGTGTTTCATGGTGCATGGTTGCTAGGTTGAAGTGTGGTAGAATTGATTGCGGAATTGAGGACTTTGTAGCATTGGTAGATTCTCTAGGTTGCCGGTAATCCTAAGATAGGGTTAGCGAATCTTGGAGATCTGTGTTATAATTTGTTAGACCTAGGAAGTTTTATAGAACGGAAGTTAAGTTATCAGATTGAGCCGTGGTATAGGTGATAGTTAGCAAACCTGCTAGATAGAACTAAGCTCGAAAGAAAGCGGAATTATAGGATATTTTTAGTTAGTCATGTGTGACCGTCGGGTGCATGACTAAGTTGCCATATTGCTATGAGGAAGTGACATCACAAATAGGTTAGAACGAATCTAACCGCTCAAGTGTGGTAATGTTGAATTATAAGGCAGAACATGATTGAAGATGCGACGTGAATGCAAGACCGAACCCGAACCCAAAAGAATAGTAAAGTCCAAGAAAGCCACGAGACAAATGACCCGAGCCGTGCGTAAGTCAGTAAGGGTATCGACCGAAGTTGGGTGCAAGAACACGGTCAAGAATGATGAGTTAGCAAAGAGATTTGGGAAAACGTCAGTATCAGTGTTGGATCAGTTCGGGGTATCAGTGGAAAGTAGTTTCGGAATCTTTCTAGCGTGGAGTTCAGTGATCGTAATTTTGAGGCATGTGCGGGTATAGTGGAACAGTATCAGACAGTTATGGAAGCCGAAGAAAAGTGCGGAAGCCAGAAGTGAGAATCATATCAAAGTCGGGAGACACGAATGGATTCAGAGTCCATAGTGGAGCAAATCAGTCAAGGTCAGTGGTTAAGCCAACGGAATGGAGACCAGTAAGGAATTGTTGTGCAAGTAAGAGTTTTGGTATCAGTAAACATCGGGAGTTGGTTCAGTGAGTCAGTGCTCAAGCAGTGAAGCAGCAGATTGCAGTGCAGTGTGGAGACTTGCAGGGTTTGGTACCAATTCAAAGTTTGTTAGTAACGGAGAATTCGGGGACCGAATTCCTGTACGTGGGGAAGAATATTAAATAACATTATTTTTATTAGAATTGGTATTCACATTATTGTCCGCCGAACCTTCTCCGCCGCTGCCGTCAGGTTCGCCGGAAGGCTGTCGCCGGCGAGTTACCTCCATTTCTCTCCTACCTTCCGTCGGTTCAAGCCCTTTTCCTCTTCTCAGTGGTTTCATCTCGTCTCAGGGATCACGCTCAGTCACCAGAGCTCCACCTCAGCCACCGGAGAAGCTCCTCCGCCGCGGTCAACGCAGCTCCGCCGTTGGTCAACGCAGGAAGACTCAACGGAAAAAGCCTCTTCCGCATCTCTTCTTCAGCCGGTTCCAGTTCAAGCAATTCAGAATTGGAATTGGGTCTGTATGGTCTTGGTTTGGGAATTGCGTTGGTTTAGTTAGACCTGTCAACCCTTGGTCAAACCGTTGGTCAACGCCTGTTCAATCGGTCTACAGTTTGATTTGTTCCGGTTTAACTAACCTGGTCCAACTGGTTGGTTCAAGTCGGTTCAAGGATTTGGTCAACCGGTTAAGGAAAGTCAACTGTCAACCCTTCGGTCTACGGTCAACGAAGTCAATGCCGGTCAACCCTCCGGTCAATTCCAAAAACCAAGCCGGACAATGCTTGGTCAACGGCCAGTTCTTCGACGATTCAGCTCAGTGTGTTCGTGATCTAATTCGGAGAAATTTGGGGTTCAGTCGCTTGGACTCGGGAACCGCATCCGTCTCATCCGTTTATCCGTCTGCGTTTTCACTTTGAGTCAGCTAATTGCATCGTAGTTAGTTTAATCATGTAGACCGGGAACCTGAAGCCATAGTTTAGGATTGCATGCCTGTTAGTTAAGTTGATTGATTGGTTAAATGATGAATATCGGTTAATACTGAATTGGCTAGGTTTAACTAAATGCATGCTAGTCCGTTAGTCGTTGATTGCTTGTTAGTTCGTTAGTAGTTTATTGATTGTTGCATTCATATAGTCTATGCATGACTAGGTCGTATATGCATCTATATTATTATAAAGAACGATATGATACGAATCTAGATATGGAAATTAAGACATTACTAAAAGATGAATTAAAACACTTAACGAACGTATTAAATATAATAATGGGGTGGGTTATGTTTAATAGACGGGATGTCGGGAAGTTAGTAAGTTAGTTGAATTAAAATTAAATAACAATGAGATGTCGGGAAGTTAGTAAGTTTACTAACTCTAACCCAACAGATCGAGGAGTTTCATAAAAGACATCTAGGAAAGAGAATTAAGTTGAGATTAGTGCGGGTTAGCAATCTGGTAATCCAAAGAAGTGGACTAAATAGGATTAAAAGACGTTAATGAACGTAAAGGCTTGCTAAATCGTTTGATTGTGTGTTGTTGCTTTGATGTGTGTGTTTGTGTGCAGGCTTGTGTTTAGACTACTTCGGTGTTGGGCCGCGTAGTCGGTTTGTGAGATACTTACTTCGGTCATGGGACCGGGTAAGTTCGTAGTTACCCAATTCGGTACAACACCGAATAGGGTTGGGGGTGGTGGTGTTGATTAAGACTTGCGGGATAACTCGGTGTTACTTTTATCTTTCTGTTGACGTGTACGGTCTTGTATTCTGTGTTAGAGTCTCAGTGAGTCTGCGTGTTTATGTTATTTCACTAGGACTCTAGGGTGCGTTAGATCCTACAAGTCTAGGTTGAAAGCGTTCCGGTACTTCCGACCCAATTGGATCCTCGGGTAGTTACCTGACCGGTTCACATGGTTAATCTGGTTATGGTGTGAACCTACTGAGGGACGCCGGTAGGTGTGTGGTCCGTAGAATACGGGGTCATGTCCTAGGGCCGGACTGCATGGAAACTTAGGTTACCGTGGGGTAGCCCTAGTCGCTGTGTATCGATGGACTGAGAACGGTGTCCTATGTCGTACGACTTCGTGTTTACGTCTAGGATTCGTGGGTTGTTTTAGTTACCATGTAGGTAGCTAAGTGTTCCTATGGAGGTTATCGAGTTTGCATAGTGTGCCCAGTGGTGTTAAGTTCGTTGTTCACAATAGATAGATCGAGTATAATCGAGGGCATGTGCTGAAATGACTTCGATTTCCTTAATCTTCCTTTTGATAGAGAATGCTTGTGTGTTGTAGGTTTATCACGTCACGGTGGCACATGATAGACTATTTCTTCTTTATGATTGTTATTTTGGGGTTTTGGGGCGGGATTTGTAGTTATAGGTTTGAATAGAAGCCGTTAGTAGGGAGCCAACTCGCTGGGTGATCTTAGATCGCTCATTAGATTTTTTTTTTGTTTTTCAGGTTTAGCACAATGGACGTGGGAGGTCCTTGGTGTAGGTTCGGGATCGCTTGCGGGCTAGGGGTTTTGATTCGATGATTTCATTGGTTGTTGTATTTCGGTTCGGCTTTTTATTGTAATTAGAATTTAATAGGCAAATTGTTTGTAAAACGTTTATTTACTTAGAAATGAAATCGCTTCCCTGATATATTGGTTTAGTCCAAACCGACACAACTTGCGGAAGCAATACGGTTGAAAAGCTTAGTATTGTGGAAGCAAGGTTAACAGGGTCAAGGATGGTTTGGTGTGAGCCCGTGTCTCAAACCGGACTGTCTCTAGCTTCGTATTGTGACGAACTTTTCTCGTTTGACTTGCTCGGGTTCGATCGGTCATGTTCTTGTTAGATTGTTGACCGGGCAACTCGTCGGTCAGCGGATAACGGGAAAGGGGCGTTACACTGTCGTTCATACTTCTGATGTTGAAAAATTTCTTGATTCAACTTGGTTTGCGGGTCTTTGGTTTAACCTTACAAATCCTCAAGTAGTTCTTTCACCACAATTTATGTCCTTGACTCCTCACAACTTTAAGCTGGTTTTGACATCAGATACATATTTCTGTGTGACTTATCATGGTATTTCCGATGTCCGTGTTATTGTTTACACAACGATTTCAGATATCTTAGATCATAGGGTTTATGATCCGTATCGTAAAGGTAATGAAAAATGTCAATATTGTGCTTGGAGTTATTATAATCATGTTATTTACATGTATTATCTAATTGATATTTTTCACTTTATAGATGTCGTTGGTGTTGTAACCCATGTTGGAAAGTTCCAAGGCTATTGGGCAGGGCCAAAGTTGCAGTTTAATTACCATTCGCGACATAAAGTGAGCCGATCTTAATCCTATATTTTGATGAGTTGTTTTGTTGTTTGTCTCTAATAATAGTTAACAATTTCATTTTTAACTAGCCTCAAGGAGTGTTCAGTGTTTATTCATTGGGAAAAATGGTAAGGAATTAATAAAAAGGTTTTTGGATGATGTGGAAAGACATGTCTTTGTGATTCATAGATGTTTCTTCATTAGACATGAAGTTGGTAAGCATTGAAATTAAGTGTGTGATTAGAAGAAAATTATTGTATTGTGTATTAAATGTTTTGGTTTTTGATTAATTCATACAGAAATTTCTGCATTCTATAAAATGATTATGAAGTTTGTTCTTAGTTGTATTAACTTAGATTTTACTTGGCTTAAAGGCGTAGAAGAGCTTTCAACGATTGTCTAAGATCAAACTAACAATCCTGACTTTGTTCAGTTCCTCAATAGGTTGTGTTGATAAAACATTGTATTCATCTATAGATCTTGATTTTATACATCGAAGAGTAATACATGTATTTCTATTTTTGTAGCTTTCCAAATCCGGTTCATGAGCAATACCTTGAAGAAAATCTTATGGAGCATTTCATCTTTTAAATTATAATCGAAATTTGTAGACTTTTAAATCTTTTTTCTATTTTTGGCTTAGAATCAGGTGATCCTTTTATGTTTTTCTTATAATATACCTATATATCAGTAATGTTACAACTTTCTTTGTCAGTATCAGAATCATTTAAATAGAATAATATATTTAGATATCATATAAAATTTTGGACCAACCAATTTGGCAAAGGTTGAAATACATTTTAAAAAATTAGAGATCTATGAGAATATGTGAATCATTAGTGTATAATTTTGTTAACCTAAATAGACATTTAAGATTTGTTCAAAGACACAGTTCTAGAATAATAAAAATGTTCAGGAAATCATAAACATTTCAACTAAATTGTAACAATTGCAAATTACCATTTATTATTTTTTGATCAAATCAACTCAATATCTTAACAATATAAATTGTGAAGAGTATTGGAAGTTTTATTAGTTATAAATTGTTAAGATTATAAAAAGTTTCCTAAAACATATCGCAATATCTTATTGAAAATTTTTATAGTTTGATCTTTTTTTTTTGAAATATAGTTTGATCTTTTAAACTAAGAAAACTATTGGTATATACCAATCTTCCAGCAGAAGATTTCGTTTATTTAGTTCAACCCTAACACGAAATATTATAAATTGAGACTCTACCACGTTCCAAAACACACATATCAAGAAATTTATTTATATTCTATTGAAAATAGCATGGTGATCGGTTTGTTTTGTGGTATGTGTGAATTTTCAGAATTTTTTCATACCAAGCATTAAGGGAAGGTAATGATTTCCATTATTAACATGGTAAAATATTTATATGGATTTGAACCTCCATGATCTCATTATTCTTTAAAAAACAAGTTTGTATGGAAGAGAGATATTTGAGAGTGTAAGATCCTTATTATAAGTAGTCCGATTTGTATTATTTAACAAATTAATGATTTTATGAAATAAGCCTAACATTACGTGTTTATGTGTATATTTTGTTAAATTTGTAGTCACCGAAAATGAAGTCATCGCATGGAGTGTATTGCTTTCGGTCTTAAATATTCAGTATCCTATAAGAGATACGATTGAGTGCAAGATGAAACAACAAGAAGAGAATGAACGCAAGTGCAAAAGAGAAGCATAAACCAATGAATTTGATTTTATATTGTTGGTATCATTATCAATACTTCCATTGCTTTATGTTTTTTTTATAAATAAATTTTTGTATTGCATTCTTACGCTGAATAAAATGGGTAGACCAAGATATAAAACGCATACATTATTGTGTATTGAATTAGATTTAAAATAGAGATTTACGGTAATCGATATATCTACTCTTTTATTATTTGCATATTTTGGTATGTAAAAATTAATAGGAATATGTGATCATTTAGTTGATATGATGACTTTATTATCATCATTTAGGAAAAGATAATATGACCTAAATGCTCTACAGATAGTGTGTTTATTCAATGTATATAGTGTTACACTAAGGATATTGAAGGCGGTTTTTTAAGGCCGATAGTTTTAAGGAAGTGTCTTTTAAGTTTAGCTAAGGTCTCTTGAATTTCCTATATTCATAAAAAAAAACTCATTTCTCTTCTCCTAAAAAAATCAAAAACTGTTTTAAAAATTTACGAATCTAACAAAAAAAATCTATAGAGCGAATCAATCTTCCTTCAGAGGTTAACCGATCAACAGATAATTGACATTTTAAGGTTAAAATTCTAAGGGCATATGAGTATTACATTCATAGGCAAGGGTTCTACAGAAATTTTGTTATCACTGATGAAATGGTAAGTGAAAACAAAAGATTGTTTTCTATACATGATAAGTAGTTGATATTAAATTCTTATATCTATATATCTCTATATATATATATATATATATATATATATATTTATATATATATGTATATAGATATATATATATATATAAACTAATGTCAATCATTGGTGATGTAGGGTAAAAATATGGAATTGGTTCTTGCCCCAGAATATATTTCTGACTATAAAGGGTTAGAGGGAGAAGAGGGGAAGTGGATTGACATACAATGTGTCAAGGTTGCCTATGATTCTTCCAGATTTCGGGCAACGAAGTCTGAGTACATTCTCTGTATAAGTTCTTGATCTAGCATCCGGAAAACTGGTGCCATTAATGATAGGCATTTCTTTGATTTCTTAACTATAAAAGAAGTCCAAGATTACTCAGCTCCGACTAATGTTGCTGCTGATATGGATGTCAGATGTTTTGGTATATAATATATTTTTTTGATTATTTACTATTTTAACATATTCATGCATTTTGCAGATGTAATGGGTCTGATGTTCAGTTCAGGACCCATGTATGTAGAAGTTCATAACCAAGCAGCATCAAAAAGAATATTTCATATCAAAGACTCACGGTAATATCAATTATTAGGTTATATAGTAGTTGTTTTCTGTATAATCTTCAAATAATATTTATAATTTTGTTTGGCTTGAATTTTGTAGGGGTAACCAACTAAGATGTATACCTTTAGGTACTCACGCCCATGATATCACAAATCGATTAGCTGCTTCTAAACGTGAAGATCTTATTTGTGTTTTGAGATTTTGGAAGATAAACTGTTTTCTAGGTAAGTTTTCATCGTTTTAAATGTATCATATTTCTCTTACTAGAAGCTTTAGAAGTTTACTAATTATCATTTTTTTTTCAGGTGATACTTCAGATGTTGAAGTAGAGACGCAAGATAGATTGTTTTATATTCTACTCAATCATCTTTTACCTGAAGTTGAAGACATGAGTGATGAGTTTGAGCCCATTGAAGTAGAGACGCAAGATAGATTGTTTTATATTCTACTCAATCCTATTTTACCAGAAGTTGAAGACATGAGTGATGAGTTTGAGCCCATTGAAGCTTACCTTGCAACACAGAGAGATGACCGTGGAAGATAGTTACCAAATCATATTTGCATAATTTCTCTTTAAAATTACTTGGCATAAAAGGAGGATTGTTTTGATGTTTATAAACTTTACTATATTTTTAATATCCCTTTTAGTTACATGTCTTTTTCTTAAAATACTAACCTAAAGTTTATTAGGGTTATGTCGACTTCAAAGTATTGATTATGAAAACATCATTAAAAATTCCACTTTCAGTATCTTAAAAATTATTTACCAATACTATTAACAATTCATGTTACATGTTTGGAAAAGAATTAATTAGACAACATGTTATGGAAACTACAAAATGGAGAATGATACTACAATGAAACAATCTAAGAGATTTTACTCATCTTAGGTAATGTTTTAATATGAAATATACAAAATCGAATTTTATATAACCGACAAATATAAGATTTACCAGACATGAATACATATTATAATAAATAAATTTTCCAACTGTCTAAGACATAAAATATCTTTTAATTTTTTTTGTTATTCAAGATTTCAAATACGTTGTTTTTTTGTGTATTGTCTTTCAATTTTTGATATTAAAATCAAGTGAAACTCTTGCATATAAATGTGACAAGCAATTATAGCCAAAACATCCAAACAATTCTATTTTCAAGCATTAATCTCTCTTTCTATGATCTTCAGTAGATCTTTTGGATTCCTAACTTCCTCTATAATTTATTATGACTTGATTTGATAACATAGGTCATCATGACTGTTGGTACTGGATTTCCCCCTAGGAAATCCGGCCCATTAACAGACAAGACAAAGGCCCGTAATTACGAGCCCATTCCAGAATCAAAGACAGACGGGAGAGCCAACTCTCTTGTTGGGCCCAAGCGAAGCAAATGCCTTGGAGAGGCCCAGACGATGCCGAAGCCGGAGACAATCGAGCTCGAGCTCGGCAGAGGATGACGTGGAGATAGAGCAACTCGGCCTTCGCCAGTTCAACAGATCCGCATAAATCTTGTAGATCGTTACAACGACGAGGCCGAAAGATCGGGACGAAGAGATGAGAATCGAGGCTATTTAAGAAGAGAAGTGGCGGCTCATTAAAGACAATTCCAACCTAGGCTAAGAACACTTCGATTAGATAGCTCGATTTATACTTTGTACTCTCTTCTCGACTGTGTTTGTTCTATCTCGACGATCAATCTCAATAAAGTCTTTGATTCATAGGAAACTATACCATTTCTATATCCAAAAGTCCAAATCCACGAATACAAATTCTTAGTGTGAATCCCGGATCTCACATTTGGCGCCGACTGTGGGGACATTCTATAGCCTTTCCTATCTTAAGAATCAGATCCTAGATCCGATAGATCGAGATGAATCCCGACCAAACTGGCTCTCCCAGCGCCACAACGCCGGTTGACCGCCCTCAAACGGTCGACAACGTTCCTCAGAACACTACCGGGGTAAGAAACATGGGTCAGACCGACGGCGTGTTGACGAGCTCTGCCTCAGTCTCCACGACCTCGGCACCAGCCGGCTCCGTCGCTCAAACAATCGCGACAAGCCAGACTCCGACAAATGTTTTGTCAGGAACTAATGATCCGAGCAGAAACTGGGTGTGGATGAGAAATGACTCAATACCCACCCCAGGAGGAGGATCTGGAGTAACCAAACCCAATTCGCCACTACCTTCTGCTCCACATAGACAAGGGCCAAGCGATCTTGCCGAGATCCGTTCGATGTTAAGCCTGTTGGTAGATCGAACGAGAAACAACGAGGCAAGCGCAAGGGCCCAAGAGATCGCAAACCGTTCTCTGGCAGCGCAGCTCGACGAACAAGAGCGGCGTCTAAACGCTCGCCTTGAAGAGCTCGCCAGTCAAAGCGAAGGGGGCATACCAACGGGAACTCCCATAAGTCCTCCACCGTGTACCTGCTTGGACTTCTCCCAGGTAGTAACTCCTCCGGGAACGTTGGGAAATTTCGGTAATACGGCAAATAGCGGCTTCCACCCTACAATGACCCCTATCACGATACCGACCCCATTTGGTTCGAGTTCAATGGTCACAGACCCAACCGGATCAAGAAACCGACCATTACCCGGGCCACCACCTTTCCCGAGTAACTCTAACATCCGACCAAGGCAACTAGGAGGTTCTGCCTTCGCCTCGAGCTCGGGACTCCTTAACGGATCAAACTTAGTTCAGTTCCGAACACCCCAGGTCGATCAGACGAGGTCGATCCCAACGATCGATCTCCTCGACCCCATTTTTCCGGAACAAACGTCAGGTCAGGCACAAGTCCAGTTCGCACCCGCAGAGGGCGATGAACACGATATGCTTAGACAATACATTGAACAGGCTAAAGCCCAGTTTAACAGTCTGAGCTCGAAAGTTCACATGGCGACGAGCGCGGCTCCTGACATCGATCGAGTGATCGAAGAAACACAACAAACGCCGTTCACAGATCGGATTGCATTTGCAAGGATCCGAGAGATCAAGAAAACTAAGTTTCCAGAATTCTCTGGGAAATCAGACCCGAAAGCCCACATCAGGGAATTCCGACTAGCGATGGCAAGGGTGTACCTTACCGATGAGGAGAGGGAGCCAGCCTTCTGCAGGCTCTTCGCGGAAAACCTATCAGGTTCTGCCCTAGAATGGTTTGCTGGACTGGAAGAAAGGTCCATTGACAACTTCACCCAGTTCATGACGGCTTTCCTCAAACAATACTCCGTTTTCATCGAGGAAAAGACTACCGAGGCAGCCTTATTTGGCGTCTCTCAAAAACCCGACGAAACACTTCGCTCGTACATCGACCGATTTAAGGAAATAAAATCCAAAATCGCAAACCCACGAGATGAGGTAGCTATAGAAGCGTTAAGACGGGGACTATGGTTCTCAACCAGATTCCGCGAGGAAATAACAGACCGAGAACCTCAAACGCTCGATGACGCCCTCCATCGCGCATCGGCCTTTGCTCGCCTCGAGGACGAAACCACGGCACTCAGGGAAAAACACCGGAATGAAAGGAACCCGTCGGGCTCGCAAAATCCGAACTCGAAAAAGGATTCCCGTAAATCAGGGAACGTCAACGCGGTCGAGAGCCCAAAGAGCTCGAAGAAATTCGAGTTCGACAAGGAAAAATTCTGTGATTTCCACAATAAGAGAGGGCACTCGACCGAGGATTGTTATACTCGAGCTAAAGCAGAGGCTCAAAAACAGGAGTCCGAAAGCAAAAAAGACTCCGAAGTCGAGGAGGAAACTCTGTCCGACAAAAAGGAAAACAAACAGATCAAGGAGTCGAACTCCAAAAAGCACTCCCAAAACAAACGGGAACGGTCAAAAGAGCTGGAATCCCCCGAAACTCTCCCTCATGGGTCGCGGAAGCGAGTTGAGTTCATCCTCGGCGAGCTTAACCTAAGCGGCACTCCGGGAGGTTCGGCGCTATGCCCGCCTCCGGCTCCTGCCAAGAGTTTACGCTCAAGAATCAATCTCCCTCGTCTCTGCGGGGGGGGGGGGGGGTGTACGGGCTATACCCCCTAAACGAATCGACTTCATCTTAGGTGGCTCCAAGCTTTGCCGCGACTCGGTCAATTCGATCAAAGCTCTTCAGAGAAGAGTCGAGACCGACAGAGGGGGAAAAACCCCAATGTTGGGTCCAGACCACGAAATCATTTTCTACGAGAGCGAGACAAGTAATCTCGACAAACCACACGACGACGCCCTCCTCGTTTGTCTAGTAGTGGGAGATGTCGAACTCTCAAGGATAATGATTGACACAGGAAGTTCGGTAGATGTCCTCTTTTACGACGCGTTCAAAAAGATGTACTTCAACGACTCCGAGATTGTGGAAGAAAAAACACCACTAGTAGGTTTTGCTGGCGAAACGACATACTCGATGGGCTCTGTCTTCGCCCCAGTAATTGCTGGAGGAGTTCGGAGAATGACGGAGTTCGTCATAGTAGATCGGCCAGCTCCCTATAACGCAATCCTAGGTTGACCATGGATATACGACATGAAAGCGGTACCATCGACCTACCACCAATGCGTAAAGTTCCCAACTCCCAAAGGGATCAAAACCATTTATGGAAGTCAAAAGATTTCCCGTAATTGCTACATGAACGGATACAAGCAGATCGAGAAATCCCCTGCGTAGCAATTACAGAAAGAGGAGGAGCTCGCCACCATGCAGACCAAAAGGTCGAACGATCCCAGTCAAATAGGACCTCCAAAGGACCTCACGACTCAGGTCTGCATAGACGAGGCTCATCCCGAAAGACTCGTTGGCATCGGAATCGACCTATCAGAGCCGGTTAAGAACGAACTGGTCTCTTTTCTCAAACAGAACGTCGACTCCTTCGCCTGGTCTTCAGCAGACATGAAAGGGATAAACATCGATGTAACCAGCCACGAGCTGAATGTCGACCCAACCTACAAACCGATAAGACAGAAACGTCGAAAACTAGGCCCTGAGCGGGCCAAAGCCGTCAATGACGAGGTCGATCGGTTATTAAAAATCGGATCGATCAAAGAGGTCAAGTACCCCGACTGGCTCGCGAACCCCGTGGTGGTTAAGAAAAAGAACGGAAAGTGGAGGGTCTGTGTAGACTTCACGGATCTCAACAAAGCATGTCCAAAGGACAGCTTCCCACTCCCGCACATCGACCGACTGGTCGAGGCCACCGCTGGACATCAGCTGCTATCCTTTATGGACGCGTTCTCAGGGTACAATCAAATATTGATGAACCCTGAAGACCAAGAAAAGACTTCGTTCATAACGGATCGAGGCACGTACTGCTACAAAGTCATGCCCTTTGGACTGAAAAACGCAGGAGCAACTTACCAGTGCCTCGTCAACAAGATGTTTTCAGGACTCCTAGGCAAAACCATGGAAGTCTACATCGATGATATGCTGGTAAAATCTTCCAGGTACGAGGATCACATCCCCCAACTAAAAGAATGCTTTACCATTCTTAATAAGTATGGGATGAAACTCAACCCAGCTAAATGTACCTTCGGGGTCCCTTCAGGAGAATTCCTCGGTTACTTGGTGACCGAAAGAGGGATCGAAGCGAACCCCATACAGATCGCAACGTTCATAGAGATGAAATCTCCCAGAACGACGCGAGAAGTCCAGCGCCTAACCGGCAAAATAGCTGCTCTGAATCGCTTCATCTCAAGGTCGACTGATAAATGTCTACCCTTCTATCACTTGTTAAAAGAAAACAAAAAGTTCCTCTGGGACGAAAAGTGCGAAGAGGCATTCACTCAGCTCAAAGCCTACTTAAGCGAACCACCCATACTGGCGAAACCAGTAGAAGGAGAACCCCTTTACCTCTACCTAGCTGTCTCGACGGCAGCAGTAAGTGGAGTCCTGGTTCGCGAGGAACAGAACGAACAATGGCCGGTGTATTACATCAGTAAGACCTTGATCGACGCTGAAACCAGATACCCCGCCATGGAAAAACTCGCCTCTGCGCTAGTAACGTCGGCTCGGAAACTCCGACCGTACTTTCAATCGCACTCGATCATAGTGATGACCTCTCAACCACTGAGAACCATTCTTCACAGTCCGAGCCAATCAGGTCGATTGGTCAAATGGGCTATCGAACTTAGCGAGTACGACATTGAATACAAAGCTCGAACGTGCCAAAAAGCACAAGTACTGGCAGATTTCATAATCGAGCTCCCTCCGACTATAGAACTCGACCCGACTTCGGCCCAAAGATGGAAGCTCTACGTCGATGGAGCTTCCTCAAGACAAGGGTCCGGAGTCGGAGTGAAATTAGTCTCCCCAACGGGTGAAGTACTAGAACAATCGTTCAGATTGGGCTTCGCCGCATCGAATAACGAGGCTGAATATGAAGCGTTAATAGCCGGGCTCAGACTCGCGATAGCCATAGGAGCCCGGGAAGTAAACGCCCTCAGCGATTCCCAACTAGTCACGAGCCAATATCATGGCGACTACGAGGCCAAAGACGAACGAATGGAAGCATACCTACGGGTAGTCCATACATTGGCCGAACAGATCGAATTCTTCGATCTAACACGAATCCCATGAGGTGAAAACACTGCAGCCGATGCGCTAGCCGCATTAGCATCGACATCAGATCCTAACCTCAAAAGGTTCATACCAGTTGAAGGGATAGAAAAACCAAGCATCGACATAGCTCTCAAAGCTCTGTCCTTGAAAGAGGACGAGCCCGCTATGAAGGACGATGTCAAATGCAAAGAGTGTCCCGGAGACACTAATAGCGACATCATCGAGATTGATGATGATCTTGATCCTAGAAGCACCGTTTACGTCGCGAACGTCCCCGACGGACCAATTCAGACCGCATCCACTAGTCAGGGACCTGAGCCTAACAACGACGAAGATTGGAGAACTCCGATCATTCGATACATCACAAACGGCGAAGTTCCCGACGGCAAATGGGAGGCGCGGAAACTTAAAACGCAGAGTGCGAGGTACTGTGTCACACAAGGAGAGCTCTTTAAAAGGAGCCTCTCCGGACCTTACCTTAAATGCCTTGACAAAAAGCAAACCCTGGCCGTGATTACACAAACACATGACGGATCCTGTGGAAGCCATTCCGGAGGACGAGCATTGGCCGTGCGAATCAAAAGGAAAGGCTACTATTGGCCTACAATGGCCGGCGAATGCGAATCTTTCTCCAACAAGTGCGATAAATGCCAAAAGCATGCCCCAATTATCCACCAAGCGTCGGAGAAACTCTCCTCTATCTCATCACCATACCCATTCATGCGGTGGGGAATGGACATCGTTGGACCGCTGGTCGCATCTGGGAAAAAGAAAGCCACACACCTGTTGGTGATGACGGACTACTTCACCAAGTGGATTGAAGCAGAGTCATACCAGAAAATTAAGGACGTTCACGTTAAGGAGTTCGTCTGGCGAAACATCGTTTGCCGACATGGACTACCCCACGAGATCGTCACCGATAACGGATCTCAGTTCATATCAAACACGTTCAAAGAGTTCTGCAGAACTTGGAACATAAAGCTGACTTA
>CM058238.1:69333348-69508370 GCA_030180135.1 Orychophragmus violaceus | reverse complement strand
TAAATCTAAAAATCTTAAAAATAAATCCCAAAAAAAAAAAAAATTAATTTATAAACTGGATATTAGAATTAAATAAACTAATTTATAAACAATACTTATATCACATTTTTTCATACATATAACAATACTTATATCACAATACATATAATTAAGTAGAATCATCATCGGAATCGGAATCGGAATCGGAATCATCACACGAATCTTCTAATTCGTCTTCCGATACATATTCATCGTTGAGAGGACACACAGGTAACAAATCGAAATCAGAATCATCATCTACGACATGTGATTCAATTCGAAGCAATTCACTCGGTGCCACAAACTGGTTTTGTGTATCGTCTTGTAACGCAGTTAGACAAACTTCAGATGTTTCCTGGACTCCTCGAGGCATAACTTTCGTACAAGCCCACCAATCGGTTGCAGATGTGCGGCGAACACCCGGATAAGGAATAAAGCAGACTTGATCACAATTACCAGATAGTATAAAAGGATCGTATTTTGCGTACTGACCTCGCGGAGAAACATCTACGATTCCAGATGGATGTTTGCGCATTCCACGACCTATTATTGTGTCAAACCACCGACACTTGAAAATCATAGCCTTAAGCCCAACAGCACCATCATATTGAATCATCATTATATCTTCAATCAGACCGTAATAATCCGTCTCGGTGGTTCCTTGAACATAAACACCGTAATGCTGGGTTTTCTTATCTTGCCCATGTCTATGTGAGTGGAAGCAGTATCCCCGTGAAAAATATATTGGCCAAGTTGTATAATTACGTCGAGGACCTTGTACAAAATCCAACATCCACAAATGAAAGCGGAATGATGTGCTAGCTTGATTAATCTGCATATTGAATATCGAAATTATTAAGTTGTAAATAAATTATATATATAACAATATATATTTTAACTTTAATTAATCAATAAAAACTCACATATTTTTTGACCCATTCTGCATAATACTCGTCTTTTGCTATTGCTAGATCATTAGTGGTAATATTTGGGTTTTCTTCCGTCATGGTCTCTTCAAAGATCCTGCATCCAATATTAAATAAGTTAACATTAAAGTTCAATATTTATATTAAAAATAGAATATTACCTTTCATATGGCTCAAATGCTTCACAATTGAGCAACATAAACGTTTGGAGCACGGTTGTATGTCCATCATCTGATAACCATTTATTCTCGGCCTTTCCACTAACTCCTACCTTCATGGTAAAACATGTTCGGACACTTCTGGATAAGAATATGTAAATCGAATTTCTCCAGGAAGTGCAGCTTCATCAACAACTTCCGGATTTCCAAAGTAGTTAGAAGATGCATTTGAGATTTCCTCGTTCAAACATTGTGCAACAATAGATCCTCCAATGCGTGCTTTGTTTTTCACTTTCCTCTTCAGATGGTACATATATCTTTCGAACGGACACATCCACCTATATTGGACAGGACCACCTAAAGCAGCTTCATCCGGGAGGTGCACGGGAAGGTGTTCCATGACATCAAAGAACGATGGCAGAAATATCTTCTCCAAATTACAAAGCTTCATTGCGATATTTTCTTTTAGAATAGCAACATCTTTCTCATGTAGCATCTTTGCTGAAATATCCCTAAAAAAAAGTGCAATATCTACAATAATAATAGTTAGTAGTTATAAATATGTAAATATTATTTTTAAAATGGTATACTATATGAATCTAATCACCTGATATTGCTGTGTGAACGGTTTTGGGTAGAAGCTCGCGAAAGGCAAATGGAAGAAGTCGTTGCATTATGACGTGACAATCGTGACTTTTCAGTCCTGAAAGCTTCAAATTCGTTTCGTCAACGCAACGACTAAATTTAGAAGCATACCCGTCCGGAAATTTGATATCATCCTTCAGCCATTCAAGGAATTATCTTTTTCCTTCATTAGACAATCTAAAAATCGGCACAGGAAGCGTTCCATCTTGATTAATGTGTAAAGATTGTCTTCTACATAAGGTTGGGAGATCCATCCTCGATTTAGCATTGTCTTTCGTCTTTCCTGGAACATTTAACACCGTGTTGATGAGATTGTCAAAAAAGTTCTTCTCAAAGTGCATGAAGTCGAGGTTGTGTCGGAGAAGATGATTTTCCCAATACGGCAACTCCCAAAAGATACTTTTCTTCACCCAATTATGATCTTTCCCATAGCCGAATATAGTGTGGGCTGGCTTCTCGTGCCCGTTTCCTCCACAATCAACGGTTTTTTACAATCCTCCAATGGTGTTTATTCTTTCGTATAGAATTTCTTCTCCAGTTAACCAAGGTGGAGGCACGTCTTGTATTGTCTTGCCCCGTCGAAACGCTTGAACATTTCCGCCCGATAAGGATGGTTGTGAGGCAAAAACATCCTGTGACAATCGAACCAACTATGTTTTCCTCCCATGTTGTAACCAGAACGACTTCGTCTCATCTAGACAATATGGACATGCTAAACGCCCATGTGTCATCCAACCAGATAGCAATGCCATAACGCTGGAAAGTCGCTGATTGTCCACATCAACGCAGCCTCGCATCGTGAATTTTTGTTTCCTCGATACATCATATGCTTCCGCCCCGTCACTCCATAAAGTTTTTAATTCCTCGATCAACGGCTGGAGATAAATGTCTAGACTTTTCTTCGGGTTTTTTGGCCCAGGAACTAGTACAGACAGAAAGAAAAACTCCCTTTTCATACACATACCGGGAGGTAAGTTGTACGGAGTCACGATCACAGGCCAAACAGAGTGTGCCTCACCATTCATACCAATGGGATTAAATCCATCTGTAGATAGGCATAGATAGATATTTCGACTTTCAGCGGAAAAATTAGGATATACCTCATTGAAATGCTTCCATGCTGCTCCATCTGAAGGGTGATGCATTTCTCCTTCTGGTGATAAATGTTCAGCGTGACATCGCATATGTGAAGCAGTCTTCTCTAACTGGTATAAACGCTTCAACCGCTCCGTAATTGGCATATAGAACATCCTTTGTTTTGGTTGATTTTTACCCATCCCATTGTTCGGATAGTATCGGTACTTCGTACAAAACCGACACACCAAGAGATCTTGATCTTCCTTCCAAAAGAGCATGCAATTGTCCTCGCATACATCGATCTTAATAACAGGAAGCCCGAGAGATTTTGTCAGCTTCTTGGCCTCGTAATAAGATGCTGGTGCTTTATTGGGCTGCGGCAGAACATTTTTCATAGTCTGTGATATCTCATCCACACACGCCTCAGCCAAATTGTAGTCGGTTTTCGCCTTCATCATACGCGAAGCCACATATAGTTGAGAAATTCCTTCAACGCATCCGTCGTAAAGAGGTTGATTCGCGGCTTCAAAAGCTCGAAAAACACTGTCATGATATGGCTCTTCATATGTTGCTTCCATAAAATTTGGTGCTGGCTCTTCATCTGCTGCTATATTTGCGTATGGCAAATTCTCGTATGTATCCGGGGGAAATTGATTATACGTAGCTTGTTCTTCCCAAGTAGATTTTTCGGTATTGAAATGACTTGTTCCGGAAGATTCACCAACATCAGCATAATGTTCGCCATGGCTTGACCAAACATAGTAATTTTCCTTGAACCCAACTCTTTTTAGATGATTAAAAACAGTTCTTGCATCACGCTGTTTTCGGTTTTTACATCGGGAACAAGGACACAATAGAGTGTTTCGCTCGTGGTACGATGCTTGATTACAAGCAAACTGAATAAATGCTTGAATCCCTCCCAAAAACTCACTCGTAGCAGAATTTGTGTTAGGATCTAAATGTCGATCCATCCACATTCTTGAATAAAAATAGTGGGACATTTTGTCAAAAGAAAGAAAAACTAGAAAGATAGTGTTTGATATATAAAGCGTGAGTTCGCTTGTTTTTGATGTTTGTGATTATTTGTTATGAAAACATATCGTGAGTTCGGATGTTTTTATAGGGCAAATTATTAGCCACGTTTTAGCCACGGTTTTAATAGTGGCTATTCAATAATAGCCACGTTTTAGACACGTTTTGTTGTCGTGGCTAGTAAAAATAGCCACGTTTTATACACGGTTTATAAACGTGGTTATATATAGACACGATTTTGTCACGATTTAAATCGTGGCTTAAAATTCGAATATATTCGCTCTGATACACGGTGTGAATGTCTGAATAAAGTTTGATTTGACTAAAGCTATTAATAATTTGATTTGACAAAACCTAGCCACGAAAAAAACGTGTCTAAATCGTGACTAAATAGACACGATTTAGCCACATATTCTTTCGTGGCTAGGTTTGCCACGATTAATTCGTGAAAAAACGTGGCTATAAGTAGTCATGTTTTTTTTCGTGACTATAACGTGACTAATTGCCACATTTTGGACACGATTTAGCCACGATATTTTGTCACGAGAATAATCGTGACTAAATCGTGACTAATTAAAAAATAGCCACGATTTGGTCGTGACAAAAACGTGGCTATAGGATATATTTTTACTAGTGAGACATATATATATATATATATATATATATATATCTAATTATATAATTGAGAAGTGAAAACGCACCTGATTCATTCTCACGAGGTTAATGACGAAGATACCGTTAATGAAATTTTAATGAAAAGTCCCACATCGGTAGTTGGAAGAATAATTCCCTAATATATATAGGGTAAAATGAGAAGAGAATGAATATAGAAGAAGAGCAAGAGAGAGAGAGACCGAGAGAGAGAGAAAGAGAGAGAGACCGGGAGAGAGAAAGAGAGAGAGACCGAGAGAGAGAAAAAGAGAGAGAGACCGAGAGAGAGAGAGAGAGAGACCGAGAGAGAGAGAGAGAGAGGGACCGAGAGATACCGATAGAGAGAGAGAGAGACCGATAGAGAGAGAGAGAGACCCAGAGAGAGACCGACCGAGAGAGAGAGAGAGAGAGAGAGAGAGAGAGAGAGAGAGAGAGAGAGAGAGAGAGAGAGAGAGAGAGAGAGAGAGAGAGAGAGAGAGAGAGAGAGAGAGAGAGAGAGAGAGAGAGAGAGAGAGAGAGAGAGAGAGAGAGAGAGAGAGAGAGAGAGAGAGAGAGTCCGAGAGAGAGAGACATAATCGAGCCTTTTAGGTTATGTTAATTTTCCTAAAATCGAGTCCTCAAGGTTATGTTAACTTTCTCTTTTAAAATATTGTCGTATTAGGGACATAATCTCTTGACTATTCTGGTGTGACCAAGATCGATATGGTCAAGTCTATATTGATTTTAAAATTGCTTATCAAATTTAAAGTAATATCTCCATTATATGATCATGGTTAATTCCCAAATTGTTTATGAAATATAATGTAATTATCTCTATTATATTTAAAGGTAAACTTCCCAATATGAGCATTATTCAAATTTAAAATACTTATCAAATATATAGTAGTTATCTAATTTCGATATATGAAATTTATTTCCATATTCTTTATGAAATATAAAGTAATTATCTCCATTATATTTAAAGGTAAACTTCCCAATATTATCATTATTGAAATTTTAAATACTTATCAAATATATAGTAGTTATCTATTTTCGATATAGAAAATTTTCTAATTACGATAATAGCTACATTTAATATACTTACTAATATTTGAAAGTAAATATTCTATATGTATGAAAAAATAGGATTTATCTTAAAAGTAAATATTTAGGATTCATGAAACTTATTATCCAGGAAATAAAACAAACTTAACAATATTCCTAGGAGTTTATATGTAGGAAAAGTAAACTACATAGTTTATATGTAGGAAAAGTAAACTACGTAGTTAAATCCTATCTAGAAAAAGTAAACTACGTATGAATCTTAACATAATCAAACTTCAGATTTAGTAAATATCTTCTAATATTCTTAACAAATATTTGATATATATCTTCGAAAGAAGTAAATATGTAAGATTTATGCTAATTATTTTCCACAAATGCTTGACAAATAGTAGTTATCTTTCAATATACTTAACATAATAATCAAACTTAACAAATATTCTATATGTATCTTCCAAAAAAAGTTGGATTTATCTTAAAAGTAAATATGTCTGATTTATCTAACTTATCTTCCACAGAAAAGGTTAAATTTCGGATGAATTTCCTATATAATCACCTTCGATAATAACCTCATAACTAAGTCTCACAGATCTCATATCTTAGATAAACGATCAAACCATAAGAAACAAAATTTCTTTAGCGTTTCATTATGGTGAAAAAACCGGTTGCCTTTGTTCCTCTTAAAGAGCTCACTTTCATGCATGGTCGTGTCAAGATACAAATCCATATAGTTCGTTTGTGGAAGACATATAAGAATGGATCTTCTTCTTAAACTCTTTTACAGGTTGTGTCATCTTTGATAAATTAGAATATGAAACCTACATGAATGGTGGTACAGACGATGATAGTAGTAAAAATAGCGACAGCGATGACACATCGGATAGTGATATGGAGATTGAGGTTACACCTGGGGGAAAGAAATTGCATCGAACAAAAAGACCAAGTGGATATACATATTGGTATGTCGCTCTTAAATTATATCCATAATTGTGTGACCATATATATAACTCAAGTATTAATGCAAAGTTAACTGATTTTACAGGTATTCCGACGATGAAACGAATGATATCAAAGATAATGATCAAGAGGATGATGAGAATTATAATTGCGATAATACGACTGATGATTCTGATATAGAGGATCCTGACGACCCAGACTACAAGATTAGCGACCAGGACAAAGAAGAAGAAGAAGAAGAAGAAGAAGAAGAAGAAGAAGACAATAACTCCGTAAAGAAAAAACCAAAAAAATAAGTAGCTATGGAATTCTAGAATTGGCTACAATTTCCTTATTTTAATTTATTTAGGCTCATTGAATTAGTTTTAACATCAATGGTTTTTTTTTAAAACTATCTATTACCTAAATAAAAATTCATTATATGATTCCTATTATCTAATATAAATAGTTTTGTTTTAATATCATGGGCATTTATAGTTTCTTATGATCTATTTATTTGTTTTGAATAATTAGTTTCTCTCTCTTTTACCATATAGATTTATACATAACGAAAACAAGTCAAGGCAGAGGACGACGTCAAATGCAGAGTAAACGCACAAAGCTAACATAGGTTTATGAACATAGATTAAAATAAGTGATAAAACTAGGATACTAAGTGGACGAGTCTTAGTAGTACAGTCCATACCATATAAATCACTCTAATTGGTTTTAACTTCTTTACAATCTACGTTTAAACAAAACGAAAGCATGTCATAGCAATGGTTGACCTCAAATGCCTAGCAAGCGCAAACGGATAACATAGATTCATAGATAAATATCAAAGTAGGATCAAAACATGTAGTTGTTTCTTCAATACTTAAAACGAAGATGCTAAGTGGACCATATATTCGCAATGTACAAATAAGAAAATACCAAAGATCATGTACAAAATACCCGAGATAAATATTCAAATCGCTAACTAAACAATAAGAACAATAAGAAAATATTCTTGAGACTACAACAAATACACTAGAATACAAAATAAACAGTCCAGAGAGAGAAGATAAAAAAATGGAGTGTTCAAACATGAATCAACATCATCAGTACGGTGCATATGCAAAGCCAAGGATCTCATTCTCCAGCGGTTTCACAGCGACCAAGAACGAGAGTTGATCAAGTACAAGGAGGCACATGTGTTCTCGCTCTCATTAGTATATCTCCCCTGTTTCGTTGTTCTCATGAAATATTTGCGTTTTAAAACACACAAATCCATTCAATGATAAAAGATCGAATGATGATAAACACAACACTTCAATTATTACACCGCTTATTGTGTCATCTCCGAATGATGATAAACACTACACTTCAATCGGTAGGATAACAAATTCAATCAATAATATAATATTCTATATATAAAATTAGGATTTATCTAACTTATATTTCACCAGAAAAGTAAAATTGAGTGATAACCTTCATATTGTTCTTATATGGAAGAAAACTTTCTTAAAACTTTCTTATTGTATATACAACATATAAAATTATAAAAGAAATATATTGTTAGAACCCAAACTTCCATAAGAATTACAACTTTCTTAATATTGTTTGGCATCAACTTATGAAGCATGAATCATCAATATTATGCATGTTGTAAAGGTCAATATAGCAGACACCATTCTGCGGAGTTACCGTGCGTGAATGTTAAGGGCAAACCTCATTAGGTATGTATCTTTGTAACCACGGGTTTCCCAACATTCACGCCTGGTAATCCGCAGAAATTCGAAACTGCAAGACGGATTTTGAGAAGATGAAAGATTTAAAGAGATTGACCGAAAGGAAAAAAAACTGTGTACAAGAAAATCGAGTGATATAAACACAAGTTAGAGAAAGATATGGACTTTATAGTGATGAAGAGATATGTTTACATGGTTTGTATTTATAGGCGTTTTGATTTAGTGGAGATCACTCACGTGAGTAGTTTGTTGAAGATGATGAAGTTGGTTGATTGGTCATAAGAAAGATGCATGGTAGTGGGAAAATGGATGGAGGAGAAGCAATACAGGCCTATCACTTGATTATTGGGTGCATGTAAAGGTGACTGAACGGGCCAATGGAATTGGCTGTCGTTTAGGGTTAGAGGAGAAGCAATTCAAACCTATGACTTGATTATCGAGAAAGTATGAAGGTGGATGACTGACCCAATGAGAAATAGAAAAGGAAACCAATGCAACAAAAATTGAGATACTATATACTTCCTTTCTCGCATTTCAAAAATTTCAAAAATTGCTTAAGCCATTTAGTTCTGTTTAACAAAATACCGATATAACATTAAAACATTTAACAGCTTCTTCAATACATCAAGCAAAAATACTAAGTGGACCGGTCTTACTAGAAACAAAAACCTATGTTAGCATCTCTGCAGAGATCTCCGATGGCTTATCCATGTCCTGCGCAAAAACCAAAAAAAAAAAAACAAATAGAAACCAGTATTCCAATCGCTAACAAAATATTAAGAAAATATGGTTCATGATAAACTTAGTTTCTAATATTGTTACTCTAATGAAATTACTGCGTTTTAAAACACAAATATTCAATAAAAGATCGAAAAATAAGTTTATGAATTTAATTTTACTAACCAAAAAATTCTATGTCCGCACCTAGTATATATATATCGCCTAAATTAAAATGGAATGTTAAGCACTAGATATACTTCAAATGTGGGATCATGTCCCATTGATTTCTTCTTACATATGTCCAAACTTCGGCCAATTTTTATTCTTTACAATGAAACCCCCTTGCAATCAAAGCATATACACACAGAACCTTAAAATACATTCGAAAGATGAATACCACATGACAAAGGGAAAAAATGGAGAGGACAAGTTTGAAGAAATTCCTAAGGAAGCATGAATGGAGGGTCATCAAGCAAGAGGAAAAAAACAGTCAGAAAACACGAGCATATGTGAAATGCCGGAAATAAAACATGGAAGGACATACAGATCTTCATATAGAGGAATCATATAAGAGATCATAGACTAAAAAGTTTAAGTTTAGGAGATTTGTCAACCATTGTTGAAAACTACATATGTCCTCATATGATCAAATAAATATAGAAAAGCAACACATACAACTAATAAAACTCAATGGAAAAACAGGGATTGTGCTCACAACATACTTTCCCAGAATCAGTGGATCCCGGAAGCCGCTAGAAGGTACCAAACAAACACTATGCCTTGAAAGACACCGTTTAGATTACATAATATTTGAGTATGAGAAATAGATCTTCTTTTTTTGTCTTGCATTTTTTCGGATGCTCATGGCGGCCGATCGCATCACTTTGTGAACACTAACCACGTAAGAATACATTAGAATCACATCCCGCAAACGGCCAACAAAGTTATCCATAAAGTTATAATAATGAGATACATGCGAACACATGACAACGACATCAATAACAGATCAAGAGGAGGAAGAATCGTAGAATATATTATAACCTATGCGAAGTGAGATGCAAAAGATTGAACAACTGAACATGTACGTCACAAAAATGTGGCACAATTTAATAAAAGAAAGCTTAACATAATATAAAAAAAAAGTTGACAAAAAAAAAACATAACATAAAAAATTACTTAATATGCATAATCTATAGAATATAAATTTTAAGAAACTAGCAGAAAAGAATATTATAGTCTCCATTTGAAAACATGGCAGTTTAATATTAACAAAAAGCATTAGTTTTATATCAATCCAGTACATATATTTAAACAAGGGCGAAGCCAACTTAGTAAATGTGGTGGCATGTGCACCCATAAAATTTTTATATTTAGAATTTTGTATGTGAAAACATTAAAAATTTGTTAGTTTATATGGCAAAATTTAGGTTATGCACCCTTAATATCCCAAGTTCAATCCTTACTAATGGATTTTATAATTTATATATTAATTTGGTTGGAGCCTTTTAACAGAAAAACACATGATCTCTTATATTGCATCAGTTGCGAGCCCTTCGCTATGTCATCCGGCATGGCTTCTCTTTCACCTTTAAATACATGGACGAATCTAGAACTAAAACCGTTGAATTCAATGAACGCAAGATCAAAAAAAATTAGCTATCGATACGGTCATTAATAGAACGCAATTGAAAACATATGAAAAAACAAAAGGCAAGAACAAAAATGATGGAGCCCTCGAGATTTTTTCATTCGGATGAATAATAAATTAAAAAACAATATAAAGCATACACCATCTATTCAAAAAACGAAATAGATCTAAAGGATGTGATAAAGAAAAAAAACACAAAACATCAACAACATATGAAAAGCAAAAGAGAAAAAAAAAACGAAGAAGCCCTCACATACATAACTAATTCACCGAGGAATTTCACTACTAAGTTGAAAAATGTAGAGCAAATGAAAAGTCGGAAAAAATGGATCTAAGAAGAGGATTTTTCTGATGTTGACAAAAGAAGATTTAGGTGTGTATAAATAGGAGAAAAATATTAGATAGGGTTTTCATTCAAAAAGAATTGGCGGTATTGTTTTTATTTATGAGGAGTGATGAATATATTTAACTTTTTAAAAGATTTAGGAAATATGATTTAATAAAATTAAATCTGATTTGAAATTGCCTTATCTATCGGGATTGAGAGATTTATGAAATTTTTAATGATGATATTTTGAATTCTAATTAATTCGGAATGAGAGATTTAATTCTGGATTTTTAAATTGTTATTTGATTGTTGATTATTAAAATTTTTAAAAAAAAATCATAAAACATAAAAACTTGAATTAAAAATCAAATAAAAATAATAGTAGTTTGATCTTAATATCCGATTTCCTAATTTTTATGGTTGGTTTAAATATGATATAGAGAATTTGTTATATTGCCATTAGTATTAGTTTGGATTGTTTTGATTTGGTAATTTCTTGTGAAACTTGAAATAAATCTTCTAATATAAAAAATTCTAATATTAGATGATCTTAATATTTGATTTCTTAAAATATAGGTTTATATTATTTCAAAATTGATAGAATATATAAAGCAATAGGTTTCTAATATTCCAATATTGGATTATCTTAATATTTGATTTCCTAAATAATAAGTTTTTTTATTAATTTGAATTGTCAAATTCAAATCTGAGTATATTCGAAATTGTATGGTTTTCATAATTGAGTATTTATGAAATATAATGGATTAGTATTTCGAATTTTTTAGATATTTTATAATGGTTAATATACATATATATATATATATATATATATATATATATATATATATTTCAACATGTTTTATAATGGGTAATATATTTTCAACCCGTTTAATAATAGTTAATACATTTCAACCCGTTTTTAACCATATGACATAAAAAAATGCAAGCTTTTGTAATGGTTAACACATATTTAGACCCATTTTATAATGGTTAATATATTTTTCAACCCGTATTAAAATAGTTAATTATCAACCTGTTTTGTAACGTTTTAAATATTTTACAATTTTGATGAAATAACCCAACAAAAAATGTAATAGTAAAAACATCAATTTGTAATCTGACCTATCATACATTCACCATTATAAAATATTGATTAATTTTTGTACTTTATAAAATAAAAATATATCAATCTCAATATTATTATTTTAGTTTTTTTTTTAAATTGATCTATAAATTTAATTTATTTTATTATTCTATATTTAAAAAAATTATTTTGTTACAATTTTTAGCACAATTTTGGATATTTTATAACCCAAAATATATAGATCTCAATATTAGTATCTTAACAAAATCAGTTTCTCTAATATATTATAACTATTTTTTGGATTTGTATGTTCTTTAAAGGTATTTATAAAATAGTTAAGTTGGTAGGAGATATCAGATTTGGTTAATAGATATGGAATATACCTTTTTCTAACGTATATAATTTGTTTCCTAAAAATTATTAAAATCTGGGTGTATCCGTTTTAAACAAATGGATCTATTTTGAAGGGATATATGATTTAGTTTCATTTTGATCAACGATCATCATTAATGTCTGGGATTCGCGTGTTGACCCAGAAACATGCTTAACCCATTTATTAAAAATAATGTATATTTAAAGTTTATATGGAAAAATAATCGAATTAAAATTATATTCAGTTATAAAAAATAATAACTAAAATATGATTTATATTAAAAATATTATATTTAATTTTATTTTACTAATAAATAGATCAAATAAATATTTCCAAGATATATCTTCTTGCCATGTCTCCTTTGTTGATTACCCATATATGTTATAAAGTAACATTATTAAGGACATGCCATACAATATGCTACAGAATATTATAATATAAATATAATGATAACATTATAATTAACCGAACTTTAATTAGCCCTATCGAGATCAAAATATATGAGAAATGACAACATAATCCCTTCTGAATATATTGTTAAGCTATAGCAAATGAATATCAGTCAATGAGGAAAAGCTAAACGTGGAGAACAAGCTCAATGTATCAAGATAAAGGACAAGTGAGTGCAGGACCACAAGGACCAGCCGTTTGCAGAATCCATAAAGCAAAAGCAAACTGCTATTTGTCGGGTAATGAACAAGCAGATATGTGAGGGTTTCATTAATTGATGTGGTCCGTACAAGAGGAGCATCTTTTGGAGTTTTCTGAGATGCCCTAGATCTTTATGTGTCTTTATATATAATTGATACATTGTAGCGTGAGAGATAGAGTGAGGAGACTAAGAACAAGACATAGTATAAACTTGTTTTGCTCTTGAGAGAAGTAGAGAAACATCGAGTGTAGAGCTTTGTATAAGAGCCTCTGATTTGTTTCTCTTGTAACTTCTGATCTAGTGGATTCCGGAAGCAAGATCTTGGCCAGACGTAGCACCTTTGTTAACAGGTGTGAACTGGATAAACATCTATGTGTGCTCTTTATCTTCTGTTGTATTCCTCTGTTCTAAGCTCTATTTCGTGTGCATTAGTCTTCACTGAATATTCTCCTACGTAACTTGTCTACAGTTTGGTGTGTGTGTTGAATCTGTACAGCCAAAGGAGACGTCCTGAGGTCAAGGTTTCACCACATATTGGTATCAGAGCCAGGTTCTGGTGGCTCAAGGCTTCTTTAGGTACGTTGTTCTAAGAAGCCATGGCATCGTCGTCAAGAGTAGAGCTGGAGAAATTTGATGGACATGGAGACTACATGTTGTGGAAGGATAAACTTCTGGCCCAAATAGATCTTCAGGGTTTGAGTAGAGCCTTAGAAGAATTAGGAAAGCAGAAGGCCAAGGTTACAGATCCTGAGGAAACGGAAGAGAAGAATAAGGAATCTGAAGAAAAGGAAGAAGCTTTATCTGAAAAAATGAAGAAAGCGAGAAGCACAATAGTTCTAGTTGTCACCAACAGAGTTTTGAGGAAGATACGGAAGGAAGAGACAGCTGCAGGAATGATAAAAGCTTTGGATAAGCTATATCTAGCTAAAGCTCTTCCAAACCGGTTTTATCTGAAGCAGAAACTCTGTGGTTACAGGATGTCAGAAAGTATCTCGGCTGAAGGCAATATAGATGAGTATCTTCAACTCATAACAGATCTGGAGAACATAGACGTTATGGTATCTGATGAAGACCAAGCAATCATTCTATTGATGTCTCTACCTAGACAGTTTGATCAACTCCGAGACACGTTGAGGTATGGAACAGGCAGAACAACTCTAACGCTGGATGAGGTTATTGCTGCGATCTACGCAAAGGAACTGGAAAATGGATCTAACTCAAAAGGTTCTAAGGCTCAAGCAGAAAGTCTGTATGCTAGAGAAAGAGGCGATCAAAGAGGAAGATCAGACAACTGAGAAAAATCCTCAAAGGTCTCGGTCAAAGTCTAAAAACAGGAAAGCATGTTGGACTGATAACTAGGATTTTGCAATCTTTTGAGGTACCAATTCCTCAAGCTTATCGATGTAGCTTTGAGGTATCGAACCTATTCTGGGATGGATAAAACCAATAAGCAAGCACTAAACCTTCAGAGTCAAATCAAATAATTTAATTTCAGTTTCTAACAATCCTAACGAAAACAATTCAAACTGAAGTGAATAAAAAGGCAAATAAACAGGGGATTCAATCAATGACAAGGATAAGGCCTAAGGGTTAAGGTCAACGGACAGGTGACTCGGGATGATCAAGGAATCCTAATTCAAACTTCTAAAAGCTAATCTCCTAGCAAGGAACACACCAAGTAAATCAGTTTAATCTCTTAATACCAATTCTTCACTTAATCTTAACTCAAGAACAAATCATCATTTGTGAATTAAAATCAAACGAGCATTCAAACAGGTTCCAAATAGCAAACAAACACTCTAGACATACATTTTCATGCGCTAGAATGTGAAAGTCCTAACAAAGCTAGATACTGGAATTTCATCGAACATGTTGTGAACAAGAAATTCTAAACATCCTAATCAATGTGATCAAGATTAATTAGGCATTAAGCACACTTTGCTAGATGAGATTTTAAACAATTAACCACTAGAAATCTATTGATCACCCCTAATCAACCTAATCCTACCTAACCCATAAGCCTATGGAGAACTACTCACTAATCATAACTAGATCAACAAAACTCATAGAAATAGAGTTGATCCTAGGAGATTAGTGATGGATTGAGAAATTTGTGAAGGAATAACAAAAGATGAAGTAGATTAATCAAAAGAATCTAATTTGTTCTTACAAAAGAGTTTAGAACATCAAAAACAGCTTTAGAAACAAATAGAGATAGGTTTTTGGCTTAAATAGTCAATAGGGTGCGAGCCGGGCCAACCCGGAACAAACCGGGTGTTGACCCGGATCCAAGTGAAAATCTGGGGACGGTATCGGTTGGCTGGACCGATATCCAGGCCGATATGGACTCTCGGTTTTTTCTGGCCTGGAAGCGTATCGGTCCACCTGACCGATATGTAACCTGATATGGAATCCCGAAAATTAATCCGAGAGTCCATATCGGTTGGATGGACCGATACTCAAGCTGATATGGTTCTCTGGATTTTGTCGAAGAGTCGTATCGGCCCGCCTGGCCGATACTCAGGCCGATATGAGTTTCTGCTGGCTCTTCCTTGGTCCTCTGAGCTCAAGACTCCACTTCCAAGCTCACCAATGCTCCTAGACACCTCCATTCACCTGCAAAACACAAACAAACACTCCAAATGCAAGCCTAGAATGCCTACTCCTAGTCCTAAACAACTCTAGACTCTAGATGCGACAATGACTCGACAAAATGGTATGAATGATGGAGAAAATAAGTCAAAACAAGAACTATATACAAGCCTAAATGCATGAAAATGTATGAATATCAATTCCCCCAAACTTGAATCTTGCTTGTCCACAAGCAAGCATAAGTCAATCAAAACGGGTTGGGGAAAAGGTTTGAAGGTGGGAACTCATATCCAAAGGTTCAATCAAGTTTCAACAAGTTTCAAGTCTATACAACCAAAGTGCAACCGAGAAAAGCCTACTCCAAGGATATAGCCATACTCATCAAGACAAAACTTCTAGCTTAACCTTCAACCTACACAAGCATTCAAATCCACTAGCTCCTTGACATTCATTAGATTTTCAAGTGAATCCTATTCAAAGCAATGTGATCAAACTCATTTGGTTTAAGGGACAAGGTCTTGAGACAAAAATGGTCTCAAATGAAGGAAAGGCTTCTCCACAATCATTTAGGTTCTCTCGGAAGAAGTATGAACAAGCTATAGTAAAATGCTAAGAGTTAGAGGCAATTGGTGCATACTAGGATAGATTTCCATCTACCCAAACCCCAAGAGCTTCATCTCCTAGTCTAGCCCACCTAAATGATTACTACCCTTTTACCAAGGCTATTATTGCCTTATTCATCTTTCACAATCCAAACCTTCAAAAAGAACCCCCAAGGATCATTCAAAACTCTTTGAAAACATTGGTAACTTTACTCTCTTCAACTTAGTTCAAAACTTTTCTTTTCTTTGGTCTCTTTTTCACAAACTTTCTTTCTTTTTGGTGAGCCATTTGGCTTCTTTTTCACTTCAAATCATTGAGACACTTTTTCTTTTTCAAAACACTTAAGAGCTTTCATTTTCTTTACCCTCTTTTACCAATCAAATTTTGATCCCATTCAACCTTCTTTCTTTTCTTTACCCTCTTTTCCTTTCCCAAATCCTCCCCCAAACTTAGGTCCTAACCTATTGCATAGCCAAAAATGTTGAGCTTGCATCTAATATGGAAATCTTTCCTAGTCGCCTCATACTCAACACTTTTTACCGAGTTTGTTCCAAGTAGGCCTACCACTCAAGATAGTGTTTGGGGTTTGAAATAAGGGTGGTGAAAGGCATGGAAGTCTATTTGAGCAAGTAGAGAGGGGTAGAAAGGATAAGCTTGCTCAAATATTTTGGGGTACCCATGAGTTTATCACACAAAGCATGAACGAGGATAATTAGATGATTCAATTAAAGTTCTCACTTAGATGGAGCTAGCTTCAAATCACAACAAGTTTCAGCATCAAATCAAGGTTCAAAGCAAGTTATCCAAGTAGGGTTCGTTCTAGCTTTCAAGCGATTCTCGGGTTGCAACCTTAGTGTGATCTATCTAGCATAGCTAGCGTATGAAACAAGTTTTACCCAATCAAACCTTACGAGGAAGTCAAATCATTGTTCCCAATGCATGCGTCCTATATGATGCAACTAGACTCGATCCTAATATGCTATTGCAACTACATGCTTTCTTTTTGAAATTTTTTTGAAAATTTTCAATTTTTTTGGATTTTTCTATGCCTTAGATGAATGCATGAGACTCAAGATTAGCAACTGGTCTCTCCCCCAAACTTAAATCACACGGTCCCTTGTGTGATCTAAGCGAAGAAGAAAGACCGAAAACAAGCAAAAAGCAAACAAAGGAAAGAAGAAAAACTATGTACAAAGATGGAGTGTAACCTGGCTAGAAGTGGAGGTGTGGAGGTGATGAATCCCCCATGGAGTATGTCGGGTTGGAGGAAGAGCAGGACGGTGTCCTCATGGCTCTCCTCTTTCGCCTTCTGTCCTCGCGAGTGGAGTGGCGGTGAGGATCCTCATAGTAGGAGTCGTGAGCCATGCGCGCAGATCCTCTTGTCTCGTGTCCAGAAACCGAGTACCTTCCCTGCTCTAACTCTGTATGCTCAACCAGCTCATCGGCTTCAGCTATCACCTCCTCAGTTGCAGCCCGGAGCTCCTCGTCCAAACCAGCTTGAGCCTCTCGGGATGTGGAAGTCTGTCCCGTAGCACCACTCTTATCTTTCTTCCCCACGAACATTTTCAGAACCTTGGTCACTTTCTTCAAGCAGGTAGCCATCTTCTTGATGTTCTTCCCGTGCCATTTACTCTGCCTCTGAAGGTCCCTGTTCTGGTCCCTCAGTGCACTAACTGTCTTGTTCGCGATCGGGTCATCTAGTGGCTCTATGTAGTACCTATGCAGCCCATACACCCCAGCAGGTGCATCGGGAGAATCTGAAGTGGCTGCAGGTGCTCTCCTCGGTATGCGAGGCTCAAACTGATGTGCCATTCCCGGCATAAACCTGATGTTGGCCCTGTTGGCGAAGCTCGTGATCGTGGGGTTTGGAAGCAGAAACTTCTCCTCATATTCTGTGTCAGAACACATCATGTAAAGGTGACGCCCCGGAGGTGATTTGGAGTCTAGGTAATGGGTCCTGATTAACTGGGGCTCGTCCAACCATGCCACCGGTGCAGGCTGGCCAAATGTCTTGTCCCTCAAACTGCCTTCAAGTTTGATCTTCTTTGCATTCAGGATAGGTGTGATCAAACCGCCCATTGTGAACTTGGGGTCAGCATCCTTAACAGAAGTTCCCCAATCTCTGTGAACTGCAAACTGCTCTACCAAAATGGAGGTGTAGCTCGGAAGGCGCTCAACTGGTGGTATTGGCCGACCGTTGGGATATGTGAGGAGGAGAGGCTGTAACCCAATGTAGAGAAGCTTCATCTCCATCTCTGTGACTTGGTTCGCCTCCTTCCTAGCAAACAATGTCTGAGCTAGTGCCTTATGCACGTACCGAATAGTCGGGTGTCGGAGTCTTGCAGACTTCATGCCTCCTGCCTTGTACGGCCCAGTGGCTATCATGAACCATAAGTCCTGGAGGTCCTCTTTGTCAATGGGAATGGAGGTGCCCAGCATAGCACCATGTTCCTGAAAACCGAAGATGGAACTGATATCTTCAAAGGTCATACTGTACTTCTTCCTGCCTATCATCCACTCTATACTCCCTCGGCTCACTTCTCCTCTTAAGGCTACCTTCCTCATGTCGATTGTCATCTTCAAGGTTGAAAGGAACTGACAGGCTGAGCTCTGATAGCCATCGCTGGAGATGGTGAAGAAGGTCTTGAGTCCCATGTTCTCCACAATCTGGTCGTAGTCCTCTAACAGTCCAAGAGCCGTGAGAGTTGGGACATGAGGGTACCGCGTTGGCCAAAACTGTATGCCCTCCAGCTTGTCAAAGATTTCAGTAGGGGTGTATTTCATTGGACATGCCTCGATCACTTTCCCTGTATTCGTTGGAGCTGCTTCCTCAGTTGCTATCCCCTTTCCTTTATCTTTTGAGGAAGTCCCCACATCTTGTTTTGTTGCCTTTGCCTTTGGTTTTGGGTTGGAGCGAGTTCTAGCCATCGTCCTGCAAAAGACATCTCGAAGAATGAATTAGCACACAGCGCAATCTAACGGCACAATGAGTAATAGTTTGAGGCATCCATGATCAACAATTGTGGGAGCTTAACAATTGCATAAATTCCGTTTTCAATGGAGCAAACAAGCGAAATCAACTTAACCATTTACCATTCAAGCTCATCAAAGGCACAATGTACCAACAAGTCAATCACATTCACAAGCAACTCACATTCTTGTCAAACAAAAGCTCTCAACATGCATTTTGAAAAATTTTGTGAACCAAAACTCAATTAAATCGAGTAGTATCACAAACTTAAGCCTTTAACAACTCAATGCATCATCAGAAACCATCCAATTCGAAAACCCCCAATATTTTCGGAATTCAAAATTCTCAAGAACCCTAATTCACCAAAGATCAAATTCATTCACTCCTAGGGCGAAATTAGCTATGGGTATTCACTCAAACACATATTGGGTAGGAATTCAAGCAATATCAACCATCAAAAACCAAAAAATTCAAGTTCAAAATTTCCGGGGTTTTTCAATCCGAAAATCTTGAGAAAGTTGAGAGCTTTACCTTGGTTTGTGATGAAGGATGGTGGTAGAGGGCGAGAGCAAGTGATAAAGCTAGTGAAATTGTGAGTTTAGAGCTTGGAATCACTTAAAACCGAGTTGGATTGAGAGAGAAAAGAGGTTTCAAAGCTTTTGTGTTCTTGATGAGAAAAAATGGATATGGAAAGCTTGAAAGCATGAAGAAGTCGATGGGGGAGGAGAAAACAAGGGGAAAAATCGGTCCAAACCGGTTTAATCTGGTTCATTAAATCAATTTTTGGTCGAAATTTGGTTTGAAATCGGTTTAGAGTCGAAAACACTTACCTGGGCGAAGGGGCGTATCGGCTTGGCCAACCGATACGCCAGCCGATATCAACTCTCAGATTTAATTTTGCATTCCGTATCGGTCTGGCCAACCAATACGGTGCCCGATATTCGTTCACTCCGAAGATCCGTATCGGCTTGGCCAACCGATATTGGCTCTCAGTTTTAATTGTTGCATCCCGTATCGGCCAACCGATACGGTGCCCGATATCGATCTTTCTGGGAAATCCGTATCGGTCTGGCCAGCCGATACGGTACCCGATACTGAGCCTCGGATTATTTTTACCAGAACCGTATCGGCCTGGCCAACCGATACGGAACCCGATACTGAATCCTGTATCATTTTTCTTCATTCCCGTGGCCTTTACTCAACACCAACTTGTCTACAACCTCACCCGAAAGCCAAAACCTGATAAAACTCAAAGCAAAACATCAAAAATAACAAGCAAAAGACGTATGTACAAGGATAAACATGGGAATGTCTCCCAAGTGCGCTTTTGTTTAAAGTCGTTAAGCTCGACTTTTGCAAACCGCGATCTTAAGCTGAGGGAGGGCTAAAGAGTGGAATCGAAGTCCCTTCCTCTATAGCTTCTGAGACGGAGTAATGCTTGAGTCTTTGGCCATTGACCGTGAACTCTTCATCGGATTTTCCCAAAAGTACTATCGCTCCATACGGTCTCACCTCCTCCACTCTAAACGGTCTCGACCATCTAGACTTGAGCTTCCCGGGAAAGAGTTTCAACCGGGAGTTAAAGAGCAACACAAGATCTCCTTCTTTGAACTCCTTCTTCTGGATCAGCTTATCATGAAAAAGCTTGGTCCTCTCCTTATAGATCTTTGAGCTCTCAAAAGCCTCAAGCCGTATCTCGTCTAGTTCATTCAGCTGAATCAATCTCCTTTCAGTCGCGGTCTTGATGTCAAAGTTCAGCAACTTGACAGCCCACATGGCCTTGTATTCCACCTCCACCGGTAAGTGACATGACTTACCATACAGCATGGTGAATGGTGTAGTGCCCAATGGAGTCTTGAAAGCAGTCCTATACGCCCACAGTGCGTCATCAAGTTTCCTAGACCAATCTTTCCTTGAGGCTCCAACAGTCTTCTCCAAGATAGCCTTGATTTGCCTATTGGACACTTCAACCTGCCCGCTTGTCTGAGGATGATATGGTGTTGCAACCTTATGCTTCACTCCATACTTCTTCAAGAGACTCTCAAATAGCTTGTTGATGAAGTGTGAGCCTCCATCACTAATCACAATCCTCGGGATTCCAAATCTTGGGAAGATGATGCTCTTGAATAGCTTTATCACAACCTTGGTGTCATTCGTTGGACTCGCCACTGCTTCTACCCATTTGGAAACATAATCCACAGCTACTAAGATGTAGCCATTCTCGTAGGAGGATGGGAAGGGTCCCATGAAATCAATGCCCCACACATCAAACACTTCAACTTCAAGGATGGGGTTTTGAGGCATCCCATTCTTTCTACTGATGTTCCCCTTTATTTGACAAGGATCACACTTAGTAATGAACTCTTGGGCATCTTTGAACATTGTAGGCCACCAAAACCCATCTTGTAGAGCCTTTTGAACCGTTTTGAAGGTAGCAAAGTGACCACCATAATCTGACCCATGACAATGTAGGAGAATGCCTCCCACTTCTTCATCAGCTATGCACCTTCTATAGAGTTGATCCTTGCACAAAGTGTAGAGGTAATGCTCGTCCCAATAGTACATGTTGACATCTCTAAAGAACTTCTTCTTTTGGTAGCTATCGAGGCTTGGTGGTTCCTTCCCAACAGCTAGGAAATTGACTATATCAGCATACCACGGTTCCTTGTCTTTAATAGAACTGACCTCCTCAATCATCATTCTTGTATCATGAGCATCCTTGACAACCTTGCAAGCCATTAGCTGTTCCTCAGGGAGAGAGTCTTCTAGAGGAACACCATCCTCAATTCTCAGTCTTGACAAATGATCTGCTACTCCATTCTCAATGCCTTTCTTATCCTTGATCTCCAAATCGAACTCTTGTAGCAGCAGTATCCACCTCATAAGCCTTGGCTTGGCATCTTTCTTGGTAAGTAGATACCTCAATGCAGCATGATCCGTGTACACCACAACCTTAGATCCAACCAAGTATGATCTGAACTTCTCAAAGGCAAATACCACAGCTAGAATCTCTTTCTCAGTTGTTGCATACCTCACTTGAGGATGATGCAATGTCCTACTAGCATAGTATATGACATGGAGTTTCTTGTCTTTCCTCTGTCCAAGGACTGCTCCCACTGCGTAGTCACTTGCATCACACATGATCTCAAAAGGCAACTCCCAGTCGGGAGCTTGGACAATCGGGGCACTAATCAAAGCTTCCTTAATCTTGTGGAACGCTGCCAAACACTCATCATCAAACACAAAATCTGTCTCCTTACACAGCAGACGTGTAAATGGTCTAGCGATCTTGGAGAAGTCCTTAATAAACCGTCTGTAGAACCCTGCATGACCCAAAAAGCTTCGGATTCCTTTCACTGAGTTCGGTGGCTGAAGATTCGTCATCACCTCTATCTTAGCCTTATCCACTTCAATACCATTCTCTGAAATCTTGTGTCCCAACACAATCCCTTCCGTTACCATGAAGTGGCATTTTTCCCAATTGAGTACGAGGTTCGTCTCTTCACATCTCCTTAAGACCCTGCACAAGTTCAGCAAACAGGAAGAGAAAGAAGAACCATACACAGAAAAATCATCCATGAAAACTTCCACAATATCCTCGATAAGATCTGAGAAAATAGACATCATGCAACGCTGAAAGGTAGCCGGTGCATTGCACAAGCCAAATGGCATCCTTCGATAAGCAAAGGTACTATAAGGACAAGTGAATGTCGTTTTCTCCTGATCATTAGGATGTATCGGAATCTGAAAGAACCCACTGTATCCATCAAGAAAGCAATAGAAAGGATGGTTAGAAAGGCGTTCTAGCATTTGATCAATGAACGGTAATGGAAAATGATCCTTCCTAGATGCGGCATTTAGCTTTCTATAATCAATACACATCCTATGCCCAGTGATAGTTCTAGTAGGAATCAATTCATTATTGTCATTTTTAACCACAGTAATCCCCCCTTTCTTTGGAACACAGTGCACGGGAGAAACCCACGTGCTGTCCGAGATAGGGTAGATTATCCCTGCATCAAGCAATTTAAGAATCTCTTTCTTGACAACCTCCTTTAGATTAGGATTCAATCTTCTTTGATGCTCAATAGAAGACATGAATTCATTTTCAAGGTGGATCCTATGAGTACACAAGCTAGGTGACAATCCTTTTATATCATCGAGAGAATATCCTATTGCTTTTCTAAACTTTTTCAATTCAGTGGTCAAAGCAATCAACTCATCATGATTCAGCAACTCATTCACAATGATAGGATAAGTAGAGTTAGGGCCAAGAAATGCATACCGAAGCCCCCGCGGAAGGGGCTTTAACTCAACCTTTGGCGCCTTAAGCTCGCTCCAATCATCAGCTACAAGCTGCTCCTTGCACGGCTCTACTCCCTTGGCGCCATCAGCACTTATGTCCACAGCAAACACCTCCAGTTCCTTACCCACTGAATCTGATCCCAGCTCAATGAATTCAACCTCTCCTAACAAAGGCTTGTGTGAATCAAGCGCTCTCATATAAGCCCAGCTTTCCTCTTTAAGATACCCATACTCCCCACATTCCTTGGTCAAGGTAACTTCTAACGGATCCTCCATGTTCAACTCTTCAAGGAGTTCATCAGCTAGCTCATCCATAGTCTCAATATAGAACATTTGACCTTGTATGGTTGGCTTCTTCATCACCTTGTTGATGTCAAATTTGAGCACTATGTCTTTACCAAGGTTGAGGTCTATCTTCCCTCTCCTGACATCTATGATCGCACCAGCTGTGGCAAGAAAAGGTCTCCCAAGTATTAGAGGATCCTTTGGCTCTTCATCCATCTCCAATACAATAAAATCTGTTGGTACTTCAAATCCTCCTACTTTCACCGGAAGATCTTCTAGGAGACCAATTGGGTATCTCACCGATCTATCTGCTAGAACCAAGGAGATCCTACATGCCTTGTAGATAGAGAAACCTAGCCTCTTGGCTACTGAGAAGGGCATCAAACTTGCGCTTGCTCCAAGATCACACAAACAACCCTCAAACCGATATGGACCGATAGCACATGGAAGAGTAAAACTGCCCGGATCTTCAAGTTTCTTTGGAACAATATTCCTTTGGATGATCGCACTACACTCATGAGACAACACAACCATCCCTTGCACTTCCTTGGTTCTTTCCTTGATTTCGTCCTTGAGAAACTTGCTATACTGAGGAACTAGCAAGAAGGCATCAATCAAAGGCATGGTCAACTCAACATTCTTCATCTGCTTTTCAAAAAGAGCTTTGTACTTCTCTAGGAGTTGCTTCTTGAATCTGCCTGGAAAGGGTAGTTTGGGCTCATAAGGTGGTGGCACAAACACACCATCCTTCTTCTTGAGTGTATCATTCACTACTTCTTCAACTACAGCCTTTCCTTTCCTCTTAGCCATGTCACTATCACTCTCTTTGTTGAGGGCAGAATTTTTAGAATTCTCCTCCCCTTCTTGAACTTCAATGTCCTCATTGAGTGTAGGTATCAGCTTAGGCGTGGGCACTTGACGTTGTTGCAGCTCCTTACCACTTCTCAAGGTGATAGCGCTGATATATTCCTTTGGGTTTTGCTCAGATTTTCCGAGTAAAGTACCTTGAGTGCGGGATGTAGAGGCATTCTTGTTTTCCATGTTTGTGACCCTTGAAGTCAAACTCTGAAGCTCATTCTTAAGGTCCCGTACTTTCATAGCTCCTGAGGCTTGCCCTTGAAGGAGTTGCTGCATCATACTTTTCAGCTCATTCTCAACTCCCGAGGAAGAAGAAGTTTGTTGTTGTTGTCCAAAACCGGGTGGGTATTGTTGTTTGGGAGCATAGACTTGTTGACCTTGAAACTGAGGCTTATTTCCAAACCCTTGTTGGTTGGTGTAAGGGACAAATGGCTTTTGCTGTTGAGGTTGTTGAAAGCTTTGTTGCCCTTGTTGTGGAGCTTGTCCTTGAGATGGAGCTTGAGGATAGACTTGGTCTTGAGGATTGGCTACATTGGGGTTGCGGTATGAGAAGTTTGGGTGGTTTCTATAGTTTTGGTTGAAGCCCTTGTTGAAACCACCTTGTCCCGCAATGAAGTTAATCTCCTCTTGTGTCATATCCTCATCCAAACTGTAGGGGAATGGCTGAGAATCCTCATAGTTGCCTACAAAGCTGATGTTCTTTTGGCTAGAGGAGATCATCTTGTCCATATTCTCATTCAAAGCTTTTATCTCTTTCTCATACTTCTCATATGAAGAAGATGATCCTCTATAAGCAGGCCCAGCCCAGAGGACAAGCCAGCAAAGCGGCCGCTTAGGACCACCAATTTTTTTTTCAGATTTAGAAGCCACCAATTTATAATTTTTATGATAATAATTATGTATTTAGGATCACAAAATTTGTTTTTGCACATAGAGATAAAGTTTAAAAAAATGTTACATGTAATTTTACACATATTTTAAAGTTAATTTAACTTGAGATTCTGGATAACATATATTAAGATGACTATAGATTTTTTTGCTTGGGGCCACTATATTCGTTAGGCCGGCCCTGTCTATTAGTCCTCTCATAGTCCTCATTGTAGTTACCATCGCTTGTTGCAAGGTTTTCAATCAACTCCATAGCAGCATCTACCCCCTTGCCTAGGAAGTGTCCATTGCTAGAAGAGTCTAGCATAGCCAGCATTCTTGGAAGCACACCGCGATAGAGGTTGCTGAGTAATGTCTCCTTAGTGAAACCATGATGGGGTCACTGAGTAGTGAGCTTATTAAACCTCTTCCAAGCTTCAGCGAAGCTCTCATTGTTGCGTTGTACAAACCCGGAAAGCTCACTGCGAAAGCGGGCAGTCCTAGTAGCTGAGAAGAACTTCTTCAAGAAAGCCTTCTTGAGGTCTCCCCAAGTGGTGATGGTTCCCGGAGGGATGGTGCTTTTCCAATCCTTAGCTCTGTCTACCAGTGAGAAGAAGAATAGACGCATCTTCAAACCATCGTCCGTCACACCATTGAGCCTTGTAGTGGCACAAATCTTGTCAAATGTGTCCAAGTGCTGCAATGGATCCTCGGATGCAAGCCCATGGAATTGGTTGTTTTGCACCATGTTCATCACCATAGCCCGGATCTCAAAGTTGTTATTGTTGACCGGTGGTGGAATGATTCCTTGCCAGTTTGCATTTGTATCTGGTGCATCGCCATCACCAATGGCCCTAGCTGGCCTTTGCTGCTCTTGCTGTTGCTGTTGCTGCTGCTGTTGCTGCTGCTGTTGATCCTCAAGGTTATCCATAGCTGGTTGCTCAACACTCTCAAAGTCTTGTAGATCTTCAACAGTTGGTTCCAACCCAAGTCTCTCAACGTGAACAGCTCGTTCTTGTGCTCGTCGTTCCCTCGCTAATCTCTTCTCGTGTGCTTTGATGTCGTCAACTCTTTCAACTAAGTTTGTAGTCCCTTTGCTGCGCAAGTTCATACACCTAACATCAAAAAGAGAGAAAGTAGCAAATTAGTAACAATAACTTGAACTAAAAAGGAATAGAAAACGAATTGATATATCATGAGTCCCAAAATGGCAACGGCGCCAAATTGATAACTAGGATTTTGCAATCCTTTGAGGTACCAATTCTTCAAGCTTATCGATGTAGCTTTGAGGTATCGAACCTATTCTGGGATGGATAAAACCAATAAGTAAGCACTAAACCTTCAGAGTCAAATCAAACAATTTAATTTCAGTTTCTAACAATCCTAACGAAAACAATTCAAACCGAAGTGAATAAAAAGGCAAATAAACAGGGGATTCAATCAATGACAAGGATAAGGCCTAAGGGTTAAGGTCAACGGACAGGTGACTCGGGATGATCAAGGAATCCTAATTCAAACTTCTAAAAGCTAATCTCCTAGCAAGGAACACACCAAGTAAATCAGTTTAATCTCTTAATACCAATTCTTCACTTAATCTTAACTCAAGAACAAATCATCATTTATGAATTAAAATCCAACGAGCATTCAAACAGGTTCCAAATAGCAAACAATCACTCTAGAGATACATTTTCATGCGCTAGAATGTGAAAGTCCTTACAAAGCTAGATACTGGAATTTGATCGAACATGTTGTGAACAAGAAATTCTAAACATCCTAATCAATGTGATCAAGATTAATTAGGCATTAAACACACTTTGCTAGATGAGATTTTAAACAATTAACCACTAGAAATCTATTGATCACCCCTAATCAACCTAATCCTACCTAACCCATAAGCCTATGGAGAACTACTCACTAATCATAACTAGATCAACAAAACTCATAGAAATAGAGTTGATCATAGGAGATTAGTGATGGATTGAGAAATTTGTGAAGGAATAACAAAAGATGAAGTAGATTAATCAAAAGAATCCAATTTGTTCTTACAAAAGAGTTTAGAACATCAAAAACAGCTTTAGAAACAAATAGAGATAGGTTTTTGGCTTAAATAGTCAATAGGGTGCGAGCCGGGTCAACCCAGAACAAACCGGGTGTTGACCCGGATCCAAGTGAAAATCTGGGGACGGTATCGGTTGGCTGGACCGATATCCAGGCCGATATGGACTCTCGGTTTTTTCTGGCCTGGAAGCGTATCGGTCCACCTGACCGATATGTAACCCGATATGGAATCCCGAAAATTAATCCGAGAGTCCATATCGGTTGGATGGACCGATACTCAAGCCGATATGGTTCTCTGAATTTTGTCGAAGAGTCGTATCGGCCCGCCTGGCCGATACTCAGGCCAATATGAGTTTCTGCTGGCTCTTCCTTGGTCCTCTGAGCTCAAGACTCCACTTCCAAGCTCACCAATGCTCCTAGACACCTCCATTCACCTGCAAAACACAAGAAACACTCCAAATGCAAGCCTAGAATGCCTACTCCTAGTCCTAAACAACTCTAGACTCTAGATGCGACAATGACTCGACAAAATGGTATGAATGATGGATAAAAGAAGTCAAAACAAGAACTATATACAAGCCTAAATGCATGAAAATGTATGAATATCATGGACCTGTGGAGAAGAGGGCTATTTTAAGAACAACTACCCAAGCAGAGCCAAGTCTCAGGGAAAATCCAAGAACCAGGGAAATAGCAACCAAGGTGAAGCTGCCATGGTCAAGGAAAATCGAAATGAAGCGGCAGGACTGTATGTGTCAGAGGCCCAACATTTAACAGACATAAGTCTGGAGAACGAATGGGTAATGGACAGGCTGTAGCTATCATATGTCTCACAAAAGGGAGTGGTTCGAGGTCTTAAGAGAAGACACTGGAGGATCAGTCCGTATGGGAAACATGACTACCTCCAAGGTCAAAGGAGTGGGGAACATCAGGATTAGAAATGAAGATGGCTCATATATAACTCTGACCCAAGTAAGGTATATCCCAGATATGGATCGAAACCTACTATCTATGGGGACGCTGGAAGAACAAGGCTTCAACTTTGAGTCCAAACATGGTTTCTTTAGAGTCAAAGACAGAACCAAAACAATCCTGTCAGGGAGGAGACACGAGAAGCTATACATCCTTCAAGGAAAACCAGAGGTTGGACAGTCCTTAGCCACTGAAATAAGAGCTGATGATATAGTATTATGGCACCGGAGATTGGGGCATATGAGCCAGAAGAACATGAATGTGCTTGTTAAGAAAGGACTTCTTGACAGAAAGAAAGTCTCAGTCCTAGAGATGTGTGAAGACTGCATGTATGGGAAAGCAAAGAAGGTAAGCTTCTCAGTTGCCATCCATGATACCAAGAACAAACTTGACTACATTCATTCAAATTTATGGGGAGCACCAAGTGTACCCTTGTCCTTAGGTAAATGTCAATACTTCATCTCTTTCACTGATGACTTTACAAGAAAGACATGGGTATACTTCCTAAAGCACAAGGATGAAGCATTTGATATGTTTGTTGAGTGGAGTATTATGGTTGAGAATCAAACTGAAAGGAAGATTAAGATCCTGAGAACTGATAATGACCTTGAGAACTGCAATCTCTGATTCAAAAATTTCTGTAAGGAAAGAGGAATTATGAGACACAGAACTTGCGCTTATACACCGCAGCAGAACCGAGTGGCTGGGAGGATGAATCGGACCATACTTGAAAAGGTTATAAGCATGCTTAGTTACTCTGGCTTACCGAGGACATTTTGGGCTGGCAACTCAGACTGCAGTCACTCTTATAAAAAAAACTCCGTCTTCTGCAATTAACTTTGAGATCCCAGATAAGAAATGGTCAGGGAGATCTCTTGTTTACAGTTACTTGAGAAGATTTGGTTGTGTATGTTTTGCTCATTCTGATGAAGGGAAGCTAACACCTAGAGCGAAGAAGGCTGTTTTGTTGGGATATCCATCAGGAGTAAAAGGATATAAGGTGTGGCTATTAGAGGAGAGGAAATGCATGATCAGCAGGAATGTGGTTTTCCAAGAAAATTCAGTCTATAAGGAAGTAATTCAGAAAGGAAAACAAGTTCAAGGTGATCAATCAGAGTCTGCAGAGTTGCTTTTCGATATTGATCTAAGGGAAACAAGTAACTTGACCTCAGGTGGAGATCTTCCGAAATAGATAGGATCCCTGGAAGATCTATCTACAAACCGTGAGGAACAAGTTTCCGAGGATCATGAATCAGGTGAAGACCAGGATCATGGAGAAGATCAAGACGCTGAGGATGATCAGAACAGTGAAGGAAGCTCAGAGGAGTCACCTGAGAGTTATCACTTGATCAGAGATCGATCAAGGAGAGAATTGAAAGCTCCAAGAAGGTTTGACATTGAGGGATATTTCAGTGAAGAAACTGATGATGAGGAAGAGCTCTTCTCAGCAGAAGCTCTCATCACAACAGTGAATGGTGACTCCAGAGAACCTACAAACTTTCAAGAAGCAAAGAGAGATGCAGACTGGGACCTATGGAAAGGAGGGATGAATGAAGAAATGGAATCTTTGGAGAAGAACCACACTTGGACTGTTATGGATAAGCCAAAGGGACAACGCGTTCTTGGATGTAAGTGGATCTACAAACGAAAATCCGGAATTCCAGGAGTAGAGAGACCCAAGTTTAAAGCAAGACTGGTAGCAAAAGGCTATGCTCAAAGATAAGGAGATTTTCTCCCCTGTGGTGGAACATGTATCCATAAGGATATTGATATGTATTGTAGTTGAAGAAGACTTAGAGCTGGAGCAGCTTGAAGTCAAAACGGCTTTCTTACACGGGGAATTAGATGAGAAAATCTACATGGAAGCTCCTGAAGGTTTCCAAGATCAGTTCAAAGAAAATCAGGTATGCCTCTTGAACAAGTCCCTATACGGTCTCAAACAGTCGCCAAGAAAGTGGAACCAAAAGTTTGATAGTTTCATGATTGAGATTGGTTTCAAGAAGAGTCTGTGTGACAGATGCGTCTATATCAATACAAATTCATATGGATCAAGCGTCTATCTGTTGATATATGTAGACGACATGTTAGTGGCTGCAAAAGACCCTGCTGTAATATCTGAGCTAAAGCAGAAGCTAAGCTATCAGTTTGAAATGAAGGATCTCAGTCCTGCTCAAAAGATTCTAGGCATGGAAATCAACCGAGATAGAGCTGCAGGAAAACTATGGTTGTCTCATGGAGCTTACTTAAGTGAAGTATTGGAGTTGTACAAGATGGACAAAGCCAAGGAGGTGATAACACCACTCGGTGCCCATCTTAAGATGCGTGCAGCCACAAAGCAGCAGTTACTGGAAGACTCAGAGTTTATGAAATCTGTCCCATACTCTAATGCTGTGGGCAGCATAATGTACTCTATGATCGGAACAAGGCCTGATCTATCATATCCAGTAGGGATTATCATTAGATTTATGGCAAAACCTATCAAAGAACATTGGTTAGGAGTTAAATGGGTCATGATGTACATCAGGGGAACTCTGAAGACAAGGCTTTGCTACAGGAAAGGGTCTGAATTTATTATCAGAGGATACTGTGACTCTGATTATGCTGCAGATGCTGATAGAAGGAGATCAATCAGTGGAATGGTTTTTACACTTGGTGATAACAGCATAAGCTAGAGGTCAGTTTTGCAGAAGGTGGTAGCATTGTCAACAACCGAAGCTGAATACATGTCCCTAACTGAAGCAGTAAAAGAAGCCATATGGCTGAAGGGTTTGTTAAAGGAGTTCGGCTATGAACAGAGGAGTGTTGAAATCTTCTGCGGCTCCCAGAGCGTCATATGCCTATCTAATAACAATGTACACCATGAAAGGACAAAGCATGTCGATGTAAAGTACCACAAGATCAGGGAAGTTATAGCTGATGGAATTGTGGAGGTTTTGAAGATATCTACCCTGAGTAATCCGGCTGATATTTTCACAAAGATCTTGCCATTTAGTAAGTTTCAAGCCGCATTGGACTTACTGAGGGTCAAGGCTGAGTAGTAAGGCTCAGGAACCGGGAAAAGGAATCCATGAAAACTAGATCAATAAGGTTTGTCTACCTCTCACATGAAGTGCGTTTGCTGTCATTGATGATCATTCTTGCTAGGTGGAGATTTGTTAAGTTGTAGCAAATGAATATCAATCAATGAGGAAAAGCTAAACGTGGAGAACAAGCTCAATGTATCAAGATAAAGGACACGTGAGTGCAGGATCACAAGGACCAGCCGTTTGCAGCAGCCATAAAGCAAAAGCAAACTGCTATTTGTCGGGTAATGAACAAGCAGATATGTGAGGGTTTCATTAATTGTTGTGGTCCGTACAAGAGGATCATCTTTTGGAGTTTTCTGAGATGCCCTAGATCTTTATGTGTCTTTATATATAATTGATACATTGTAGCGTGAGAGATAGAGTGAGGAGACTAAGAACAAGACATAGTATAAACTTGTTCTGCTTTTGAGAGAAGTAGAGAAACATCGAGTGTAGAGCTTTGTATAAGAGCCTCTGATTTGTTTCTCTTGTAACGTCTGATCTAGTAGATTCCGGGGGCAAGATCCCAGCCAGACGTAGCACCTTTGTTAACAGGTGTGAACTGGATAAACGTCTCTGTGTGCTCCTTATCTTATGTTGTATTCCTCTGTTCTAAGCTCTGTTTCGTGTGCATTAGTCTTCACTGAATATTCTCCTACGTAACTTGTCTACAGTTTGGTGTGTGTGTTGAATCTGTACAGCCAAAGGAGACGTCCTGAGGTCAAGGTTTCACCACATATACAATATGCTAACATAATTAATACCTTTGCACAGAAAAAAACATATTTAATACCAAAAAATAACTAACATTAATTAGCATTTACTCCTCCTTCCTTTTGTATTATCTTTTGGTGTACGCTATATTTATGGAGAGTGCAATATTTGGTGTACCCTTTTATATTATGATTGTTGAATAAATGAAATGAAAGCTGAAATATAACGCTATATAATTAATATAGATACGGTATCTCAGTAATGTATTTTTAAAATTTTAAACATTTACTTTTCGTAAATTCAGTTGCTCAAGAAACAAAAATGAATCATAATACGTATAAAAAGAAACAAACCAAAATGTATTAGCCAATATCAAAGTGGATGAGAATACAAAAATGAGTCAACCATCCAAAAATCAGTGTAATCAGTGTACCCAAAAAAAACAAAACAAAATCGACACGAGATTCAGACATTCGGGACTCATGGAATGAATCGGAAGTCGGCACAACAACTTTACTCAGACATTTTAAACTCATAGATTCAACCAAAAATATTATAGCAAATCGCAAATACCCATATTTTACTTTCCATCATTCACCAAAAATCGAAATAACCGAGCTCTTCTTTCATGGGAGAAAACGAACAAAACAAAATTAAAAACCAAAACATAGAAATCCTTTCAATATCGATAAGAATAAGAAAGTATAGAAATGACAACGGATCATTTGACAAAACTTTTGATGATCCGAAATAAAATTTCCATGGTCAATAAGAAAAACAAAAAAGAGAGAAAGCTTCTTGAAAATGCAAACGATTGTGTTTCTAAGCCACCAAAGTTCACCTTATATATGATTTAACAAAATTCTCTTGAAAGCTAAGTATATGCCATATAATATTTTTTTTCCAAACTTGAACTAATAAGATATTCGGAAAGATATTGTGCATTTTTTTAGGAAGTGAATTAATTGTATGTATAATACTTGGGTGATGGCATTCATAAATAAATCGAACTTCAAACTCGTTTAAAGGTATATATATATATATATATATATATATATATATTATTTTTTCAATCCGTTTTATAATATTTAATATATTTTTCAATCCGTTTTATATTATTTAATACATTTCAACCCTTTTTAGTTGGTGTATTGATTCATTTAATTGTATTTATTATTTGATTTAATAATTTAATTATGCTTATGAAATATATATATATCAAATATATTTTAAAACCACAACATACTTTTCATTCTTTTATCCCATTGTTACAAAAATCAATTTTTAGATTTTGATGTTATCATGGGATATCTTGATTCCTAAGTATACTTTTCATAAATAATTTTTTTTGGAAAATGAAACATGTGGTAAATATTCCCTTAAATGAGTTTTTTTTTTTACAAAGTTTAATTGTGTTTAAGAAAGTTTTTTAACAAAAAAAGTTTAATTGAGTTTATTGAATGAACGTACAATTTACATACACAATCAGTTGTTTTTTTAATCGTTGTATTCTTTTTTTTTTTTGATAACTCAGGTAATCCGGCTGAATTAGGCGACCGCCGGCGGCGCAGCGTATGGATTGCAAGTCCTAGCTGTAGACCAGCGCATCATCCCCCCTACACCGACTAATCCTGGGGCCCGGAGAGACCATGTGAATACCCCAGTAGCCAAGAGTTGTAAATGTATGGTCAACTGCTTCCGTGGGGGATCGATCCCTGGCCTCGACCAACAGGGCGATCTTCACCAACGAAAGAGAACCACTATACCACAAACTCCTGGTTTTATCGTTATATGTTTACAAAGCTAAAGAATTTGATTTCCTTTTATAATGGTAAATATGTGGTTGAGATTGAAATTGCCATTTGATTTCATCCTATGCTAATTAAATAATAATATTAGTTAGTTAAATAATATTTTTTAATAAAAAAGTGTCAGCCACGTTCAGAATTGAATCCGGGTCACACATTAGAGTCCGCGTCTTTTTTACAATATTACATCGGGTAAAATCAACGTTCATTATTAAATCATCAACATATGAACGGTTCAGCTTAAATAATACTGATTCGCGCGTTTTACTAATAAATGAATGGATAATCCAACTCAAAATCAATTTGTTTTTCCAATTATAACCTTAATAAATTGATATATTTACGCTCAAATTCCAATGGCATGCCTTGTACATAACATATCAAAGACATGTTAGTTTCAAAAATCTTCCTGTTTTAATAGTATAGATGCACGGAGACTATAACTTGGGGAACCACTCTTCCAAGGAGATCTAAATATGCACAATAAATCATCATACATTAAATTCTTCTACATCTCTCTAAAACTATTTCGAATAAGCAAATGCATCCTTGCGTGTGCGTGAAAATACAGTCACTAGTATAATATATAATCATCTGATCATTCCATCAAAAAGCCTCAGTTGGTCAAAAGGTATGAGGCCACAAGATAAAGCCTCCAATATAAAGGAAATTGACATGTTTTTATCGCGAAGCGTTAGTAGCTCAATTGGTTACCACAAGGTCGGTGGTTCAAACCCTACATGAAGCGTCTTTCAGCAATTTCATGAAACTTTTCTTCCCACCGCTTACGACGATTATTCGCGCCGTAAAGAAAAAAAATCAAAATGTCTAGAAGCCTCTCGTCTTCTCTACCAAACACTTAGCATTCTTCCACATTTTTTACGATTTCGCCATCATCGAAAATCCCAAACAATTCGATCCAATATATTCTCGTAGTTGATAACGCAAACCTTCTTCTCAATTGTCCTCCATGGTGGAAGAAGCAAAAGCTAAAGGAAACGCTGCCTTCTCCTCCGGCAACTGCGCCACCGCAATTTTTCACTTCACTAAAGCCTTTGTTAGGAAAACACGAACGCGACAGTGACGCAGCGGAATATAGTTTCTCGTACTTGTGTGAATCTGTGAGAAAAATATATACAATGGCAGAAAACAACTCAAAAATGCAATGAAACGAGACCGGCGGTTTTTACGTGGAAAACCTCCTCGATGTGAGAAGGAAAAACCACGTGACTGTAATCCACTCCAAATCCACTATATCAAATAGATTGAGTTACAACCACGTCCTCTCTGTTCCACATAAAAACTCCGAAAGTAAGGCTCAACAAGAACAATCTCCAACACAAGAGCTTTGAAATATGCAATACAAAACGACTCTACATTCACTAAGATTCCGGTCTCTATTTCCAATCGCCACAGTACAAAACTTAGCTAAACAAGTCAAGAACACCTCTGCCAATTTCAGCTCAATCAGAGAAGATCTTTCACAGTTGGATTTCCCAAACACTGAAGACTGGTCTCAACTCGCTTCAAAACAGAACAGCTCCACTAAGACTCTTATTTACAAAAACCAACCACTTAAATAAACAACCTACCGTTGAATCTGAAGATCACTGAGTCATGAAGCGTCCCTAAAAGTTTCAGAAATATCAGAACTAGTTTGATAATCTGATCGGCAGCTTGACCAAAACGGGCGAAAATTGTTTTCTCCTCTTTCTTTTTCTTCTCTCCTTTCTTTGCTCTTTCTCCTTTTATTTTTTCTTGTGCACGAAATTGTCAGACAAAAAAACAATTAGTAGAGTATATATGTAACATTACTCAGTTGGGATAAAGTATATTAGGTCCCAATGTGGTTTCCTCCACTAGGAGAATTATCGACAAACTCCCCCTCCGACTAGGTGGAGGAAACAACCATATCAGCTATCTCTCGACAAACTTCAAGTGTCCATTTCAGTAATGACTTAGTCATCATATCAGCTTCATTATCATCGGGTATGAACTTTCACAAGTTTCACTTCCTTAGAAACAACCACATCACGTATCCAATGATACCTCTAGTTAATATGTTTCAAACGCGAATGAAATGTCGAGTTCTTCTCGAGACAAATAGCGCTTTGACTGTCACAAAGAAGCTCAAACAAATATCATCAAGAGAATTCTTTATCCACAACAACTCCTTACAAGCTAATGTTGCGGCTATAAACTCAGCTTCAGTGGTAGAAAATGCAACACACTATTGCAATCTTGATTGCCATGCCACAGCTCCCCCTGAAAATGCTACCAAGTAACCCGAAGTAGACTTACTGGAATCAACATTCCCAACCATATCAGCATATGTATAACTTAAAATCAATTGCTTGTTACCTCTAAAGATTAGCATCAAACTAGAAGTCCCTCGAAGATATCTTAAATCCACTTCACAGCATTCCAATGTTCTCTTCCGGGTTTCGAAAGAAAACGACTAACTGTTCCAACTGCATGAGCTATATTTGGCCGTGTACAAACCATAACATACATCAAGCTACCAACTGCAGAAGCATATGAAACCCTCGCCATATCTTCCTTCTCAGCATCTGTACTCGGACTCTGTTGACTGGTGAATCTAAAGTGTGTAGCAAGAGGAGTGCTTACACTTTTTAGACTTATCCATGTGAAACCTTTGAAGTACCTTCTCAATATCCTTCTCCTGAGACAAGTGAAGCAGCTTCTCACCTTTATATCTAACAGTTCTTATACCAAGAATATGTTCGCCAAACCCATATCTTTCATGGCAAAGAACTTGTTAACCTGCTTCTTCAATTCTTGAATTCTGCTCAAGTTCATGCCCACAATCAACATGTCGTCAACATACAACAACAAGATGATAAAATCATCATCACCAAACACTTGCACAAACACACAATGATCTGAAGTAGTATCCTTATAACCATGTTTCCCCCATAACTCACTTAAACTTCATGTACCACTGCCCCGGTGCTTGCTTCAATCCATAAAGGCTTTTTTTCAAGCGACAAACTAAATCCTCTTTGTCCTTTTTCACAAAGCCTTATGGTTGTAGCATATAAATCTCTTTCTCCAAATCACTAGGAAGGAAATCCGTCTTTACATCCATCTGCTCAAGCTCTAGATCAAGACTCCCAGCCAATCTAACTATAACTTGAATGGATGACATCTTCACAACAAGAGAAAATATTTCATCATATTCAATCCCCTTCTTTACCCTTATGCAACTGTTACCATGTCGATGTAGCAAACTGTTATCTTCATGCTTAATCCTATACACCCACTTATTAAGCAACACCATTTTACTATTAGGAAACTTCACCAACTCATATGTGTCTTTCTCATCAAAAGAACCCATCTCTTTGCCTATGGATTTTAACCATTTATCTTATTCTTTTTTCATCCTCCAAAGCTTCACCAAAGCTTTCTGGTTCTCCCTTATTAGTAAGTAACTCATACTCACTAGGATCATACCTTGTTGACGGCCTTGGACCTCTCTCGGATCTTCTAACAGCATGTAGGTTCTTAGTAGTTGGTGTCTCATCATGATCGTCACCATGATCACCAATACCATCATCATTATGTGCGGGAGCATCATCTGCACCTGGTGTATCAACATGAACCCAAACCCTCATTATGACCGTGGACTGATGTACAAGGAAAAACCGCTAAATCAATCAAACCTTCATTTCTCTGATCTGTTTTTCGGACTTCTCAATGTCCTTAATCGTTTGATCTTCCATGAACACAACATCTCTGCTTCTTATGAGCTTCTTCTTAATGGGATCATAAAATCTGTATCCAAACTCATCCTGGCCATAACCAATGAACACACATTGTCGTGACTTCATCTCAAGCTTTGACCTTTCGTATTTAGGAATGTGCACGAAAACCTTGCACCCAACGACCCTTAAATGACCGTAAGAAACATCCTTGCGTCTCTAAACTCTCTATGGAATGTCACCATCCAATGGAGCACTTGGTGACAAATTCAACACATGAACAACTGAGCTCAAAGCTTCACCCCAGAAAGACATCGGTAAGCTTGACTACAAAATCAAACATTTGATCCTCTCGGCAATCGTTCTGTTCATCCTCTATGCCAACCCATTAAACTGTGGAGTATTAGGTGGCGTAAACTGATGCCTAATACCGTGTTCCCTGCAATAGGGATCAAATGGACCAGAATACTCACCACCATTATCATTGCGGATACACTTCAACTTCTTTCTCGTCTGTCTCTCAACCAGTGCCACAAAATGCTTGAAATATCCCAGAACCTGATCCTTCGTCGTCATAGTGAAAATCCACAACTTCCTCGAATGATCATCAATGAATGTGACAAAAAATGATGCACCACCAAGCGGCCTTTTCTTCATTGGACCACACATATCTGAATGCACCAAATCAAGTGTCTTGTGTTTCCTGGAAGGTGCATAAGACTTAAACGAGACTCTGTTTTGTTTCCCAGCAAAACAATGCACACATTTTTGTAAGTGAAAACGGGAGAATCCTGGAATAGCCTCCTTCTTTGAAAACACAGGCAATCCTTTCTCGCTCATATGGCCGAGTATCTTATGCCACAACTCCATGGCATCATCATTCTCCATCGCATTAACAATGTCTTTGGAGACCTTAGCATGCATCCAATATAAAGATGAAGACTTATCACCTCGAGCCATAACCATAAAACCATGTGAGAGCTTCCATTTACCACCACTGAATAAACTGTAGAAACCCTCATCATCAAGTCTTCTTATAGAAATCAGATTCAACTGAATATCAGGGACATGCTTAACTCCTTTAAGCACAAGTCTTGTACCAAGACTAGTCTCCAAGGAAATATCACTAATGCCGACAACCTGATCAAAAACCATCATTACCCATTTTCACCAAACCATTACTACCTGGAGTATATGTAGTGAACAAATCTCACTGCGATGTAGTATGAGTAGTAGCTCCACTATCAACAACCCAACTGGTGTCCCGGCATGAAACATTAATCGCATCACCCTCAAGAGAATAAGAAACTGATCCTCGGTGACAGTCACCCAATCTTTACCATCTCTTTGAAGATTTCCTTGCTTGCTTTTCTTTTTCAGTTTCAAGCAATCTTTCTTCAAGTGCCTTTCTTATGACAGTAGTGGCACTCCAAAGTCGCAAATTTATTAAATTTGCTTCTGCTCCTGTTCTTGTCTTTCTTGGTCTCTCGATTTGAACTTCTCCCCCTTGACTTAATAACCATAACATCTGAACGTGAGAAACTAGGATTCGACTGCCTTCTCGTTTCCTTATTCAAGATATTGTTCTTCACTAAGTTCATCGAAATAGCAACATTCGCTGCAGAGTTGAAAAGAGACATCGTAAACACTTTCCAAGAATCCGTTAATATACCAAGAAGCCACAAACCGTGAATCTCATCTTTAAACTGAATACCCGTGCCAGACAACTTATTGAGCAATCCCTGAAACGAATTAAAGTGATATGTCATCAGAGTACCATCTTGATACCTCAACTCAATCAACTTCTTTATCATGAAAATCTTATTATTTTCGGTCTTCCGCGCATACAACTGCTTCAGCTTCAACCACAAAGAACGATCATTAGTCTCTGTTTCAATATGATGGAGAACATTATCATCTATACAGTGCCTTATCGAACCACAAACTTGTTGATGCATCAACTTCCACTCATCAACTGTTTTCTCATCAGGTTTCTTCTCTTGAAAAACCGGTACATATAATTCTCTCAAGAAAAGCAAATCTTCCATTTTGCCTTTCAATACATGATAAATAGCATGATACAGACTTATCATTCTGCCCATATTTTCCATCTCTCACACAAGCAGAACCAATAACCGTAAGTTACCGAAATCCAAAGCTCACAAACCACAAGCTTTAATACCACTCTATTGGGAAAACACGAAGGCGACAATGGCACAAGGGAATATAGTTTCTCGCAGTTGTGTGAGTCTGTGAGAAAAATATATGCAATGACAGAAAACAACTCAAAAACGCAATGAAACGAGACCGGCAATTTTTACATGGAAAACCTCCTCGATCTGAGAAAGAAAAACCACGGGATCATATTCCACTCCAAAACCATTATATCAAATAGATTGAGTTACAACTACGTCATCTCTATTCCACAGAACAACTCCAAAGCGTAAGGCTCAAAAAGAGCAATCTCCAATACAAAATTTTTAACAATAAAGTAATACAAGAGCCTCGAAATATGCAGTACCAAACGACTCTACGTTCACTAAGATTACGGTCACTATTTCCAATCTCCACCGTAAAAATATTAGATAAACAAGTTAAGAATTCCTCTGACAAATTTTAGCTCAGTCGGAGAAGATCTACTGTTGGCTTTCCTAAACACTGAAGACTGGTCTCAGCTTGCTTCAAAACAGAACAACTCCATTAAAATTCTGATTTACAACAAACCAATAGTTAAAATTCAAAAGCCACTGTAAGATCTGAAGATCACTGAATCATGAAACTTCCCTAAAAATTTTAGAAAAATCAGAACTAGTTTGATGGTAGTATGATCTTGAGCTTAACCAAAACGGACGAAAACTGTTTTTTTTTTTCCTTTCTTTTTCTTTTTCTTCTCCTTTCTTTGCTTTCTCTCTCCTTATTATTATTTTTTCTTGTTCACAATTGTCAAACAAAAAACCCATTATTTTTTTTATCGAAAAAACCATTATTATAGCATAGGAAACGAAACAATAGCTCAAATGCCCTTACTTGAAGGAGAATAAATCTACCGTGCCCTCCAATGATCTAGATATCCTCATTAATGTGTTTTCTCTTTTTTACCCTTAATAAATTTGTAAAATATTAATTTAATTAAAACAATAATATAAAAAGATAAAAACAAACCAAATAAAAAGAAATAATTCTTTTTGCAGTGGGTCCCACTTCCAACATTTCTCAAATGTATTTCCGGCGGATCTCCGGTGCACCTTCGACGGATCTCCGCACTTGCAACGCATCTCCGGTACCTAAAAAGTTACATATACAGGATAACTGGTACAACTAGTATAACTGAGACCAATTATAAATCTTTTCATCAATTAAAATCGTTGGGTTTGTATTTGTTTATATATGTTATCATATATCTTTTTGTTAACAAGAGAAGTTATATAATGATGTGAAATATATTATAAGCCAAAACAAAATTGTTAAAATAACCAAACCATCCTAAAAACATTCAAACGGTTTTAAAATATCAGACGGTTTGAAGGAGACCAAATAATCCTAAAGAATCATACTAAAACATCAAATAACAAACACAGATTAGTATATCATCTTCTAATTCATTATTATTTAGTTAATTTGGGTTCTTTAAAACTCATTACTACTAATTCTTAGTTACAACAAAAATAGAAATATTTATAAAATTTATATAAAATAGAAAAAATTATAGTTTCACCTTAAGAACTATAAACATATCTTAAAATCATTAACAATAATTGTAAATTTGGAAAACATGAATTTTTTAAAAAATTAGATGAAAGATTCTTCATTCACATAAAACACACCTTATGAACTATGTAACATTTATCTTATGTTTAGCCTATCATGGTAGAAAATAAGCAAAATAAATAATTTCGCACTACTTTTTCTATGAAAACTTTTGAAATGATATTTAATATTCAAAATTATAAGGACAACTAAAAAATCAAAATTTATATTAAGGTACAACTTCAATTATGCGAAAATCGCAAATGTACAACTATGAAGCGGAACGGACAACTGTACATTTGGAGACAACTATGTCTAATATGCCTAAATTTTAAGCTGGAAAAAATCAAATTTTCCCTCCAATTGATGGTGAAGAGGAAAAATACTTGATTTTACACTATTTTCTGTGAAAACCTTCCAAATGATATTTAATACTCGACAATTATGGGGACACCTAAAACATCACAATTTATATAAAGGTACAACTTCAATTATGCGAAAATCGCAAAAGTACAACTATGAAGCGGAACAGACAACTGTACATTTGGAAACAACTGTGTTTAATATGGCTAAAAATTTAAGCGGGAAAATTCAGATTTTCCCTCCAATTTTTTCTCCAATTCATGGAGAAGAGGAAAAATACACGATTTTACATTGTTTTTTTTTTTTTTATAAAAACCTTCTAAATGATATTTAATTCTCAAAAATTATGAGGACAACTAAAAAAATCACAATTTATATCAAGGTACAACTTTAATTATAAAAAAAATCGCATTCGACACCCCACATTTCAGTTTATATATAATATAGTTTGAGAAATATTCAATATAACAAGTTAGTCTGTGGTGTTGTTGATTCTAAATTTATTAAAGAACCCGAGTTCGAGGCTCAGATTTATTTCAAAATCTGAGTTTTTCTCGAATTTTAATCCACCCCTTGTTACACTTCATATACAATATATATTAATTACAACATTAGTAAATGAGTGCAGTCTAGTGGTCGTTGTACTTATAGGATATCCTTTGCCACCCGGGTACAAACCACGTAGTTGTTTATATTAACACCGAATTTTTGTGGTTTTTTCTTTGTATTTATTCAAAGGGTAAAATAGTCATTTCCAGTTATCTCTGATGGGTCGGATTATCCATAAAGGTTGGATCTGGATAGATACTAATGGTTGGGTTAATAATAAAATGAATATGTGAAAGTCTAATATGTAATTGTCCTCATTTAAATATTAAAAATAAATCATAAATAAATTAATTATTATAATAGTCATATGAGATCATTTTTTCGGAGATAAGGGCATATAAGACGTTGCCTCATAGGAAACATGTATTCATTGGGATAAAGTAGGCTTGGGACTTCAGTTCTTCGGTTCGGTTACGGTTCGGTTATTCGGTTTTTCGGTTTTTTGGTTTTTAAAAAACCTACCAATCGGTTTTTTTCTTCGGTTTGGTTCGGTTTCGGTTCATAAAACTTCGGTTCGGTTCGGTTCGATAATTTCGGTTCAATTTTATATTTTAAGGCTATATGTATATTTATATATGAAACACATAAACGCAAGCTGACAAAAGTATGTATATATGGGAAGATTGAAACTTTTATGAAAATCAAAACCGATCAACAACTACAAGTCTACAATAATGAATAATAGGCCAGGGACTTCGGTTCTTCGATTCGGTTTTTCGGTTTTTCGGTTTTTTCTATTTTTTAAAAAAACTACCAATCGGTTTTTTTCTTCGGTTCGGTTCGGTTTCGATTTATTAAAATTCGGTTCGGTTTCGATTCGATAATTTCAGTTTGGTTTTATATCCCAGGCCTAGGATAAAGTATTACTAGGTCCCAACGTGTTTTCCTCCACTAGGATGATTACCGACAGCCCTCAACCACACGCCGATCAACCATGTCCTCTGTTCGAACCGATCCCAATTGGTTTAAAGGACACAGCCGATTAGGGGCGGCTTACGTATAGTATAAGAAAGGATCAGAGATTGATCCGAACAACAAAACGCCCAAATCGGGTTTAGCTGAAGCGTCGACCACGTGGGCCTTCGTCGGATCCGGGGACTAGGGTTTATTTGCAGCAGCCAGATTTTTTTCCAGACGATGCAAGAGATTCAGTAGGATTGTAATAATCTTAATTTGTATATGAAGGATAAGAGAGTGATGTTGAATGTTATGTTTGGTGCATCCAAGGGAAAAGATACGAGATGGAGTAGACTGATTGGTGTCCACCACCGAGAAAGGAGCCAGAGCAGGTGAAAAAGCCTGAACTGGAGCCGGAACCGGAGCCTATGGAGTTGACGGAGGAGGAGAGGAAAGAGAAAGAGCAGCTTACGAGAAGAAGGATTTTGAGAAAGCTATTGAAATGAAGCTAGATGATGAAGACATTTTGTACCTCAGGAACCTTGCTGCTGTTTATCTTGAAATGGCAATCCTACTGAAAAAGAACTCGATCCTCAGATAACAGAGGAGGAGCGTGGGAAAGGTAATTGACCTCTGATAATATGCTCGCAACGCTATTAAATACAAGGATATAGCATTAACATAACTCCGTCGATGCAGGTAATGAATTATTTAAAGAGCAAAAGTATCCGGAAGCAGTGAAGCATTATTCAGAAGCATTTCTGTTTCATGTTGAGATAAGCACATTGTACGAGGAAACATGGAATCTTAGTGAGTATTTCTTTCCTGGTCTGTAGGCGTACAGCAACAGAGCTGCTTGTTTCACAAAGCTAGGAACATTACCATAGGATACAGTAGGATCTGACCCCAGAAGAATTCAAGGAGAGACAAGCAAAGGAGATGCAAGAAGATCCTGAAGTGCAGAACATATTTTCTGATCCGGTGATGAGGCAGGTAAAAATAGGAGTGAAAATTGTGTCTGGGATTTTATTTCAAACTTACAAACTGAGTTTGAGAATTGTGTGATGATGTTTTTTCAATGAATTATGCAGATTTTCAACAGAAGAACTCAGCACCAGCCCTCTCGCTTTCAAATCTACCACGCGGTCATCACCTGCATCTGAAGATAAGGTTGTCAAAAGCAAAGTGAGAAGAGATTATTGGTCCCAAGCTTCAAACAGATTTTCAGCCCTTGATCAAGTTGTCTTAGCTTTTCAATTATTTCTCCAAAGATATACAAAGCAAAGTTAGCAGTTGTATTATCTCTCAAGAAATATGGACTACAATGGCAAATCATTTCAACCATGCATCTTCGTCAAGGCTTTTTGAGTTGCAAAAAAAGACCTTCAAACAACTTCAAAACAGGCCAAACATATGGCTGGATATCCCAAAGACATAAACTTGATATGTGAACAACTGTCTTTGACTAGTAATCTAGTTCCTAAAAGAATGAAGATTTTTACTGCTTTTCTTGGACTTGTCAAAATTATGAGCCTACTAAACCGAGTATTGAAAGGTTAATGGATGGTCAACACACTCCAACATTTGAAGATATCATTCATCGCCTCACAACTTTTGATGATCATTGGCAAAGCTACTATGTTGATATGAATGTATCACCACACCTTGCGTTCAATATTGTTCATGGAAGGCCCTTCTTTAATAGAAAGAGGCAGAGGAAAATATTTTCTCTTCACCAGAGGCCGAGGTTTTCTACCCCATAAGATCATTAATATCCCTTTATTGCTGATTTAAGACTAGTGTGTCATATATGTGGAAAACCATGCTATGTTGTTATGAGATGTTGGCACAATTGGACAATAGCTATCAGCTAGACGAGATGCACAATGCCATGTCTTCTCTGAGGATGATGATGTTGTATAATCTCGAGTGAACCCTAGAAGATAGAACGTCTTGTGGAATACTTAGAGAGAAACGATATTGAGGCAAATACCCTTTTGTCTAGGGTTTCTATATTTCGTGTGAGTTAATATTACAAACCCTTGATCTCTTTATATATTGCCCCAAAAACCCGATACAATAGACAATAGAAAACCCTAACGAGATCTTTTCATTCTCTCGATACAAGGGGAAACTAAACCGCCATAGTGTACCGCCCCCCGCACCCCCAGATGCCCATGACATTCCTTGCTCACTCAAGAAAAGCCCCTTTGCAGTATCATGAGATTTAAGTCACCTTAGAATAACAAACTCCACCTTGACGAAAAATCTCAACAATGTCACCTTCTGACTTTCCTAACATCTGAGGGGTCACCATCTTCCTCTAGCACCGGAAGATCTGGAGTAGCTCAAGACAATGTCTGAACTTCCCCGTAGGAACCGGCTTGGTCAACATGTAAGCTGCATTCTCCAACGTACACACCTTCTGCAATAAGATTTCTCCAGAAGCTGCTAACTCCCTGATTTTATGATACCTTATAGCGATGTGCTTTGTCCTTGCATGATACATTTGATTCTTTGCCAGATACAGCGCACTCTGGCTATCACAGTGTAGCTACACTCCACCGTGCTCAACTCCCAACTCCGCCACAAGTCCTCGCACCCAAAGTGCCTCCTTAGTTGCCTCACCCATTGTCATATACTCAGCTTCCGTGAACACGGATCTCCAGCAAATAGGACCTCCTGATAGTGTAAACACATATCCCGTAGTGGACCTCCTATTGTCTAGATCACCACCGTAATCTGAATCAACAAACCCCACAACTGATGCACTCTCCTGACCGCCAAACATAATCCCATAGTTAGCAGAACCCTTCAAATACCTGAGTATCCATTTCACTGCTTCCCAATGATCTCTTCCACGATTCGACATGTACTTACTAACTTGACTAACCACTTGAGCCAAATCAGGCCTAGTGCAAACCATAGCATACATTATGCAACCAACCGCACTTGCATAAGGAACTTGTGCCATATCTTTGATGTCCTCAATGGACTTAGGACACTGCTTCGCTGAGAGATTGAAGTGATTCGCCAAAGGTGTAGAAATTGTCCTTGCTTCCGACATGTCAAAGCGTTCTACCACCTTCTCAATGTAGCTCTTTTGAGAAAGCCATAACCTCTTAGAGCTCCTCTCTCTGCGAATCTCCATCCCAAGGATCTTCTTTGCAGCACCAAGATCCTTCATTTCAAACTCTTTTCCCTGTAGTCCTTTCAACTCAGCAATATCATTCATATCGCTTGCAGCAATAAGCATATCATCAACGTATAACAGAAGGAATATGGGAGAATGGTCATCAAGGTACCTTGTGTAAACGTAGCAATCATACTCACATCTTTGGTAGCCAATTTCCAGCATATAAGAGTCAAAACGTTTGTACCATTGTCTTTGAGCTTGCTTCAATCCGTGTGTGTTAATATTTAAAAACCCTTGACCCCTTTATATATTGCCCCAAAAACCCGATACAATAGACAATAGAAAACCCTAACGAGATCTTTTCATTCTCTCGATACAAGGGGAAACTAAACCGCCAAAGGGGCTCACTCAAGAAAGGCCCCTTTGCAGTACCTTGAGATTTAAGTCACCTTAGAATAACAGATGATATGTCTGAATATGGAGGGAGTGAATGGTTTCTAGATTTAAGAGCTTCAGCTCATATCAAAAACTCTCCTAGTCACCTTCGGCAGTCTCAATCATACATTGGACATGATACTGTAATGGTTGGTAGTAGAGACCATCTTCCAATAACTCACATAAGATCAACAAGTCTTGCATCCACATCAGGTAACATACCACTAAACGATGTTTTGGTATGATGTGACATTGCTAAACCTTTGCTTTTCTGTGATATTACTAAACTTTTTCTTTCTGTGTATAAATTCACCAAAGATTATCCATGTGGTTTTTGACTTTGATTGTGATAATGTACGTGTGTATGATAAGGCCACCAAGAAAGTTTTTTTAGGGAAGAATCAATAATGGAATATATTCGATGCGGGATCCAGTCTTTCATGCTTTCTTTACATTTAGAGAAGCTGCAGCTAGTGATGAGATTTGACACCAACGACTGGGTCTTCCCAACCTGTATATCCTCCATCAAATAAGTCTATCCTTATAAATAAGAGGTATAAGTCAAGGTGTGAAACATGCCAGTTGAGAAATAGCTCAATAATTCTTTTCTCTCGTTCATTGTTTGTAGCATGTTTACCTTTGGAACGAACTTATTGTGATCTTTGAGGACCTTCACCGGTCACTTCTATTAAAGGTTTTCTTTCATGTAATCTTTATAGAATACTACTCAAGAAGTTGTTGTCTATCTTTTTCTTTTCAATCTCTTTTCCAGAATCAACTTGGTATTAACATTGTAAGTTTACAATGTGAAGAGGGTGGTGAGTTTGTTAGCAACCTGTTTCTGGAAAATTTACAACAATATGGAATAAATCAACTCATATGTTATCCACATACGCCTCAGCAAAACGGTTTACTTGAGCGCAAGCATAGACATGTTGTTGAACTTGAACGCTCCTTTATGTTTCAAAGTAAAGTCCCTCAACAATATTGGGTAGAAGATTTATTCATTGTAAACTATCTTAGAAATATGTTTCCAAACACGGATTTTTTAGTTGTGTTTGTGATCCTCGTGTTTTGAAGTGTGTTTCGAGTTTTAATCCCTAGAGCTACACTGCAAGTGCACAGACGTGACTAGTAATATATAGGGTTCGAATTCACAAAGACTCAAGAATCTTACGATAAACTATAGAGATTCAAATTAAACTAAGCTGCAGTAAGCAGTAAATAGACAGAAAAGTAAATCAAACGGTGTGATCAATCAAGCGAAGCGCCAGGTCAAGGGAGTTCTTAGGAAATCAGGAATACAAGTTAATCAATCAATCAGGATCGAATTAAGAACCGTTCTAGAACTAGGGTCACCAAAGCATAAGAAACCAACTTTAGTTGCGAGTATTATCTATGTCTACCAACCTAGCAAACCAACTTTCGTTGTGAGTTCTAGAGATCCTAAACATGCATCAATCTCAGGTTCTTTCGTTCACAATTTCCCTAAGCCAATTTTTTACGAATAGTTTGCTCATTCTAGGTTCTTTCTAGCTAATTAACCAACTGTCGTTGCGAAAATTAACCTAACATCAATAATCTAAGTGGCCAATTCAGACTAAGCATTAAGAACAACCCTAGATGAAGAACTAGAAAGTATGAATCCTTACAGATTGATTAACCTAATATTCCATAATATCCCTAATGAGAATCCCTAAACCTAACAAGTAAACTAATCAGACATGACAATCATAACAATAGACATGTTTGTAATAGAAAACATAAAGAGATTAATAAAATAAATAAGAGAAATTTATTTATCTAGTATAAAAAAATAAAGCAATTACTAGGCTAGTACTAATCTTTTGATCTTTTTTTCTATGTTTTATTTCCTAAAGTACCCCTATAACTATTTGGAAGGAAAAAAATAATTACAGAATTGCCATTAATATTTTTTTCCATGTCAGCAAAAAAATATATTTATTTACAAAATTGCCATCTTCAACTACGAATTTAAATCCGTAGCCTTGTGTTGAAGATCTTGTGGTTGTGGATTTGTTTGGGAAATTTACAGATTTATGGGTGCAGATTTAAACTTACGTGTTGCATATTTTTCTATTTGTTGCAGATAAAATATTAATAGTTTAATACGCAACAAAGACTAGAGATTTTTTTTTATTACTAAAGTAGTACGTAGTGTTACAGATTTGTTTAGTTTGTTACAGATCTTTAAATTTTTGCGGATTTTATTTGCAGATTTTTTGCTAGTGTCAAAGATTTTTATATGATTTTGTAGATTTTTTAATAATTTGCGGATTTAAATTATAAATTTTATTTTTAGTGTTACTGATTTTTTTTGCATTTGTTGCAGATTTAGAAAACTCCGTTACAAAAACCAAAGGTTAAAAAAATTACAAAACCAGTATTATAGTGTTACAGATTTATTTCATTAGTTACAAATTTATTTTAAGTTTCTATAGATTTTCCAAATTTACTGACGTGGCATTATGAATTAAAATTTTTATTTGCAGATTTGTTTGTTTATTTCCTTAATTAATGTTTATCACCAATTTCAAATTTCAAATAAACTTATGACTATATTAGAAATGATTTCTGAAAATTTTAAAATATAATATCATTAGAAAATAAATATGTTAATAATTTTTAAAATTTAATTTTTAATATATATTTTCTCGAAAAAGATATATCATTTCCGTATGATTATACTACATTGTTTATTTTTAAAAATTCAATTTAAAATCCAAAAAAATTATACTAACTATTTCTGTTAGTGTTATGAATTAATAATAAATTTATGAAAATACCGAAATAAGTCTATTAGTTTCTTATATATTTTAAAAAATTTAGGAAATAATTTTAATTGATTTTATGGCAATTTTTGAAAAAATTCTTTAAGGCAATTTAACTTATATTATTATCTTAAAAGCGGATATTTTTTTAAACAGAAATATTCTACAAGACCATTTATGGAAGTCAAATTATTATCATTAATTATTTCTTTTATTTCTTTTTTTTGTTCTTTGATGGAAAATAACGCTTCTAATATGTATAGTGACAAACACAGATATTTTAGAAAAGGATATATAATTTTCGTATATAATTTTATAACACGATATTATTATTTTTAATTCAAAATGAAAATCCCATACAATTATAAATTAATTATTTTCTTCAGAGCTTTGAATTATTAATAATTTTCTGCCATTTACAAATAAGTCTATAAATTTCTTATATATTTTGTAATATTTAGGTTTTCAGTTTAAATTATGAAATGAAACAAAATACTTGTCAAAACAAGCAATCTTAAAATTATGCTATTGATATGTTGGCCCTTTATGCTATGCAATCTAGTGTTAAGAAATTAAGATATAAGTTTAGGGTATAGGGTTTTGGCTCTTTAGTGTTTATTTATTTTAATTTTTTTTTTTGTTTATTTACGTAGTTATTTAAGGCTTAGTTATATTTAATCATAACTGGAACATATGGTTTAGGGTTTAAGCCGTTTAGGGTTAATTTTTCATTTTATGTGAGGATATCTAAGTTATTTTTGGTTTAGGGTTTAGGGCCTTTAAGGTTAATCTATTATTTTATACTTTTATCTAAGTTGTTCTTGGTATAGGGTTTATGTTTTAGTAGTTTAAGTTATTTTTAAAGGTTTTTGGTTTTTGGTTTTTGGTTTAGGGTTTTGTGGCTATGTCCTTTCGTAGTATTAATTTAATTTTAAATGGGTATATTTAATCATAATTGGAACATAGGGTCTAGGGTTTAGGCCATTTAGGGTTAATTTTTTATTTTATGTGAGGATATCTAAGTTACTTTTGGTTTAGGATTTAGGGTCTTTAGGGTTAATCTATTATTTTACATTTTTTATCTAATTTTTTTTTGGTATAGGGTTTTGGTTTCAGTAGTTTAAGTTATTTTTAAAGGTTTTTGGTTTAGGGTTTTGGGGTTAAACCCTTTTGTAGTTTATTTGTTTATTTTAAATAGCTATATTTAATCATAATTGGAAGATAGGGTTTAGGGTTTAGACCATTTAGGGTTAATTTTTTATTTTATGTGAGGATATCTATTTTGTTTTAGTATAGGATTTAAGAGCCTCCGTTTGTTAATTAAATTTTATATTTGTTTTTTTTACATTAAACACTATAAGAAACATGCAAATAAAACAAATTTTTATTTTAATTATTTATGATCTCGAATTTAATTTTTAACAAAATACGTGACCAAACAACCACTCTTAAAATTAGTTTAGGGTTTTAGGCCCTTTACGGTTTAATTTATTATTGTTTAACGAGTATAGCTTCAAGCGCATATCGCCATTGATCTCGTTGCTCAGTGCATCCATTTGTATACCAAGAGCAAGGCATTCGATGAACTTCAATGCATAAACACCACAGTCTCCCACTCAAGTGTGTGATCCTTTATCCCATTCTTCCGGGACCTATAAAACACATTCAGGTTTTTAGAACTAACTGGTCAAACGTTCAACAGAGAGAAGATCACAAAGCATGCAACTTACGTCACAACTGAAAGCTCGCAATATCTTGATAGCTTGTGAAGAGTCTTATGGGCACCCATCCTCTTCCAGAAAGGGATCCATCATCTTGATAGCTTGTAAAGAGTCTTATGGGGACCTGGAAGAGGATGTATCCCTTTATTTAAATATGATGTCTTAAAGAATTCATGAACACGTATGTCAGCTGCAGGACAAGAATAGTATAAACATAGCAACATTATTAGGTCCCAGCCTAACCACCAAAATTGCTGACACACAAAGTCTTGACAGCAAATCATCAGCCCTTAAACTCCCTTTATTAAGGAGTATAGCTGCAAGAAGCCAAGAAGGCCAAAGATAATACCTTAATTGCGAGAGCAGTTCCATATTTGCGACAAAAAATACGACACAAGTTTAAGGGCATATCGTAGAGAAGAAACAATGCAACTCGAATTATTGACACAACATAAAACCAGAGTGAATTATCTAAACAATCCCCAAAATACAACACGAATATAGTAAGACAATACTTTGATCTTGAGTCTGAGAGGCTGTTTCAACAAAAAGACAGAAATCAGTCAGTACTCAGCTACAAATAAAATCACAAACTAAAAACACATTATTTCTACTATATATTCATGAATCAAAAACACTTCTAAACTACAAATTTTACCTAAATCACTCCCGAGCTAAACCAGCTCGGATCTAAATCCATCCTGTCTCGATCTTGATCATGAGTTGCCCTTCCGGAAATCCTGAGTTGAACCATTGAGCTGAACCTTCTCGGATTTCCGAGCTAAACCGTTTCTGGTTTTCCGAGCTGAACTTTCCGAACGGATAACCAAACATTTGCCGATACACATAACTTGTCGCAACCCACCTTCGGAGGCATCAGCCCATACCTTCCTGAACCGATGATTTGGGCTGATGGATCGAGACTGAGAGAAATGGGAACTTGGGCCCAAGCATACAACAAACTCTAAACCAAATAAGTAAGTTGATCCATTAACGGACTCGGAACGTCCAAATCTCGGCTCATCCGGAAAACGAGTCGAGCCGCGGAAAGACGAAGAAGTAAAGAAAGAGAATGGAAAAGGAAAATCCGAGATGGAAATGTACATTTTAGCGAGAAAAGGAAAAAGATAAGAACAGGAAGATTTCTGCAAATCCTGCGGAAATATTCTCAAAAACCGACGAACCGAAGCTATAAAAGGAGGGAGAGGCCATACGAGAAGGGCAGAGCGAAAAACCCTAGATCTAGAATTAAGAACTTAGCAGTTTATCTTAGCCGTTTTCGAGTTCTTTTGTACTTTCTTTTCCGATTCCCTTACTCTCTTTTCTGATCTTTGTAATCTCTTCGAATTCTTATCAATAAAATCCTCTGGGTTTGCTAGTTTAGTGGTTATTCCTTGAAATTTCTGTTCCCTAAAAGTTTTGCTCTACAAATTTTGACCGTGCGAGTTTCGACTCTCACAGTGACTGCGTCGACCGACGCAGTATCTGCGTCGATCGATGCACTACGCGGACGCAGCTAGTGAACTTTGTGAAATCTCCATATAGTGCAGAATTGCTCCAAATAATTCCAAAATGTCCAATCAAGCTCCAAATGTACCTAAACGTGTAAAACACCTAAAAAGACTCCAAAACACATTGAAAGACTCGATAACAAAGACTTATATCATGGTAAAAAAAAACCCTAAAAATCATGATATATCAAATCCCCCACACTACCAAGATCAGGAGAAGAAGTTTGAAAACTTCAGAAACTCGTTTCATCGTAGGAGCCCCACACTCAGATTACCCTTAGTAAGCCACATGAAAAAATAAACCTTCAGGCATCAAGACCAACATGTAATTCTCCCACACTTAGCAACTGTCCTGAGTAAACTCCACAATCACATTCAAAGGATTGATTTCACCACACTGACTTCGGTAATCTAATAAGTGTGGTCTCACCTAGGGAGTATCGATCAAAGAACACATGGACTCTTATTCTGTTAGTTTCTGACCACTCAACTATCATTTTCTGGTCCTTACTTCTCCTTTTCTTCCTTAGCACTCATTTTTCCCACTGGCTATCATTTTATTTTTTCTATCAGTGCTCTTCCTGCATTGGGGTGTACTTTGGACACATTCCATGAATGCACATGAGGTAATAGGGGTCTTTACCACTCTCGTGATCACTTTGGAGCTACTAGCTCATCCGCAGTGTCTCTTTTGTTTTTTACTTTAGGGAAGGGGAAAAGGGAACCATACTTGGACAAGTTTACAAGCTGTGTCAGAACTAATAGAGGATCCGATTCAAAGTATACCAAACCCCTAGGTGAGAAAATTAAGTCAAGTTAAAGGTGAAGTCAGTAATGGATTCCCTGAATACCTAAAGTGATATGGATCTCCTCAGTATGTTGATCTATGTGGATTTTCTAATAGTAATAGATCATCTGCAAACTCATCCAATGGTCACTTAAGTTCCTACAAGTGTAGTGATCTCCTCAAAAAGTCCTTGTTTCCTACTAAATTTGGACTCAATAAAACAGACTCAACTGACTCTAAGAAACAGAAAACGGTTGCGTTAGTAGCTACCTCCTCCACACTTAAAAAACACTGTCCGCAATGTTATAGAAGCATTGGCTCGGTGAGAACAAGAATCACAATGAACAAATTACGAAAAGGGTCAGAACACTTACTTGTCATCGGCTTGTGTCGATCGATGATCCGGACTGCATCAATCAACGCAAGTCGTGTTTGCTCGCTACACGGTCTTCAGAATAACCGCTCCTTGAACCGCAATCAGTATAAACCCGTATGCGAGCTCTGCGTCGACCGATATACATGACCGTGTCGATTGACGCTTGGCGATTGTACTTATTCTCACGCTATGAACATACCAAAACAAGAAAATCAAAATAACCAAAATCAAAACGAAGAAGAAAAGAAAGAACATACCTACTAGTGGGTTTCGTCCCACTCAGCGCTTGTTTTAAGTCATTAACTTGACTATGGGAAGGAGATCATACTTATGGGGGAATTAACTGAGACAATGAGTGCCTCTGTGAATGTCTCCTCACCCAAGGTGGTGTATAAGTAGTAGGATCATGAGACTTCCCAAGGAAGGAGCGAATAAAACCAGGGTTGGAGCGAAGCGTGGGTGGGATACTGCGTTTTCCTGCGTTCACAACAATCAGATTAGGAGGTTACGTTTAGAAGAATCATACATTTTCTTTGGTGGAGGCAAGATTTCTGGAGCTTTCTGCTTATGAGCAGTCGTAGACTTTGAAGATGTTAGAGCATGTTCAGGATGAACCGCCATCTTCTCTTCTCCAATCGAAATCTCAGACTCCACTTCAACACTGAAGCTCTATCCATCAATGGTGGATCTCTGCATCTTGAACTGCAAAGGCTTATCTCCCATGTGAAGATCAATCAGAACATGTCTCACATCAATCATTGCTCCAGCAGTAGCTAAGAAGGATCTACCAAGCAGCAGAGGATCATCCGGATAAACCGCATACTTCAGCACCACAAAAACTGTTGGATTCAAGTAGTTTCCATCTCTGATAGGAATGTTCTATAAAACTCCTTCTGGAAACCTCTTCGATCGATCAGCTAGGATAAGAGAGATCCTAGTAGGCTAAAAATCCATCAGTCCCAATCTGACAGCCTCAAAGTATGGCATGAGATTCACATCAGATCCTAAATCACACTGAGAACGCATGAAGCTGTCTATAAAGATGGAACAGTCTAGCACAAAGACTCACTGGCTAGAAGCTTCTCTGGAATCTGAATCAGCTTTTTATCCATCACTGCCTTGCAATTAGCTTCATCTAGCTTCTAATTGGACCTTGTAAGAGCCTTAGACAGAAAAAGTAAATCAAACGGTGTGATCAATCAAGCAAAGCGTCAGGTCAAGGTAGTTCTCAGAAAATCAGGAATACAAGCTAATCAATCAATCGGGATCGAATTAAGAACCATTCTAGAACTAGAATCACCGAAGCATAAGAAGCCAACTTTCGTTGCGAGTATTATCTATGTATAGCAACCTAGCAAACCAACTTTCATTACGAGTTCTAGAGATCCTAAACATGCATTAATCTCAGGTTCTTTCATTCACAATTTCTTTAAGCCAAATTTCTTTGCGAATAGTTCAATTGCTTATCTAGGTTCTTTCTAGCTAATTAACCAACTGTCGTTGCGAATTCAGACTATGCATTAAGAACAACCCTAGATGAAGAACTAGAAAGTATGAATCCTTACAAAATGATTAACCTAACATTCCATAATATCTCTAATGAGAATCCCTAAACCTAACAAGTAAACTACTCAGACATGACAATCATAACAATAGACATGTTTGTAATAGAAAGCATAAAGAGATTAATAAAATAAATAAAGGGGTTCGAAATCTTCTCTCTGTCGAGTATCTGATCAGCCCCCAAAAGCAAAAGCTACAAATCTATCTCCCTAAAACTCTCTGAATGTAGAATAAAACTTAGCGTAAACAATGACTTTAAAACCCTAATATATAAGTTAAAACACGTTTTGCGCCTTTTTTGTAAATCTGGAAAACTTCTGGACAAAAGCTGTAATTTTCCAAGAATGCAGATTTTTGTGCGCAGAATTCTGGACGCACTACGCAGACGCAGCTAGTGAATTCTGTGAAATCTCCATATAATGCAGAATTGCTCCAAATGCTCCCAAAACGTCCAATCAAGCTCCAAATGTACCTAAACCTGTAAAACACCTGAAAAGACTCCAAAACACATTGAAAGACTCGATAACAAAGACTTATATCATGGTCAAAAGTCCTAAAAACCATGAGATATCATATAGAGATAAGTTTAAAGGACAAAAATGCTTGTTCCCAAATACTTGACATGTCTATATTAGTCGACATGTGGTGTTTGATGAATCTTGATTCCCTTTTTCAGAGGTCTATAGTCAGCTTCAACCATCTGCAACAAATCCTCTTATGATTGTTGGAATAAGAGCTTCCTCCCAACAAAGAAAGAGATATATGATCCATGTTCTTCTCATTTAGAATCACAAACAAAAGTTATTACCTCATGAGTTCTCTTTTCACCACCACTTCAAAGCTTTGTCTTACTGCTATCTCATGTTATTGCAAGTTCAATCATTGATAATCCGAAGCAACAAAACAATTGTTCTGAAAATGTTTCCACAAGCACTGATATGGGATGTTATGATTGTTTTTGAAGAAACCATCTCCCGAAACGTTTATTGGATTCATGATTCCAAATCTACCACCTCCCAAGAGTTAGATTTGAAAAACAAATTATGATGTAGGAGAGCTTCATCCCAAAAAGGAGATTGAAGAAGTTATATTAGGAGATTGAAGAAGTTATATTGATTGTAGTGGATATAAATGTGCCCTTCTTCAATAGAAAGCAAGTAATAAATCTATGTCCACTTTTTCATATAAACTATTTTTCATCAATATGCACTATTGCACCATATTATACATATCAACAAACTTCAGATACACAGGGAAAGTATTATTGTCATGCATAAAGACAAAAAATTCTAACCGAGCTATCATATTATCTTCTCTCAAAAATGGCTTGATAGCATTTATATGCCGTTAAATGAGTCCATTTTTAAATATAAAAAAAATAACACATTGATCACATCCAAAGAAGTTATTAATGACCTTAACATTTTTGACGATGGCGTGGAAATCAACAAGTCGATTAAGGTAAATTTTTATTTTCTTCCTACCATAATTACCTTTTTTATGCGATACATCAATAACTTCATCATTAGTACTATTTTTTGCCCGTTTCCAAATTCATTAGACTGTTTGTAAAGGAACGGAGAATAAATTATACATTTCTTTTGTAGTAGTTTTCTTTATTCCATTGTCACTTCTTTCCAAAAAAGCAAGACAAATCTCTATTATTTCTTCATTTGTTTTTTTTTTTTAATGAGAACTAGGTTCTTGAGGACCTTATGACATTTCAATATTTCTCCAATCAAAAAAAATTTAAAAACACAACTCTACAATAATATAATATTATGATAAGAAGAAAAATGTTCTTTGATTCTTCATGAAACATAAGTAACTAAAAATAATAAATGAACTTTCCAATCTTTTATGAAATATCTAAATACTTGTGAATGATACAAAATAGGCTAATCAGCTAAAAATAAAAAACAAAGTACCTTGAATTGATAGAAGAAGAATTTTGGAGTCTTTCATGAAATTGAAATGCATCATTCTCTCACGTAATAGATTCTCTTGATGGACTTTCTTTTTTTGAATTTAATGTTAAATTATATTCAAGAAAAAACATACTCTTTACAAACAGTTTGTGAACTGTTTTAAGGCAAAAAAGAATTTGAAACAACTTCTAAAAGTCCCTTATTTCGAACCAAACGAAGACTCCCTTCGTATTTTTGATTCCCATCCTTTTGCATAGTAGATAGTCTATTTCTCACCGTAAGATCAATGGTCTTGATTAGAGTTGCTGCAGGTATTGGGGTTTCACCTTGTCTCATGTTGTTCCTTTCACACCAAATCATATAAACTGTTGCTTGGAACACATAGCGCACTAGAAACTTTGGTATCCTCGTTTTGTTTGTTGTGCTCATGAACTCCACAATGTTTTGCCACTGGATTAAATAGTCTGGTCCCATGATCCCTCCTGCCATCTTCTTCCACACTTCCTACATGTAAGAGCACAAGAAAAAAATGTGGTCTCGTGTCTCTTTAGGTTTCAAGCAGAAAGAGCATCCAATCCGATGGTTCCCCCCCCCCCCCCCGCCAACGGTCCATCCTTTCTCCAGTAGAAAGCCTGTTTTTTGCTGCTATCCATGTAATAAAAGAGTATTTTGGTGTTGCATATGAGAACCAAATACCCTTATACACAGGCCAAACGACATCATTATTTCGCAGCTCCTCCCATGTTTCCTTCGAGCTAAAATCTGCCTTGTACAAGCCATTCTTCCCCAGCCATAAAGCTCTATCTTCAACATCCAACATTCGGTTGGTCTTATGCTCTGCTATTTCCTTTTCAACCTGTATCAGAATAGGGTATCTCTGCCTCCTTAGTCTTTCACCAGACATTAATTCTCCAAGATTCTTGTGAATTGGTATACCAAGGTCTATACATCCTCTTTGCCCAAGATGGTCATATAAGGCGCCGAGAGTAGACCAAGAATCGTACCAGAAATATACATGGTTTCCACTCTTGACTTCAAGCTTGTAAATTTTTTTGGCCAGGTCTCCGTATTTGACATTTTCCTCCAGATCCATGATCCTGGAACTGATGCCTCAGGTAATTCCCAAAAGAACTAGATTTTATCAAGTATTTTTGAAGCCAATTTGCCATAATGTGTCCCTCTTCGACATCAATCTCCATATCAATTTCAGGACACATACTTTGTTGACTTCTTCCAAAGATTTCAGTCCCAACCCTCCTTCTCTTTTCGGTGAGCAGACTACCAACCAAGAAACCTTCGCCTTCCTGTTGTTTAAATCCGGTCCAGACCACAAGAACGCAGCGCATAATCTGTCGACCTCCTTGATACAAGATTTTGGAAGTCTAAAGGCATACATCCAAAAATTTGGTAGGCTGAAGATAACTAAACGGAGGAGTTGTAGCCGACCTCCAAAGGATAGCTTCCAAACATTCCATGCTCCAATTTGTTGCTTAATCCTTTCCAGTAGAGGAGAGTAATCCGCAGCCGTCATTCGCCTTGTAAGTAAAGGAAGTCCCAAATATCTCACTGGTAACAGACCCTGTTCAAATGGAAACTCACTTAGAATCTCTTCTTTGAGTGCTTCTTGAAATCCAGCCATGTAGATTGTGGATTTTTCAATATTTATGTGCAGACCCGAGTACTTGGCAAAGTCATCAAAAACCTCCATTATTCCAGTGGTAGACCTTTTATCTCCCTCAACAAAGACCTTCTCTCGCCACTAAATCCAATTTCTTGGATAGCACATTAATACATCAGACAAATAGGTAGGGGGACAGTGAGCATCCCTGTCGTAGGCCCCTTGTGCTTCCAAAATACTCAGCCAACTCTCCATTTATTTGAACCGAAAAGGAGGTAAAAGATATACAGAGTCGTATCCAATGGATGTATGTGTCCGGAAAATCCATATCCTCGAGGGTGTTTAACAAGAATTCCCATTGCACCGAGTCAAAGGCCTTGTATATATCTATTTTCATAGCACATCTAGGTGATAGATCTTCTTTGTGATAGTCCTTTACTAGCTCTATTGCTAGCAATAGATTCTCCATCAATAGTCGATCGTTGACAAAAGCGGACTGGTTTGGTGCAATGAACTTTGGTTTGGTGCAACAGGAGATTGGTTTGTAGTCTTTCATAGTATGTGCCTCTTTCCTCTTTGGTATCAATTCCAAGATGATGAAATTAATTCCTTTCGGTAAAAATCCAAACCTGAAGAAAGACTGGACAGCATTGAGGATGTCACTTTCTATAACCGGCCAAGTCTCCTTGAAAAATCTACTGTGTAGCCATCTGGTCCAGGAGATTTCTCTTTTGGCATTGAGAATATCACCCTGCGAATCTCCTCTGTCGAGACATCATGAATAAGAAGTTGCTTATCACTCTCATCGCATTCGAAAGCTTGGATTGCTTTCAGCTCCTCTACCGATATTGGTAGGTAATCAGTGGGGACGTGGTTTAGAAACTCATCAAAATACTTTACTGCTTCTGATTTTATCTCATATGATGTAGAGACCCTTGTGCCATCGCCTCAACATATTTCCCTGATGTTGTTTCTCACTTCTCTTTGCTTTACTGCATTGAAATACACCTTGGTGTTTTGATCGCCCTTCTTCAGCCAAAACAGTTTTGATTTTTGTTTCAGGTATCTTCCTTCTATATCCGCAAGACATTCCCATCTCTCATAAACAGTTATCTCCTCAACCGCATGATTCGTTGGGCGTTGCATAGTTGCTTCTTGCTTAGCGAGTAAAATCCGGTAAGCCTCCTCTGTTTTTTGTTTGTTATATCTGAGAACATACTTCTACCGATCTTCCTCATGAGTGGCTTTAGGTGTTTGAGCTTCTTTTACGCTGCTCTTCTTGTTGAAGGTAGAATCAACAGCGAGTATGGTCTGAGCATCCTCCGGTTTCAAAAACACAATAGGATTGTGCGTATTTGATTATCCATTACCAAGACTTTATCTTGTTTTTTGCTTATTACCCCTTATGTTCTCTTGTTACACCATGTATATCGAAGTCCATGGAAGCTTAGATCCATTAGCTCACAAGAGCTAGACACCTCTTGAAAGTCCTTCATACCCACTGGGTATTGTACCCGTCTGATCATATAGCGAGTGCTCATCTCCTTCCAAAATTTGGTAATAATCTTCACAAATCATCCAACTCTTCCCATGAAATATCCCTGAGTCATGATGTGATTTTAGATCTTCCCATAGACTTTTCCTCTCTTCAACCAGATTTGAAGCATATACAAAAGTAACTAGTAACTCTTCATCTCTCCCGTGAAACTTTGGCGTAGAGGATTATAATTATGTTCATCGCTAATCCTTAACTTCAACACTTTTAGGCCTTCACATGTGTTGCACGTTATGGTGACTTAAATTTTGTACAATCTACCATTAGCCTTTTTTTATAAGAATGTAAATATCGATAGATGAAAAGGTTTTTACAACCTAGAACAAAGCTCCCTAGCCAAAAAAGAGAAAAAACAGGGGAGGCTTACAAAACAAATCAAATACACAAATGGGTAATAGTGTTTATCTAATCCATAGAGCCATTAAGTTATCAAAGTGCCTCCTTCCTTTCCTCGAAATGATAATGTTCCTCACGTCACGGTCTAACTGCTTGGAGATGATATGAGTCGGTACAGTTAAATCATTATGCAGTTTGTTGTTTCTCTGCTTCCATATATGGTATAAGAAAGTCTGCAAGACTATCAGAAGTAGACGAGAGGGAGCTGTTGCAGAGCTGGATCGAAGCCAAGAAAGAACTTCAGACCACGAGGAGAAGGAGCTGTGTGCTGGGGACATTCAAGAGACTGCCTCTTTCCAAATTACCAAGCTGTAACGACAGGACAAAAACAGATGGTCCCGTGATTCATCTTCAAGGAGACAAAGACCACAGGTTTTGGTTATGTTGAGACCCCAAGCCAAGAGACGATCATTCGTTGGCAGTCTATTATAGATGACAATCCAAGCATTAAACGCATGCGTTGGCACACATCCCTTGAACCAGATTAGTCGATACCAGTCTTTAGTAGTTGCCTTTGGTCTCAAAACCTCCCAAGTCTTGGAAGAGGAGTAGTTCTTACTTTGAATCTGATTTACTTGCGAAAAACATTCATCCGGGTGGGAGGTTAGCGCCGGCAAGGGTACAGTTGTAAGATAAGTGTGCAGGGCAAGCTCGTTGTCTGATCTTGGTGAAGGGAAAGTCCAGCCAAGCGAGTTACATGCTTCTGCCACAATAGTCGAGAGAGCAATTCTCATAGCTCGCGGACCTTGAGGGCCAATGAAAGAGATCAACTGTCCGAAAGGAGTCCACAAATCGAACCAAAAGCTGGTTCTTAATCCATTTCCCACACTGATCCTTATAAATCCCTCCGCCATTGGTCTGAGCTTGATGATCGCTTTCCAAAAAGATCGGTGTTTGCATCTGCTTCCCAAAAAGATCGGTGTTGCATATGGTATATCTTCTGCCATCTCGCCCATAGTGAGGTATTGTCCGTGGTTAGCAGCCACACAAACCTGAGGCACAAGACCTTATTCCATATCGAGAAGTTCCGCAGCCCCAAGCCTCCTTCTTTTTTGGGTAAACAAACCTTAGACCAAGCAACTTTCACTCCTTTACTCCTTTCAATATTGCCTGACCATAGGAATCTAGAACACATGGATTCAATCCTTTTGATGCAACCTTTGGGCAGAATAAAAGTGGAGATCCAGAATGTAACCGTTCCATTGATGAAACTCGCAATCAGCATCACTCTTCCCGCAAAAGACAAAGCCTTAGCTGCCCATGATCTGAACCTAGAAGTCAGCTTATCCAGCAAAGGCTCATACTCCGATATCCTTAGCTTTCTATGCACCAATGGCAGACCCATATATCTGATTGGAAGAGTATCAGTTGTGAAACCATACCTGGAAATGGAGACGGTTTCAGACTGGTTCACTCCTGCGAGAAAGAGCTGGGTTTTGTTTATGTTCATGGATAGTCCCGACCAGGATGCAAAGTCATCCATAGCTTCCACAATACCATGTAAAGATGATGAACCTCCATCAAAGAAGATCATCACGTCGTCTGTAAACATGAGGTGGGAGACTCGGAGCTCAGCCGTTTTAGGGTGGTAACGGATGTACCCAACATTGAATCTCGACTGAAGCAGACTTAAGAAAATTTCCATGGACAAGACAAAGAGATATGGCGACATTGGGTCGCCTTGCCGAAGGCCTTGCGTACTCTAAAAAAACCCTCCTGCAGAACCATTTACCATGACCGTGAAGGAGGTTGTGGTGATGCACTGCGCGATCCACTCAACAAAGATAGGCGGGCATTCCATGGCTATAAGTGCAGAGATTATAAAAGCCAACTTGACGGAGTCAAAGGCTTTTTTGAGATCAACTTTAAGCATGCCTCGCGGTTCGATATTCTTCCTGTTGTAACCATGGACAAGCTCCGTAGCAAGTAAGACATTCTCCGCAAGAAGCCTTCCAGGTAAGAAAGCAGACTAAGCAGGCGAAATAAATTGAAGAAAAAGAGGCTTTCGTCACTCTGCTAGAAGCTTGGAGATTACTTTATAAACCGTGTTTAGGCACGATATTGGGTGGAAGTCCGATGGAGATGAAGCATTACTGATTTTTGGAATAAGAACCAGATTAGTTACATTCCATTGCTTTAGCATCTTACCCGAGTTGAAAAACTCCTCCACTGCCTCGGTGACCTCTGCTCCTATAACCGACCAACAGGAAGAGAAGAATTCAGCACTATATATATCAGGCCCACTCGTCTTGTTTCTTGGGAGAGAGAAGAACGCATTTCTGATTTCTTCCTTAGGAGAATTTTGCTGCAGGGACACTTTTTGCTCCTGCGAACATCTGAACTGCAGCAGTAGATTCATATCCCCTTGCGTTAACTGAGATGTTGATTGCTCAGGACCCAACATGTTAGAAAAGTACTCGACACAATGGTCTAAAATTCCCTGCTCAGACTCATTCCTAGACCCGTCCGGGGCAAGCATAAAATGGATGTGGTTGGCTGCCTTCCTAGCAGCAGTCATTCGATGGTAGTAAGGTGTACTAAAATCACCTTCTTTCAGCCAGAAAACACGGGATCTTTGGCAGAAGAAGCTCTCTTCAGATTTCGGAAGGACCATCCATTTTCGGTTAGCTTCCAATTCCTTAAGAGCATTTTCTGTGGATGGCAAGTCAAGCACTGCTCTTTGACAACAAAGAAGTGAATCGTGAGCTTCTCTAGTACGCTTCTCCAAGTTGGAATAGTTATCCCTACTGAAATCCCGTATAATTTTTCTAAGCATCTTGAGCTTCCTGGAAAGTCGAAACATTGCAGAGCCCACAACATTGAAAAAGAACCAGTGCAAAGAAACCAATGGCAGGAATTCCTCATTAGAGAGCAACAAGTTGAAGAAGCGGAAAGATTTTTGTCTTCTTTGAGCTTGCAGTGTGAGCGACACTTCACATGAGGCGTGGTCCGAGAAGTCAGGTTCTCCGAAGAACGCAAAAGCAGACGGAAAAGATACAGACCACGCATTATTTACCAATATTCGATCAATTTTCTTCGCTATCGGATTTTCAACACACTTATTCCACCAAGTGTACGTGCTTCATCTGAATGTTAAGTCTTCCACTTCTATATTTCTGAGGCAGTCACGAAATTCCCTAGTATTTCTGTCAACATTCAGATTTTTCGCTTTGGAATGATCTAGGGGAGTCAAAATCTGATTAAAGTCCCCTAGAACTAACCAAGCATTGTCAGTAACAGCCAAAGAAGCTGTAGCCCTCATCTCTGACCAAATATCAGACCTGATATCATCAACGTTAGATGCGTAAACAATGGAGATGAACACCTTGTCTTGCGCATCTGGAAACTGAACTTCACACGTAACCATTTGCAAAGATTTGCTTATTACTACTACTTTAACCGATGGGTGCCAAATCACCCATATTCTTCCTAACTCCGAATAAGAATAATTATCTTCTAGAGATGACCATCCCGGCAGCAGCTCACTTAGGAGCTTGATGCTTTTCTGCTTCTTAACATGGGTCTCTATAATACCTCCAAAAAGTGGCCTATTGGCCTTAAACCAACTACTAAATCCGCGTCGGTGACTTAATTTGTTGAAGCCCCTGACATTCCAGCAAAAAATTTCTCTACACATAAAAATAATATGATTTGGGGCTGGTGCCCCTTCCTTTCTTCTTCTTTTTCTTTCCTTTCTTATCAACCACCTTCTTTGCAGAACCTTTCACCAAATTTTTTGGACCTTGCTGCTCAGATAATCTCTTATCCGAGTCCGAGGAGTTGATATCTGAGGAATCAGCTTCTAACTCAGAATCTGTACTTTCTGCCTCATTTGTTCCTGCTGTGATCACAGCACAATCCTGCTGATCTTGGACGGGAGGAGAGTGCTTTGAAGGGAGAGGAGCAGTTTGGGGCGAGACTGCATTAGGAGCACATACCTGAGCAGGCTGCGATTGTCTTGACTCTCCAATAACAGTGTCCAGATTAGCAGTTAAGAAAGATTATGAGAATTTGATATACTGCGACGTCGGACCAGAGTGGATCACATTGTCTTTGCCGCTTCTATCATTCCTTTTCTTTGCTTTGTACCTTCTAGATTGCCCATTACCTTTCGGCTGCATAGGGCAATCTTCATTGCTATGGATTGTCGATTTACACTTGAAACAAAGGACTGGAGCTGTTTGGCAGTGTCGCAAGGAATGACCAATTTCTTTACAGAAACTGCAGATAGGAGGCATCCACGGGCTCGAAACCAGTACACGAGCAATTTCACCTGATTCAAATTGCACGTTGACAGCTTCCGGTAGCGGCTTGCGCGGATCGATGATCATAAACACTTTGGCGACTTCCAAATTTGTTTTATTTGCAGTCGACGGGTGGAGATCTTTTGGAGTACCAACGAGACTCGCTATACGCTCTAAACCCTCATCGTTGAAAAATTGGAATGGAACGTTCCTTAGCTCCAACCAAATGGGCGCTGAAGACAGTTTTGGTTTTGCCGGGATAACGCCTGGCTCCCAATCAGCCACGAACATTGTCTTCCCATCAATTTGCCACAATCTTTGATTAAGAACCCTTCTTCTTGTATAAGCGTTAGGGATACAGAACAAGAATGAATGGCCTTCCATTTTTGAGACTGTGACATCTCGAAATTCCTTACTCCAAATGCCATTCACTATGTTATGGATTGTGCCTTGAGAAGGTGGATCCGCATAGAACTGACCTAGGATGAAACATTCCCATGCCTTCTTGTTTTTTTCAATTATGGAGTTTGGAATCTTGACACACAACTCTCCTGAAGGCAGGGTGAAGGGTGTGCCTTTCTTTTGAAGCCCTTTGGAAGAACCTCTGAATAGACCAGACCAAGAATAATTGCGTAGAGACTTGGTGTTAACCTCTTCTGATTTTGCCAGGTTAGCTTTAGGAGCTGTCACGGTCGATATGATATTGTCTTTTGCCTCACTTGCAGTGGGGTTAGAAGCAACTTCAATTGTAGTATCTGGGCCGGCTACAAGAGTAGTTTTCACAGATACAGAGCCAAGATCCACCTCCAAAGAGATTGGCGGATCTGGGACAGATGCTTCAACAGTAGACCGTGAATCAGCATCTACTGTAGAGAGGGGGCTTTCAGTCACAAGTGCGGGAGAGAGAGGTGGAGGAATTTGGTTTTCATCACCGAATTTTCTGATTTTGTTCACCGGAGATGAAGACCTAGAAATGGGCGAGGGTGGCGATTTTGGGGGAGGAGACTCGGTTATAGGGGGTTTTTTCTTCCCCATGAGGTGGGGAGGGCCTGGAGAATGAGAAGCGGAAAGAATACGCCGTCGTAGAAGACACCGGCGTAAAGCCGCGAGAGACGACACTGTGCTCGGAAGGACACTTTGTTATCGCCTTGTACGGACACTTTAGGCAAGTTCAGGATGGTTTGCTTCGTACCTCCATTAGCCACTTTAGAACAGCTTTTTCTTTTAAGAGTGCACTATCGTGTAACGAGATACAAAGCGGAATGTTTTGTGGAACGGACCGGCTTAAAGTTGATGTTCTCGGGTATAATCACGATTTGGTCTTATGGTCGGGTTTGCCAATCCAACAGTTAGTTGTTAATGATTGTTTTATATGAGATACGATCACAATCGATTGTGACTTTTGCCTAATATTACTATTTGGTTGAATCACAAGTACATAACACAACTTAATGGGGGGAGGTGAAAGCGTATAGATGGTTAACAAATGGCATCGTTTATATAATCAAAATGCTTTTCAGGAGATAAGGGACGAGATAAGGGAAGCAATAGTACTATACTAAAATATGGCAGCAAGTTTTTTCTTCCTATAATACCTAACTTGTATCCATGTCTTAAAAAAAAAAGATAGTGTCCATGACCACTTTTAAATCTTCAACACTAATATTTTGGACTTTTCCAAAAGCTACTAATTTGAAATCTTTCTAAATGAATTAAAAGAGCACTTAATGTTTAATCAATTGATATGATTCTAAGCACCTGCTCCCAAACTGCCAAAAGTTATGTAGCTTACGTGTAAAGAAGTAATTCATGCTCATGATAGCTATTAGATCAAACAATTATTCAAATCATATATATAATTAGAGACTATTTTACTCTCCTCTCAACGCGCCAGCTCAGCAAAATCTCTCATCCTCCGTGGCATCCTCTTCGACCTTAACTACACAAAACTTAAATTGCCTCACCAACTTCTTCATCTAGCGTTTCACTTTCCTCATTTAATCTCTCTTTCTCTCTACTTCCCGAATTCTAAAGGGTTGCCTATTCCACTGTGATCGATTCTCATCGGGTCCTCTTGATGGATTCACAAAACCATGTAAGTCTTTTCTCACCTCCCTTGATCGTATTACTTTTAGTAATTTCTCTTAGGGTTTGGAGTTTCTTCCATGTTTCGAAGATCAGAAATCTTGACTAATCAATCACTGTCTTTTTCTCCACGATTCCCAGTTTCTCCTACTGGATTATTGTTTTTGCTTTGGTGAAATATGAATTGCTATGTTTGTCAGATGAAGGAATTGGTAAAATTTCCGAACTTCTCCTTTGCTAAATCAATCAAAATTTTAGTCATCCGAATCGTTTTATCTATTTTTTGGATTTCTACGGTTTTTTATCGGTGTTTCATAGTTGGGATTTTCCTTTTCTGCAGGAAGTGGAACCCTACGAGATACGCGAGGATATACGCTGTAAGTTTCTGATAGTTTTACATGCTTTGTGTTTGGTATATAGGAAGTAGGTTTGATTGTCCGGAATCAGTTAGCTGGATATAACGTCGGTTATCAATTTCGTAACGCCCTTATCAACATGGATTCATGAAATCAAACGTAATATTTGGTGTTTAAAACAATCTCAGCCTTGAGATACTGTAGTCTTGAAGACACATTTTACTTCAAATTGTTTTTCCACAAACTCTCTTGTGTTATATTAAGCTCATGCTGAGTTTGATCGTGCGTAAAACAAAATAACATCAAAGTGATACAATTGCAGATTGAATCGAATGGTGGGTTGAAAACAAAAGATGAAATCTCAAGGGGAGTAGTTCAAAGAAAGAAGCGACGATCAAGCGGGAAAGAGCCTTGCCATATGCATTCTCTCATCACGTATGTAAAGACCTTTTTTGTTTCCTTTTTTTTGCTACGTTGAATGTGAAGTAATGAAAGTTTTAAACCTGAAACCCTGCGCAGCGGAAAGCCGATGGTAAGACTCAGTGGCTAGGGGGTTATGAGTTGGGCAATACGAACTGGGGTTGGAGCTGGGAAGTAAGATATTCGTTGTTGACTCCTAAGAAACCGAAGAGCTCAAGGACAGTTTATCTTTGTTAAAATTATAATATAAGTGAACGTCTAGGATAGCACGATTGAGTAAAGATATGTGCGCCTACCATTCTCGGGCACTTAAAAGTTAGAATTCCTTCGTGTTTGCATGTATTTTCCAGCTCTATCAATTTTTATCTTACAGCTATTTTTGTTCTAATTCTGCAGAAGGCTGGATCATGGAAAAGGACCCCTCACGGTTGGTGCACAATGGTGGTGGTGGTTCCAGAACAACTTCTACTTAGTCTGCCCTATGTAGATGCGGGTTTGGGACACGGTCAAGATTGCCATTGATAAAAATGAATCACGGCCATTGATATTATGCGAGTATCATATGGTGACAATGTATTGCAACATTGTTTATATTCATGTTCTTTAGTGTTTGCTTGGTAGATTTACTTCTCAATAAAATGCAGGTATTCAGTTCACATGCTATGGGTAACCGAAACGGGAATATAGACGTGTATTGTGAGGCAATTGACAATACCTTTGGCATGCAAGGAGGCTTCATATAGGACTGGGTTGACCAGGTTCATTTCTTGAATTTCTGTATAAGATGATTCGTTATACATGAATGCCTTCTAACAAGTTACTTAAAACCTGTTAATCTTTTGTTTATAATGATTTGAAAGTTGTTATTCATGTAACATTAAGATAAAGTAGATCTTTGGTAAAATTATATATGTACCCGGCCACTTCAGCAGCATATATGGTCATCCAAAGCCATGCAAAATTTTACAAAAAAAAAAACACTTTTCGTTGTTTATTCATGTTTAACCATTAGTCTTCTTCTGTCATTAAAAATCTATTGAAGTTGGGGTCAGATGGCATTAAGCGTTTGGCTTATGGAAGGGACTTTGGTGACCAGCCTAATGATTTGAACTTCTGTCTTAATGGGCTTATGTGGCCTGACCGAACTCTTCATACAACACTCCATGTTAACATCTTGATAGAGTTAATCACAAAAGAAAACAAAAATATTTTCCTCGGTTGAAAACTGTTATTGTTAGGAACTGAAACAAATGAACTGTAAACCTAAATTGTTAGAAAATTTTCTCTACCAAAGCCTATAACAAAGCTTAAAATGCTTTACCAGTATGGCAAACAAAATATGTAAAGATCAATAACGACAGACGATTATAAAACACAAGATTAAAAGAAAAAACACAAGCAAGTCCCCCGCGCGTGCGCGGGGTAAGATTCCTAGTCTTATAAATGCTGAACAATTCAACATTATATAGTTCTTGACATATATGTTTATTTCAGTATCGTCAGGACCCCATAAAACTAAACATAAAACAGCACTGGTAAAAATAATTGTTTTAATTTTTTTTCCTTTCAGCGTAAATCAAAGTTTATTCTTGAAAGAATGTTAAATTTACATCTTGTGCATACTTTGATTTATATTTCTAAAGCAACAAGAAGAAAGAGATTTTTGATGGGTTTGATTTAGTATATATGAACTATTAATTTAAACTAGTTTTTTTCGCTCCGCGCACAAGCAGAGTTTGTATTCGTATATAATATTAGTTGGTTTGGCTATATTCTATGACATTGTTTTTTTTATGGATCATTATATAATGTAAGTACGTAGTTGGTGCGGTAAGTGTGTAGCCGTATAATTTTTTCGTTAGAAGTGTTGGCACATTTTCGAGCAAGACGCTCCACCACATAGCCTTTATCCACTTGTTTTGCGTGAAGGTAATATGGAGGTATGAGAGCTTTGGTACACAGTGAAGCACGGGGTGTGCATCCTTCTGGCTGGCTTGTTTATAAGATTAGTTCTTGTATATGTGATAATGTCCTCTCAAGTCTCTTCTACTTTATGATGTTGTTATTTCCTTGGTTTGTTTTAAATTTGTACAAATGCTATTGGTTTACCCTTCTATCATATGGCTGCTAGTATCATATGGATGTATGAACCTATTTTATACATATAATAATAAACAAACATGTTTGTGTTCACGATAATTTTTAGAGTGATTTAGCCAGGTAACCAATAACGGAAGACAAACTAAAAGGTCATCTTCGATGTGACATAAGGCTTTTTCAGAGATGATAAAATAACCACAATATCCTTACTGTTGATGCAAGTTGCATTTAGTTTTTTCTTGCTTTGTTTTTTTTTTGGGTCAACCACAATGTAAAAAACAAGACACTCATAATCTCGAAAACTATATTATTATGAAAGTGCTAATACATTGTGTAGCATGCTAACTTATTTATTAAACAATCAAACATAGAGATTTGTTTCTAAGGTTTGTTTTTGCATACTAACTCATTTCTTAACTAGTTAATTAGTAAGTTGGATAACATATATATACTTAACTGATTGATCATTATTAGTATTATTTATATACAAAAATTATTGTATATTTTGTTTGTATACACAATGAAACACATTCAACATCAACCATCAAAATATATAAAAAATATTATTATGCAATTACAAATATTAGTTGTCTAACATTTTAATTATCTATGATTATTTATTTGTTAGCTGCTATACACATTGATACTTTGCGATATGCAATATTACAATAGTTAACACTGTTATTAAATATGTTATTAAATACATTGAAGATCAATTCAAGACATACAATTTAGAGCTTTTCACTACCATGGTAAGAATAAAATTTGCCGAAACGCATCCGAACACCGCGTCACCCTATGAGTTTGCATAAACAAGCTTTGTTTGCTTTAAAGGAATAAACAAATTTGAGCAATAAAGGATCTTGTGATTGAAAATTGGAATCTGCCTAGTGAGAGAAGGAATCAACAATGACCTTATCGGCATCTGAATCTCTCTCTTCCATTCCTCTACCGTTTACTGCATTCAGAATCCTCGAATCTCCGGTGACTCCGGGTAACGGTAGGGGAAACAATAAGGAGTCGGCACCGCCTTCTTCCAAGACATCGTCATCTGTCAAGTGACGGAGCTTCCTTTGACGTGTGAGCCTGCCGCGGTTAAAACAAAACAAATGTCGATGAAATCGATCTCGATCTAGATTCTGAACCGTAGATTCAGAGTAAAAAGCTAGAAGTATGAGAGAAGAAGATGACCGAGAGAAGAAGGAGATAAAACAAAAACAAAAAACAAAAGCTCAAGTGTGAACACAATTTAACCTGATAGCAAAATTTTAAAGAGTAGTAGACATCTGTAGACATATAGGGATAAGAAAAAGAATAAAAGAAAAAACCAACAGTGTTTAGTCATTCTTTTAATATAGCAACAACCTGTGTATATACGGTACAAATACTTCTAACTTTTATACACAGAAGCCTAGTTAAGTTATAATTTATTGATACAAACTAATATTATATAAAAAGTCAATGTATAATAGCATTCTCTCAATAAAAGCAGCTATTGGTGTTATTTCTAATTTTATTGTAAATTTAATATATGATGTTATATATATAAACCAAAGAGACGAGATAAAAGTGTATTGAAGTTGTTTTATCACTAACTTCGTTTTTGGTACAAGTGCTCCTGATACAATGAGCGTACACCTATTCATAGTAAACATAAACCGACATAATAAGTTGGTTTGAGTAGATATTTGTACAATAGATATTTATTATTATTTTAATACTCTCCCTTAAATATTTATTACGTACTGCCTCGTTAAAAACCTTATCATGAAAAAAAGCCAGAGGGATAAAAATCATGATAAGGAAAAGAGTAAAGTGACGTAAACTCCCCCTCATAGATATAGATGATCTTTTCTTCACAAATCTCGCAAATGGTACATTCATATGCTTTGAATATGTTTCCTAAATGTTGTAGTGGGAAGCGCCTTTGTAAAGAGATATGATGCATTGTCGTTAGAGCGGATAACTAGATGTCCATTTCTTGATTTTTCTCGAGCTCTTGAATGTAGGAAGAAAATCTTGGGGGGGGGATATGCTCTGTTCTGTCACTCTTGATATAACCTTCCTTGAATTGAATTGAGAAACACATGCAGAATTGTCTTCAAATACTATCGCTGGCTCTTTGTTCGTAACTATTCTACTAGCTTCTTGTATATGATGAGTCATAGATCTCAACCATACACATTCTCGACATGCCTCATAAAGCGCAATTGTCTCAGCATAATTTGAAGAAGTGGTGACCAGAGTTTGCTTTTGAGAACGCCACGAGATCGTAGTTCCTCCAATTGTAAAAACGTATCCAGTTTGCGATCGAGCTTTATGCGGATCAGATAAATATCCTGCATCTGCAAAACCAACTAGACCAAGCGCAGAATTTTGACGATAATATAATCCCAAGTCAATCGTACCTCAGAGGTATCAAAGGATATGTTTTATCCCGGTCCAATGTCTCTACGAAGGAGATGAACTGTATCTTGCAAGCAGATTAGTAGCAAAAGCTATATCTGGTTTGGTACAGTTTGCAAGATACAAAATTGCACCTAAAGCGCTCATATAAGGTATTTCTGGACCCAATATTTCCTCGTTATCTTCACAAGGTCGAAATAGATCCTTGTCAACATTAAGCGATCTATTGACCATTGGAGTACTCAAAGGATTTGATTTATCCATACTAAAACGTTTTAACACCCTTGTGGCGTAATTTGATTGATGCACAAATATACCGTCTTGGAAATGCTCTATTTGGAGCCCAAGGAAAAAATTTGTCTTTCCGGGATCTTTCATTTTATACTCTTCTTTCATATGAGTTCTTGCATCATCAACTTCCTTTTGAGTTCCAATCATGTTCAGGTCATCAATATAAACAGAAATAATCACAAATCATGATGAGAATTTCCTTATAAATACACAAGGGCATATCGTATTATTGATAAATCCTTTATTCAACAAAAATTTACTTAAGCAATTATACCACATGCGTTCGGATTGTTTTAATCCATAAAGTGATCGCTGTAATTTGACCGAACAAATTTTCTCAGAAATCCTTCTGGGATTTTCATATATATGTCAATATCAAGTGATCCATATAGATATGCAGTAACAACATACATGAGGTACATTTCTAGATTTTTCGATGCCGTTAGGCTCATTAAATACATGAATGTGATTGCATCCATTACCGGGGAATATGTTTCATCATAATCAATTCCCGGTCTTTGAGAAAACCCTTGTGCCACAAGTCGAGCTTTATATCTAGTGACTTCATTATTTTCATTACTTTTTTCTCACAAAGACCCATTTACATCCAACTGGTATTACATCTGCAGCTAGAATACCAACTGGTCCAAAAAAAATTCTCCTATTAAGGGAGAGTAATTCATTTCTCATGGCTTCTTGCCATTCTCCCAATCGGGCCTTTTCTGGCACTCCGATATGGATCTTGGATTCGGATCATCATTATCATTATCAATGTCATTGGAGATAGAAAAGGAGAATGTTCCATCTACATCATCAATTTCATATCTAATCCATATTTTCCGTCATTGACATAATTGATGGAAATCTCACACTTGTCTTCATCATGCTCAACTTCGAGGTTTTTCTCATCATCAGGTTCTTCATGAACCTTTTCACAAAGGTCTTCTGGACATTTTTCATCATTCGGTTCTTTTTGAACCTTTTCGTTTTGTTCTCCCAACTTCTTTTTATTTCTGAAATTTTTATCTTTAGAGCTCAATGGTCTCCCATTTTTTAACTGAACCTTGGGTTCATTAGCAATGCTTCCATCACTTCGTTCTTTTGGAATTTCAATTCTAGATGGAGCATTTTCAGCGAGTATATATGATTTTGTCACCTTCTTTGTATCTGTAAATACATCTGGTAATTGATTTGGCAAACTTTGTAAATGTATAATTTTCTGAACTTCCAACTCGCATTGATTAGTAGGAGGATCAAGATAAGTCAAAGATTTTGTACACCATGTGATATCTTTTGGTGATTCTCTCAATCCTACCCCCAACGCGGGGAATTCATCTTTATTAAAATGGCAATCAGCACGCTGTAAACATATCAATGGTTTGTGGTTCCAGATACCTTATTTTCTTGGTGAAGTAAACCCGACATATATCCCCAGTCTCCGTTGCGGCCCCATTTTCGTTCTTTGTGGTGGTGCTATAGGAACATAAACTGCACACCCAAAAACCCGGAGATGGGATATATCAGGTTCGTGACCAGATGTCAATTGTAATGGGAAAATTTATTATATGCACTTGGTCGTATCTGGACCAATGCGGCCGCATGCAATATAGCATGTCCACATACATAAATTGGGAGTTTTGTTCTCAACATCAGTGGTCTTGCAATCCATAGCAATCATTTTATTAAACTTTCGGCCATGCCATTTTGTGTATGCACATGGGGTACTGAACGCTCAAAATATGTAATACCCTATATTCAAAAATATGATCAACGGGCAGAAGAAAAGTCAATAGGGGCAAAATTGTAATTTTGCCAAACCCATGGGCAAAATGGTAATTTTGCCAAAGTTCGAGATGGAAACCGAGACGGGCCAAATGTTCTCATTTTACAACATAAAGAACATTTACAAGACCATAATTGGAAGAAACGGAGCAGAAACGAGATTTCGGCTTGTCGGGAATGGAAACCGATTAAACCGAAAAAACTTCAGAAATTCATAACCAGAGCTAGGAAACTCCAAATGAGGTGATTCAACTTTCTAAATTCGCCTAAAATCAGGGAGAAACAATTTACGGAAGTTTTGGAGTTTATGGAAACATATAAGTATTTTCTAAAACTTTAAACGTGAAACCGAAGAAAATCGAGACAACGGGTTAAGATGGGTCATCAATGGTTTAGGCTGGTTTAGGGAAGGAGTTTTGTGCCAGTTGAACCCTGTAAGATGTCTTACCTCTGTAGTCGCCACCATACCCAGATGCATGCATTTGCATGGCTTGGTTCATGAACCAAGAGAACATTACATCCCATCACTTTTGTTCTAGCAAAAGAAGCTCATTTTTGGATAGTCTCATTTTCTCTCTAGCCTCTCTCAAACTCCCCTCTCTCTACTCTCTCCATAAACACACAAAATCCCAGAAGATTCCTTTGAAGAACTCAAGAACACCTCAAGAACACTATGTGTTCTTAATAACTTCCAAGACAATAAATCCCATAACTTATTCATTGCAAACCCAAATCCACTTTTGTAAACCCCAGTAGACTCCTCTTGATCTCCTCTACAAGCGCCAGTCATCCACTGTTGTCTCTGGAATCTCGCCGGAGCCGCCGTGGGAAGAAGACCGCCGACTAGATCTCTCCATACCTCCCTCCTCGCACCGGTTCTTGGCTATTTGAAGTTACCAATGGATAGATCTAGTAATTCTGATCAGTTTGGTGTGTAAATTATCACTTCCAGGTAGGTCACCCATCCTTTGACTACTCTAGCTCAAACACGCTTAGCTCTGGAATTTTCTCTGGACAAGTGACCGAAAAGATAAGTGCACTTTGGTGACATAGGTAGTCAAATAAATTCTTATAAACTTCCCCGTATATACCACAAACCGGGATGTTACAGACATTCTTTCTTGACCGGCTCTCCAGCGTTCTATTCGTCGGAAAGGGCTCCTCTTTCCCCTATCTTTTTTCTCTTTCCTTAGGCTAGCTTCTTATCTGTGGCTTCTCATATATTTGCATGGCTTGGTGGCGCAGCTCTTCCTCTTTGGTTCATGGTGGTTCGGATACGTCGGTCTCTTCTGTGACAGCGCGCTTGCTTATCGGGTTTGTGAGGACCAGTTCCGGAGCTTAGCGTTCCCCCATTTTGTCATCTCAGGTTGTTTTCTTCTTTTTTCCCTCGGGGTCGTTGGTTGCCCTCTTCTTCCCGGATCCGGATCTTTATGTGGTGGGAGTTAGTCTTTAGGTCTGCGGTTTCTTCGGACTTGGTTGTTGCATGTCTCATTTGGCTTTCCTCGCTTCTTCGCATGCTCGCTATAGGATAGTGGTATTGCGGTGGTGAGGTTTTCATGGCGGTCGAGGTGGATCAAAAATAACCGGGAAAGCTCACCGTTTTCCTAGGCATCACATCCGGTGGTGGACCAATAATGGTCAAAAATAAGTAGGCTCCTCTCCTCTTCCTGGTTTAGGCATCTCGTCTTCGTGCTCCTTGTATCCAGCTTCCGTTCTCTGGTCTTCTTCCCAAAAAAACTCTGCTTTCGATTGTCTCGGGTGGTCGCTGTAACGCCCAAACCCGGCCGCTAGGCCGGATGAGGTCCCCTATCATCCTAACTATTTGTCTAAGTCCTTACTATATGTATGAATTCCATTCGCTTAAGTCTATCAATAATAAGACATAATAGATAAGGCAAGAAACTGATTTTCATTAATAAACCAAGGTACTGATACAATTAAGAGTTTGCACAGTAGGCTAGAGAATTGTTCAGTCCTAACTAAATCAGTCTATGCACCACTCGTCCGTCTAGGTCCTTGTCAAGCGCGCCTAAGCCCGGTCAATGCTACGATCAACCTCAGGTCCTGCATCAATAAAATATATAAGAAATCTAACAACTTAGAATATGATCCAACAACCTAACGCATCCGTCTATATGCTAACATGTTTCCCATTTAAGCCACTAAGCTATGGATTCCACTAAGTTCACCCACAGATAGAACTAAGGGCAATCCTCATACTTTACCAGACAACGGATGTGTCCTCGTTCGATCCATCGGTATACCGTCCTGAAGGTTGTACCACAGTCGCTATTGGCCCTACACATGGACGACGGGTCACACCCGTTTGGGTCATGCCCACCACCATACCATGATCTGCGAACGGTCGCACCCGTCTGAACATTCACAACCGCTCCACGACCACACATGAACCAACCCGAGATCGGCAACTATCCTAACCATCCATGCGATCCCACCGACCCATGGACTGGTTTCCATACGCGACCCGATCCGGTGCCAATTCATATGCAGACACGACCACACACGGTCTCCGACCCCACCGGTCATTGACCATGTGATCGTGCGGTCACACGGCTTGACCGTGATTGGTGATCGGCCAAGACCACCCGGATCACACCTTTGGGGTAGCGGTTGCTTTGCCTACGTCCTTAGAAGAGGATGGATCCATTCCTTGATTCTTATGCGCTTCTGAAAAATCGCACGAACCGTCCCACATATGCCTTAAACCGACGGTCAACCTTGATAGATTTCCGGCTAAAAACCTTAAATATCCTTGCTTTCAAGCCCTCACAATCCTTAGGATTTTCTCTGGTTTTTGTGTGTCTGAATGTGTGCGCCAAGGGGCTAGGGAGTCGGTATTTATAGGCCTTTAATGACCCAAAAACCACCCATAACCAAAGGGCATGAGTGGTTGGGCGAATGGGGGCCTTTTCCACTCGTGTCCTTTGGGTCTAACCGCCTGGTCATCTAGTGTCATTAGATCACCCAGCTCAGCAACTAACCTTAACACCTAACAATTACCTCAGCTGAGTTGAGCTGAATGTTAGTTGACCCAGCTGACCTACTTGACTGTTCAACTCATTTTAGCTTGGCACTCCTTATCCAACTCCTCTTCACTCGGCCAAGCTCCTTTCCATATGATCTTAGCCGCTCTTTAACCATGGAACACTTCTCTTTGATCTCCTTTGACTGTCTGTCCATTGTTCTGATCCCATGGTATGTCCTGTAGGATCGGGGATGCTACAGTCGCGGTGTCTTATCCTTCTTGGTGGCGACGATTCTCGCGGTGGCAGAGTCTTCACTCTTTCAGTGAAGCAAAACAGTGGCAGCCGTGGATCCATTTCGTCTAAGGTTTTCGTTTCTTCTTTGGACTTCTTTTAAGCTTACATGTTTAATGGCTCTGTTTAGCCGGGTCCATTAGACATTTTGGTGAGCTTGAGTTTATTTTGTTTTTTGTTTGTTGTTTTTTTTGATATCATGTCTTGTAAAAAACCCCCAAAATTATTTTAATACGAAAGCATTTAAAAAAAAAACATAAGGAAAAGAAGATATGACAAAACCTATTGAAGGACCGGATTATATTCCTTTAATTTATTAGTCGAATCTATGATTTATGCCGAGATGCAAATCGGTTTACAAGAGCCAAGGCATTACTAGTAACTCGAGCCACATGGACCACTCGTCTCCTAATCGCCGATTTCACCACACCATCCATAATCTTCCCATCGAACCCATCAAGACACGTTGTCTCATCCGTTAAAGCAGCGCTAACCCAAGTCTCAACGTTGCTTAGCCGCCACAAGAACTCGTACCGATCACGACCGGATCGACCCACTTGTTTCATTTCCCTCATCGACTGAGCCAACATCCCTAAGCCGTCTCCAAGATTCTCAACACAATCCTTCACGGCTAAGTACTCTCTGCGTTTGATACTTCTTGCTTTAGTCAGCATAGCAACGTAGGCGGTCGTCGACCGAACCCGGACTAGAGTAACGGCTAAAGCGGTTTGAGCTAACCGGTTTTCGTTGTGGCGGATTTTGCTGGCGAAAGAAGAGAGGCATTTGATGCAGAGAGTAGGGTAACGCGTGGTGTGGCATGAGGATACGATGAAGTTGATGCTGTTGCTAGGGTTTGGTGATGATGAATGTTTGGCTATGATTAGTGGAAGGAAAAGTAGAAGGCAATAACAAAGATGAGTCAGCTGTGGTTCCATCGTGTGTAATGTAATGCTTTTCGTTCAATTTGTTGAGTGTTTCAATTAAAACATAAAAAGCATGTGTGTGGTGTTATTTATAGGAGAGCTTCATTTATTGTATTTTTTATGTAGATATTGTTTACAAAGAACGATCTATATTTTCAAAATTCAAACAACGAGGGATAGTTGGAAGAAATATTGCTCATCTGTGAAAGTTGAGAAAATATAATATTTAGTATAGAATAGTGTCTATTATCTTTCTACCACAAAAATATGTAATAGGGGGATATGGTGGTCACATGTCTTCTTTTGGGTCCTTTAATAGCTTTTGCATGTTTTACCATCTTTTCATATCTTGTTTAATTGATTATAATATATTTCAGACAAGAAATATGATGCGGTTTCCCAGATCCACTTTTAAAAGTAAACAATGTTTTCTTTGTTAACTAAAAGTAAACACTTCCATAGTTCGTTAGTGATTTATTGTCAAACTTGTCCTTTTTTTAACTGAGGTGCTGTTCTTTTGTGCGTTGAGAAACTGCATCTCACTGCAAAAACAAGATTTTGTTTTTCTAGTGGTACTTAAGAACTGCATCCAGACGCAAAAACCAGATATTGCATCCAAAATAGTTGGAAATTCTGGATGCAATTGAAAGTTGAGTTGAGACGCACTTTGGTGCATCTCGATTACCAAAAATCTAAAATACTCTGATTTTTTTTAAATAGCATTTTTCGCCAAAACCGTAAAATATCAATTTCCCGCCAAAACAAAAAAAAAATTGTGATTTTCCGCTAAAACCTCAAATCGCGTTTTCCCGCCAAAACCGCAAAATTGCGTTTTTCCGCCGAAACCGCAAAATCGCGTTTTTCCGCCGAAACCGCAAAATCACGTTTTTCCGCCAAAACCGCAAAATCGCGTTTTTCCGCCAAAACCGAAAAATCCCGTTTTTCTGCCAAAACCGCAAAATTGAGTTTTTCCACCAAAACCGTAAAATCGCGTTTTTCCGCCAAAACCGCAAAATCGCGTTTTCCCGCCAAAACCGAAAAATCCCGTTTTTCGGCCAAAACCGCAAAATTGAGTTTTCCACCAAAACCGTAAAATCGCGTTTTTCCGCCAAAACCGCAAAATCGCGTTTTTCCGCCAAAACCGCAAAATTGCGTTTTCCCGTCAAAACCGTTAAATCGCGTTTTCCTGACAAAACAGCAAAATCGCGTTTTCCCGCCAAAACCGCAAAATGGCGTTTTCCCGCCAAAACAAAAAATCACGTTTTCGGCCAAACCCGCAAAATCGCGTTTTTCCGCCAAAACCGTAAAATCGAGTTTTTCCGCCAAAACCGTAAAATCGCGTTTTTCCGCCAAAACCGCAAAATCGCGTTTTTTCTGCCGAAACATCAAAATCGCGTTTCCCGTCAAAACCGTTAAATCGCGTTTTCCTGACAAAACAGCAAAATCACGTTTTTCCGCCAAAACCCTAAAATGGCGTTTTCCCGCCAAAACCGCAAAATCGCGTTTTTCCGCCGAAACCGCAAAATCGTGTTTTTCCGCCGAAACCGAAAAGTTGTGATTTCCCGCCAAAAACGCAAAATCACGTTTTTCCGTCAAAACCGCAAAATCGCGTTTTTCCGCCGAAACCGCAAAATCGCGTTTTCCCGTCAAAACCGTAAAATGACGTTTTCCCGCCAAAACCGCAAATCGCGTTTTTCCGCCAAAACCGCAAAATTGCGTTTTCCCGCCAAAACCGCAAAATAGCATTTTCCAGCCAAAACCGTAAAATCGTGTTTTCTCGCGAAAACCACAAAATTGCGATTTTCCCGCCAAATCCGTAAAATCGTGTTTTCTCGCCAAAACCGCAAAATTGCGATTTTCCCGCCAAATCCGTAAAATCGTGTTTTCTCGCCAAAACCGCAAAATTGCGATTTTCCCGCCAAAACCGAAAAGTTGTGATTTCTCGCCAAAACCGCAAAATTGAATTTTCCCTCCAAAACCGCAAAATCCAAACCTTAAAAATAATGCATCCAACTAATATATACAAACACACAAAGAAACATAAATGTATCTAGACGCAATTTCTAGACGCAGTTTTTAAATGCACAAAAGAACAACTGAACAATATCTGGATGCATTTTTTGGAAACTGCATCTGGATGCAGTTTCCAGACGCAATTTCCAGATGAGGAAAAGAACAGGCCCTGAATCAAACTTGTCCATGTTTACAAATTGTTTCACCTAAAATTTGTATACAGGTAAGAATAATTTTTCTTATCTTAGCTTCACGAGGAAAAAAAATCAGATATCTCGATTTTTTATTTTCTAAATATTAAGAGTTTCTTTTTCTTGTCATCTAGAAACTTTTTAGTCGGAAGCAGAAATACAACTCTTAACAACAAAGACTTAAAAAGATAAAAAAAAAAATAAAAAAAAAAGAATAACTTGAAAGAGTTAAGAACCAAAAGGAATGAAACCAAATTCCAAAACCACAATCGAGTGAGCATTTCCAAAGATCCTGATGACACAAGAATAGCATCCATGTGAAGGAGAATTGAGCAGACTATGACCCCTCCTAGGCGTCTAACTTAAACTCAAGGCGACGACATACTAACACAAATAAATGCACGACTAAAGCAATCACAAAGCTGATAAATACTAAAATCACGTCTTAAACAAAGCAACGAAACAAGCGAAATAACAAGCACAAGGTCGAACCTTGAAACTCCAAGAGGGGAAACATATGATATGAACAACAGATTTTACACGCGAACACACGTGAACCCAATCTCATTCATCTACTTTGTAACGTCCCGTCCGTCTCTACCGGTGAGTCATCCATCCTTCTATCGGGCTTGTGGGCTCTACCCCTGTCCGACGGTCGGTGCGTTATTTTTGGTAGGCCCGACCGAGTAATTTACTGACCCTGCATGCACCACGTGACCTTTTCCCATGTGTTTTGTCCTCACACACATGCTACTACGAATCACTTTTCGGAAAGTCACCCATCCTGGCACTACTCCAGCCCAAGCACGCTTAACTCTGGAGTTCTTTCAGGCAAGTGATCGGAAAAGGTAAGTGCACTTGGTGATATAGGTAGCCAAATTAATTCATTTAAGCCTTTCTCAAATGGGATGAGCCCAGTATGTTACAATTCTCCCCCACTTAATGGGAATTCGTCCCCGAATTCCGCATCTCATAATCGGAGCAACCATAACCCTTAAACCCCAGGATTGTCTCCCGAGACAGAATCGGTTTGACTTCCCTGAGCTCTGATACCACTTGTAACGCCCCGTCCGCCCCTACCGGTGAGTCACCCTTCCCTCTATCGGGCTCGTGGGCCCCACCCCTGTCCGACGGTCGATGCGTTATTTTTGGTAGGCCCGACCGAGTAATTTACTCACCCTGCATGCACCACGTTTTCCCATGTGTTTTGTCCTCACACACATGCTACCACGAATCACTTCCCGGAAGGTCACCCATCCTGGCACTACTCCAGCCCAAGCACGCTTAACTCTGGAGTTCTTTCAGGCAAGTGACCGGAAAAGGTAAGTGCATTTGGTGATATAGGTACCCAAATTAATTCATTTAAGCCTTTCTCAAATGGGATGGGCCCAGTATGTTACATAGCAGCCAAAATTGGTCACATACTCGCAAAAAGTAGCAGAAGAACGAACCCGCCGTTTCGTCTTAAAACCTAACTCCACAAAAAGGTCACGTAGGAGATACAAGTAGATGCTCCACAATAAACTCACATCCATCATGTTGAGATTTTAACTTTAACTTTGCACTTTAGGTTATCTTGATCTTTGATGATATTTGTTTTGTATGCAGAATATAAAAGACACAGAGAATTTTGGTTACCCTGTGTTCACCGGAATGGCTACGTCACAGGGGTGAGATCACAATCTCACAAGATGCACTATATCGTTTTGAGTACAAGAGCAAAGATAAGTTCCTTCTTCTACCAACTTATCTTGTATCAAAACTTGCACCTAAAGAAAGCTTCTCTTAAGAATCTATTAGCTCTAGAAACTAGTGAAGGGATGTTTAGTGTTAATCCAGATTCAATTCTCAGATTCAACAGTCCTAAACATGCAGATCTAGGTTCTCTTGATTAGAAACATAATAGATCTCACCTGATACCTTGTTATGCAGCGGAAATATGAAGAACAAGTCAGAGATCAGCAGAACCACCAAGGGATGGATCCTCCAAAGGCTCACACACGCACACCGAAGGAAACTGGCTGCTAGACCGAGAGGAGGGAGGCCGCGCAGGGAGAGAGAGTTGGCGCAGGGGATTAGGGTTAGGGAGAAAGAATTAGGCTTGGTTTTATTTATAAAACCCTTCTCTAATTCTTTTGGGCTTTAGGGCCCAATTCCCAATCTGATTAAATCCTTTAGATTTAATCAGACCCATTAGTCTCTCTAAGTCCGGTAAATGCCTAGCACTTTTACCGTACTTCTGCCAAACCGTTCCTACACTTTTTCCTGTTAGCTTAGGCGTGTGACCCATATGGGATCATATAGTAAAGGCAATAAGTCCACGACTTATAGATCATGAGCGGACTCTAGCAAGCCATCATGACCCCCAGTATTATATGACTTATGTCTGATCTTTGACATACTCTTACTTTCTAGAGACAGTACCGAGATTACTGGACACAATTCCAACAACTAGGTGTTTCTCTAGCTCAATATAGCTTAGCTTTATTATCTCCTTCTTTAGTTCACGCTTGCATAGACTGCTCTTGATGCACTCGTAAACTCTTGTGTTCTTCTTGTCGTCATTAGGTTTATGTGTTATATCTTTATATACAACAACATAACAACCCTAATTACCACGGTCTTTTGTTTCAGGTCAAGAAAGCAGCCTTGGGCTTCACTTTTGTTGGGCTTCACTCTTCGATAGCTCATCTAAAAACTTGTCGCAGGAATATAAGAGAGCAAGACTTGGGCCATAAGCTGCTATTCGGCCCAGTAAATAGAAAAAGAATTAGGCCCATAGTTCACAAACTTCCCCTTGGGCTTAATTCTTTTTTTTTCTTCTTTCGGACAGAGAACTCACGTCTCTCCTCTCTCCGGATGCGCGACCCTGAAGGCGACTCTGCTCCATCTTCTCCGATCTCGAGCTTCTTCTCCAGCCGCGAGTTATTCTGACCTTTCAATCTTCTCGGATTTGTTCATGTAGGTTCTGATGAACCTTTTGTTCGTCATACGACCCTCCAAATAAGTTTCAAGAGATCTTTCTCTCTTATTATCTCTGGCCGTTTGTAGTCTTCTTACATCTGAGACTTTTCAGATTCCGGCATGCATGTTCATAAGAGCCTTCTTCTTTACTGATTCTGACTCTCTCTCTAAGGTAAGTCTCTCGGATCTCCTTCTCTAGTCTTCTTTATTATCGATTTAGATCTGGTTAACTGATGTTAAACTTTGTTTGTAGGAAAAATCTTCTAAGTAAACGAAAAGAAAAGCTTCCAATGCTTTATGCCTCCCCCTCGATTGGGCTCCGACAGCACATGTGAGCTTTCTTCTGATTTTCTTCTAAGTTTTCCATAATAAACCTTACCATTTCTGAAACGATGTATGACTCTTGAGTGATGATCTAATTGATAGATCTCTGAGGTTCCTTATAGTGAATGGACTCTCTTGATGAATGTCTGATGCTTACTAGTCTGTTATCTTTGAGATTAAGTAGCGACCTCAATCTTCTCCTTTACAGGCTTCTTTAAGATTCGGACAAGTCTGTTTGAGAATCCCAAATCCCTTTTGAAAAATGTGTGCAAATACTTCTCTTCTATTTTCTTTGCTTGTACTTCTTCATGATGCTAACTTACATGTCTTTCTGACTTCTTGGTCCTGAGTTCCACGGCTACAACCAAGGTTTCCTGACTGATTACGTTAAGCTCCTGTTTCACCTTCTGAACTTGCTCAATGCTCCATAGTGAAGGTCTGATCTAATATTAGTACATGCATATTATGACTCTATGATCCTTTTATGGATTCTTTAGCCAGTGATATGTATGTCTTACTAATCTGATCCTCCCAATTTCAGGTAACAATTTGCAGTGTTCTGTGATTGTCACTTCCCCTGGAACCGAAGCTACTCCTTCTTCAGCACCACTGTTCTCGCAGGTAAAATAGTCTGAGTCTCTATAACAGTTTGAGCGAACTTCAGAAAGTAAGAGAACTGACCAACTTCTTCTGCTAGATGTTCCTTGACTTGATATGTTACCTGGAGCTGTTTGTCTTTCTTTTACTGAACCTGATGGCAATTGAGTTCCATCTTGAACTCATGATCCTTTCTTGACCATGGCAGCGTCAACTTCACCTACCTTATCCTTGGTAAGCTCATGTGCCTTTCTAAATCAGCTTAGTCATATGATTTCTAAAGTCTGAGCAATGAAGTCATTCATTTTTTTTTTGTTCTCTCGCATTTCTTTGTTTGACAGCGCCATGTGTAAAACAATGCTCCACCTGGAACTGAAGCTTCTGCTTCTCTTCAGTACCGCTTAACACTTGCAGCTTGATTTACTGCCGTGGTTTTACTGATATGAAGAACGTGAGCAATCTACCTCAAACCTTTATTCAACTATGTCGACCTGTTAATTCTCTCATGTGCACTGAGTTTAGAACTAACCTCTTTTTGAATCTTTTGCAGGTACGTACTCTTCTTGAAGCTAATGGCTATTTTTATTTAGCTTCATGAAACCTTATGTTCTTCTCTCCATTCCTTTGGAGTCAATGAAGGTATCTTCTCAGATTTTAAGATACCCTCTTACTTCATCACAGAGATTCTTCGAAAACCTTTCTGATTTTCTCTTGTTTTCCATCAGTCTTGTTCTGAAACTGATATCTCTGAGTCTCACCTTTAGTACTCACAGGTAACTCTCCTAACCCCTTTCTTCTTTGAGTTCTTCCATTATTTCTTAATAGTAATAACCAGAAACTGACCAGTTTCTCTTTTCTGTCTCTGCGAGATTGAGACGTCAATAATGGAGTTACCTGGAGCTGCTTGCAGTCTTAGGCGATGTTGCAGTATACCTGAAGATTCTTTTCAGGTACTGCCTTAGTCACATCTTCTGCTGATACTTTAGTTGTCTGTATTTTAGATAGTTTCGTAGCTCCATCTCCAAAAATCCCCGTGCTTAATATCTCTGAAACTTTGCCCAAAACTTCCATCTTAGGTTCTCTGCTTAAAGTCCCCTCTTCTATTTCATTCTCCCAATGACTGCTTTCCACAGCCTCTTCTCTAGGCTCTTTTCTGTCAATCTCTTCTGCAGTAGCCATATCATATGCCTCAGGATCAAATCTCCTTCTTCTTCACACTTAAACTCTTTTGAAGTTTCTGATTTTTCTGTTGAAGAAGAGTCTTTACCTTGAGATGATGAATCTTTTAGTTCAAAACCATATGGAGTAGGTCCTTGAATTAGATTCTCGCTGAAGCTCACTTTCTTAGACTTCTTTTCACTTGCTTCTTTTTCATCCTTAGACTTGATTTCTGCACTCTTAGCAACTCTGCCTTGTAGATAATAAAGCCCTCCATGATATTTTCCAGATATCACCTTCTTCTTACCTTTGTAGAATCGAACCATAAGGTTACTTCCTTCATAACTGCAACCTAACCTCTCTAACATCCCGTATGAGATCAGATTCCTGCTTACTTCAGGCATGTATTTAACATCCTTTACTATCACTTCAGAACCGTCTGGATTCTGAATCCGAATCTTTCCCATTCCTCTGATGTTACCATAAGTGTTGTTAGCCATAAGAACCCTTCCTCCATTGTACTCCTTGAAGTCAAATAAGACTTCCTTGTCTGATGTACTATGGTATGAAGAACCCGAGTCCATTACCCAATTCTTCATTGTGTCTTGACTGCTCACACTCAACACTATAGGCTGTATAGGTGCTGCTGCAATATTTGCAGATTCTTTGTTTTTATTTCTCTCAGGACATTCTCTTTTCCAATGCCCTTCATCTCCACATATGAAGCACTCACTCTGATTTTTCTTGTTGAATCTTGGCTTTGACTTAGACCTGTTGTCTTTCGACTTCGATCTCCCTTTTCCATTACTATTCTGAGATCTGTCCTTAATTCTTCCCCTTGATTCAACGTATAATCCTTTTGAATTAGATCTAGATTTGTTCAAGAGTCCCTTCTGCTTCAGCTCAATCTCTTTAGAATATGCAGAAGTGACTACCTCATGAACTGTTAGGGTCTCTTTTCCTGTACCATACTTGAGAGTATGTACTAGAGGCTCATAAGGTGGAGGTAAGCTGGTAAGAAGCTGTATAGCCTGGTCCTCATCACTCACATTGATGTTTAGGCTAGCTAGATCTGCAATAAGCTTAAGAAAAATGTCCAAGTTCTTTTCTATGCTTCTGCCTTCATCCATCTTGTAACTAGCAAACTAATGCTTAAGATAAATCTTGTTAGGAAGTGACTTAGTTTGATAATCTCTTTCTAGAGCCTTCCACATCTGCAAAGTTGTGGGATCATGCATCACCTTCCTAAGAATCATGTCACTTAAACAAGTACCAAGCAAGTTCTTTACTCTGGTGTCTCTAGCAACCTTGAGAGAATCAATCTTCGGTCTCTCTCCCTCTTCTAGCTTAGCAGATTCATCAACCAATGTAGCACCCTCCTCCAATACTGATGCTAAAACTTGAATCTCTAGCTGTCCTAGAAGCTTGTATTTCCACATACCAAAGTCACCTTTTCCATCAAATTTATCCATCTCAAACTTTCCCCTAGTTGGCTCCATTGTTGCCGTGAGTTGCGGATTACTCGGTAGGTAAGTTCTGCTTGAGATAGATCACAATAACCCCTGCTTCTTTCCTGGAAGCTCTGATACCACTTGTTGTGATTTTAACTTTAACTTTGCACTTTAGGTTATCTTGATCTTTGATGATATTTGTTTTGTATGCAGAATATAAAAGACACAGAGAATTTTGGTTACCCTGTGTTCACCGGAATGGCTACGTCACAGGGGTGAGATCACAATCTCACAAGATGCACTATATCATTTTGAGTACAAGAGAAAAGATAAGTTCCTTCTTCTACCAACTTATCTAGTATCAAAACTTGCCCCTAAAGAAAGCTTCTCTTAAGAATCTATTAGCTCTAGAAACTAGGTGTTTCTCTAGCTCAATATAGCTTAGCTTTCTTATCTCCTTATTTAGTTCACGCTTGCATGGACTGCTCTTGATGCACTCGTAAACTCTTGTGTTCTTCTTGTCGTCATTAGGTTTATGTGTTATATCTTTATATACAACAACATAACAACCCTAATTACCACGGTCTTTTGTTTCAGGTCAAGAAAGCAGCCTTGGGCTTCACTCTTCGTTGGGCTTCACTCTTCAATAGCTCATCTAAAAACTTGTCGCAGGAATATAAGAGAGCAAGATTTGGGCCATAAGCTGTTATTCGGCCCAGTCAATAGAGAAAGAATTAGGCCCATAGTTCACACATCAAATGATCCCTAAAAATGAGACCTTGTCAAACGCAAAGCACCAGAAGACCCCAGAAAACGAGAAGCAGAATAACCTGATAAGCTCGCATTCCCTCTAGGTCACTGTACACTACAAAAAATTTCGGCTACAGTCACGGATTTTTTTCGTGGCTATGGCCAATTATCTGTGGCTATTTCGCCCATAAGTGCAGATAGCCATAAATTCGTTACATGGCTATGGACTCGTTTTTATTGGACAAATGTGGCTTTCCGTGGCCCCGTTTCCACGGTCAATCCATGAACGAGTTCGGGAATATTAGCCACGAATAGGTATAACCAATATTCGTGGCTATAATAGCCATGAATAGACACGACCTGGTTTGTGGATATGGCTACGAAATAGCTGCGAATATTTCGTGGATATTAGCCACGAAAAACCACGACTATGTCGTAGCTATAAGTAGCCACGAATTAGCTACGATAATTTTCCGTGGCTTGTCTACAGATATCCACAAACTTGGCTAATTTAGCCACAAATTAGCTACGACATAGATTTGTAGCTATTTTGCTGCAGATATCCACGAATGGCTATATAGCCACAAATGGCGAGAAATAGCTTTCGTAGCCAATTAGCCACAAACTATTTGTAGCAATCCGTGGAAAGTAAACTCGAATAGCCACAAATAATTCTTTATATTTCCACGAATAAACACAATTAACTATTATCTAATTGTTGTGATTAATTAAAACTATATAAAACTAAACTACATTAGTCACACAAATTCATTACATTAGTTGATTCAAAAGATCCATTATATACATTACAAAACATCAAATCATGTTTTGCATTCACAAAAAAAAAGTTAATATACTACATATCCTAATTAAACATTTAAATAAAAACATAAACTAAGTTCTGTTCATTAGTGATTGAGAGGGAATGAGGAGTGACATTGGCAATATTGATCGGAGACAAGTCGTTGGGGTCGTTTAATAGCAGCTGGGAAGGCTCTGAACGGAAGCTTGGAGCAGAAGCAACACTCTCACGTGGAGCATGTCGAGCAAGGGGCTGAAAAGTCACCGGATCAACTCCAGCAAGGCTTAGGAGAACTGCCAGCCCTTAGTTTATCCCAAAAATATTCTGCTTCATCCCTGAAATGTATTCATCCATATTGTTCATTCTAGCATTAGTTTCCACATGCTTGAGAAGTGAAGCAGCCCCAATCTCATTTGTTGAAGCCTCAAGGTACTGGATAGAACCAAGACCATAAACACAGCCCTTGTTGTGTTTTTTGCTGTCTGCACCATGAAAACACAAAGAGCAGTATTGATAGGTCTAGTTTTTATCCCTATACTAACTGCAAATGCACAGTGATGTGAATATAACACTTAGGGTATCGAAATCCACAAGGACTCTGGGCAACGATAGATTTAGAACGGTCAAGATTAAACTAGGAAAAAGCAAATGTAGTGAGAAACTAAAAGCAAAGCAAGAAAGTAAATCAGTAGCAAGATCGGTTTGTAAGCAGTTAACTAAAGGCGCTAAGTCTAGGAAGTTCTCCGGAAATCAGACAAGCAGATAAATTATTCAGTCAGGATCGAATTAAACACGGTTCTAGAACTCAAACACGAATATAGAATTAGCCAACTTTCGTTGTGAGAATTCTCTAAGCCTAATTGCAGAAATCCAAATTTCTTTGTAATTCCTAACAGATTAAACCAGCTTTAAGATTAAGTTCAATATGTTCATAATTCAATTAAACCAAATTTATTTGTGAGTAATTCAATTGCTCAACCTAAATAGTTCAGATTCTAAATCACACTTTCGTGTCAATTTAACAACCTAAGATCTAGATTCTAAGTGATCAAGTTAGAAACTAGTATTAAGCACAATTTAGATCGAAGAACAATTATTGATATGAATCCTAACTGAAATAAATAAATCTAGCAAGTCATGAAATCCCTATGAAAATCCCTAAACCTAACTAAGAATCTACTCAGACATAGATAATAAAAACATGATCAATGAATTAATAGATTGCATAAAAGAGAATAAAGAAGTAAAGGGGTTCGAAATCTTCTCCAAAAACAGGATGCAGTACAGGATTAGATCAGCCCCAAAAATCTCTAAAAACTCTCAGCTCTAAAGTATGAAAGCGTATCTAAAAACTGATGTAAAAACCTAATTATATAAGCTAATCACGTCTTGGGGCTTCTTTGTAATTATCAGGAACTTCTGGGCAAAACTGTGAATTCTTCATTCTTCATTAAACGGCCGAAGAAGGCCCATCTCGCTGGTGTGTCGATCGATGCACATAGTGTGTCGATCGATGCATTACTCTGTTTCGGACAGTGAGCTTTATCTCTCGGCTCTAAACACCAAAATGCTCCAAAAAGCTCCATAAACTCCAAATCCACTCCAAACGTGCATGTATCTAATAATACTTGTAAAAGACTCTAAAGAAAGACCAAAATACTCTAAAACACACTTATATCATGGTCTAAAGCCGGTAAAAACCATGATATATCAACTCCCCTACACTTAGTCTTTGCTTGCCCTCAAACAAAACAGAGAACTAGAACATGGTGAAGAGGTTTGAAAACTTTCAGAAACTCTTTTCATCCTAGAAGCAACAACACTCAGATTCCCCTTAGTAAGCCACTGAAAGAATCACATGCAAGACATCAAGACCAACATGTACTTCCCCCACACTTAGCAACTGTCCTAAGTAAACTCCACAATCAATCCATGCAATTCAAATTCACCCTACTGACTTCTTAAGAATATTAAGTGCGGTCTCACCTAAGGATTATCGATCAAAGGGCACATGGATTCTTACTCTGTTAGCTCTAGACCACCATACTATCTTTTTCTGGTTCCTTTCTTCTCTTTTCCCTTCTCAGCAAATGATTTTTCCCCATTGGGTATCATTTTTTTATCAGTGCTCTTCCCGTTATGGGGTATACTTTGGACACATTCCATGGATCGCACAGGAGGTAATAGTGGTAGCTACCACTCCCGTGACCACTTCGGAGCTACTAGCTCATCCTCAATTTATTATTATTATTTTTTTTACTTTATTTAGAGAAGGGGAGAAGGGAACCATACTCGCACAGGCTTACAAGCTGTGTCAGAACTAACAGAGGAGTCCGACTCAAGGTATACCAAGCCCTTAGGTGAGAAAATTAAGTCAGGTTTACAAAGGTGAAGTCAGTTAAGGATCCTCTGAATACCTGAATTGATATGGGTGTCTGTGAGAGTCGAAACTCACACGGTCAAAACTTGTAGAGCAAAAATTTTAGGGAACAGAAACTTTCAAGGATAACCACGAAACTAGCAAACCCGGAGGACGTTTTATTGATTAGAAGTCGAAAAGAGTACAAAGATCGTAAAAGAAAGTAAAGGAATCGGAAAAGAATACAAAAGAAACTCGGAAATCAGCTAAGATAAACTGCTAAGTTCTTAAGTCTAAGTCTTAGGGTTTTTCGCTCTTCTTGATCGTATGGCCGCTGTTTTCTTTTATAGCTACGGGAAGTCGGTCCTCGAGAATATTTCCGTCAGATTTCCGGAAATCTTCCTGTTGTCATCTCTTTCCTTTTCCGTTAAGATTTACATTTTCCTTTCTATCTCCTCTCCGGCTCATCGATATCTCTTCCTTTTATCTCTATCTTCCGAGACCTAACTTACCTTCCGGATGGGCCGAGATTTGGGATGTCCTGAGTCCGTTAAAGCTTACCGTATGCTTGGGCCTAAGTTCCCGTTTTCCTCGATTTCGGTCCATTAGCCCAATTCGTTGGTCCGAGAGAGCATGTATGGGCTTTCCGAAAGAAAGTGTTGCGACAAATTATGCGAATCGGCAAATGTTTAGTTATCAGTTTGGAGAACTCGGGCTGGTCCATCTCATAAAATCCGAGACGGTTCTTCTCGGAATTCTGAGCAGGTTCATCTCGGAATTCCAGGCAGGTTCATCTCGGAAATCCAAGAAGGTTTACCTCGGAAATTCAGAGCTGGTTCAGCTAGGAATTCCGAGATGGTTCAGCTAGGAATTCCGAGATGGTTCAGCTAGGAATTCCGAGATGGTTCAGCTAGGAATTCCCGGCTGGTTCAGCTAGGATTTCCGAGATGGTTCAGCTAGGAATTCCGGGATGGTTCAGCTAGGAATTCCGGGATGGTTCAGCTAGGAATTCCGAGATGGTTCAGCTAGGAATTCCGAGATGGTTCAGCTAGGAATTCCGAGATGGTTCAGCTAGGAATTCCAAGATGGTTCAGCTAGGAATTCGGAGATGGTTCAGCTAGGAATTCCGAGATGGTTCAGCTAGGAATTCCGAGATGGTTCAGCTAGGAATTCCGGGATGGTTCAGCTAGGAATTCTGGGCTGGTTCAGCTAGGAATTCCGAGATGGTTCAGCTAGGAATTCCGAGATGGTTCAGCTAGGAATTCCGAGATGGTTCAGCTAGGAATTCCGAGCTGGTTCAGCTTGGTTTTCCGAGCTGGTTCAGCTCGGTTTTCCGAGCTGGTTTAGCTCGGAATTCCGAGCTGGTTCAGCTCGTACTTTGCTCTGTTCGGATGTTTCGTTGATCCGTAGTTCTTGTCGGAAAGTGCGTTTGTCCGACTGTGACTCCGTCTGTTTTCCGACATCATTCTTCCGATAAATCGCTTTGGTAACATTGTCGATGTTTCATACGATTTTGCCATTTACACGCAACATTAGACGTTTGATGAACTTTCTTTCGTGTCCGGAACTTCAATCCTGTCTTTCGGCTATTGTTTTCGTCGAGGAAGTTTTTGACCTCAACAGTTAGCCCCCAGCTCGTTATATCCGAATGTGGTGATGAAGAGGTTATTTCGTTTATTTCGAGGCGAAAGCAATTGTCCAAAAGACTTGGTTCGGTCCTTTATAGCTACGGGAAGTCGGTCCTCGAGAATATTTCCGTCAGATTTCCGGAAATCTTCCTGTTGTCATCTCTTTCCTTTTCCGTTAATATTTACATTTTCCTTTCTATCTCCTCTCCGGCTCATCGACATCTCTTCCTTTTATCTCTATCTTCCGAGACCTAACTTACCTTCCGGATGGGCCGAGATTTGGGATGTCCCGAGTACGTTAAAGCTTACCGTATGCTTGGGCCTAAGTTCCCGTTTTCCTCGATTTCGGTCCATTAGCCCAATTCGTTGGTCCGAGAGAGGATGTATGGGCTTTCCGAAAGAAAGTGTTGCCACAAATTATGCGCATCGGCAAATGTTTAGTTATCAGTTTGGAGAACTCGGGCTGGTCCATCTCGTAAAATACGAGACGGTTCTTCTCGGAATTCTGAGCAGGTTCATCTCGGAATTCCAGGCAGGTTCATCTCGGAAATCCAAGAAGGTTTACCTCGGAAATTCAGAGCTGGTTCAGCTCGGTTTTCCAAGCTGGTTTAGCTCGGAATTCTTGGCTGGTTCAGCTCGGTTTTCCGAGCTGGTTCAGCTCGGTTTTCCGAGCTGGTTCAGCTCGGAAAATCCGAGATGGTTCAGCTAGGAATTCCGAGATGGTTCAGCTAGGAATTCCGAGATGGTTCAGCTAGGAATTCCGAGATGGCTCAGCTAGGAATTCCGAGATGGCTCAGCTAGGAATTCCGGGATGGTTCAGCTAGGAATTCCGGGATGGTTCAGCTAGGAATTCCGAGATGGTTCAGCTAGGAATTCCGAGATGGTTCAGCTAGGAATTCCGGGATGGTTCAGCTAGGAATTCCGAGATGGTTCAGCTAGGAATTCCGAGATGGTTCAGCTAGGAATTCCGAGATGGTTCAGCTAGGAATTCCGAGATGGTTCAGCTAGGAATTCCGAGATGGTTCAGCTAGGAATTCCGAGATGGTTCAGCTAGGAATTCCGAGATGGTTCAGCTAGGAATTCCAGGCTGGTTCAGCTAGGAATTCTGAGATGGTTCAGCTAGGAATTCCGAGATGGTTTAGCTAGGAATTCCGAGATGGTTCAGCTAGGAATTCTGAGATGGTTCAGCTAGAAATTCCGAGCTGGTTCAGGTCGTACTTTTCTCTGTTCGGATGTTTCGTCGATCCGTAGTTCTTGTCGGAAAGTGCGTTTGTCCGACCGTGGCTCCGTCTGTTTTCCGACATCATTCTTCCGATAAATCGCTTTGGTAACATTGTCGATGTTTCATACCATTTTGCCATTTACACGCAACATTAGACGTTTGATGAACTTTCTTTCGTGTCCGAAAGTTCAATCCTGTCTTTCGGCTATTGTTTTCGTCGAGGAAGTTTTTGACCTCAACAGTTAGCCCCCAGCTCGTTATATCCGAATGTGGTGATGACGAGGTTATTTCGTTTATTTCGAGGCGAAAGCAATTGTCCGAAAGACTTGGTTCGGTCCTTTCTGTTTTGTTGCTCTTCCATTTGTGACGAAGGGTTGTTCGAATCGTTTTTCGCACTTTGGCCTTCGTCTTGTACGTCAAGTTAAACAGATTTTTTAGAACGGCATTTTCGAGTCGGATTTGTTCCGGCCCTTCGAGTAAGTCGACTCACATCCGTTGGCGTGTATATGGTGACCTTTTTGGATCTTTCGGCCGTAGTTGGTTTTTCTTGTGCAGAGTCTTCCGAGCAATTCCGTATGTTATTGAAACTTTCTTCGGAACCATTAGTCGTTCCTGGTGTATGACCTTGATACTTCTTTACTTTAAGCGAAGAATTTTTGTTTACAGCTGATCCTTATGAAAGGCTGCCTACGTTCCTTTAAGAAAGGGATCAAGCCATCCGTAGTTCTCTTGTCATGTCGTTGGATGTTTGGAAATCCATTATTGGTCTTTCGTCGACGCTTCCGTATTGAATTGTGAACCAGTCGTGCTTACAAATGTGACGAGTCCGAGAGGGAAATCATGTTGGTCTTCGGAATTCTCCGAGTAAGTCTGATTGGATTTCCTGTGCAAACATGCTCAGATTTTCTGACCAAATCTGCTCGGGCTTTCCGAGTAGGTCTACTCGGGTTTTCTAAATAAGGATGCTCGTATTTTTGAGTATGATTTGTTTTCAGGTTAGTTTGTCGAGCCTGCTAGGACGATTTGTACGTCCGAGAAGTTCAGCTGTCGTGTTGATGTTAGGTTGATTAATGCAGAAAAGTCGAGCAAATTTAATCGGGAGAAAATCTCCTTTGTCGGCTCCGTATAGATTGTCCGAGTCGGTTTCGTAGAGCTTGAAGGCTTTCCCAGAAAGATTCGTATAACTCCCGATGGAAAGTGTGATTTAGATTTTGACCCTTTGCGTTTTCAGGAGCATTACACTCAGTTGCGTATCCCGAGTCTTGAGGTTAATGGGACAGCATTTTAATCTGGCGCGCGTAGAAGCGTTCTGCCATATTTTGAATCAAGTTTTGGTTTCGGAGGTTGGCGAGATATACTCGCCCTTGTGATGACTAAGACCAGCGTGCTCGGAAGCGCCTAACTGGGTTTCGAGTTAAGTTTGAAGGTCAGCGAGATATACTCTACCTTCAAACCTGAGATGATTGATACCAGTGTGCTCGGAAGTGTCTTACTGGGTTTCAAAATTGAGTCCGAGGAATAGTAAGACATATTCTTCCCGCGTACATGTAATGATTAGACCAGTGTGCTCGGAAGCGTCTTACTGGGTTTCAAAATTGATTCCGAGGAGTAGCAAAATGTACTCCTCTTGCGGACTTGTAATGTTTTGACCAGTGTGCTCGGAAGCATTTTACTGTGTTTCGAGTCCGAGGAATAACAAAACGTTTTTCTCTTGTGGACTTATAATGATCAGACCAGCGTGCTCAGAAGCGTCTTGCTGGGTTTCGAGGAGTTTTACGGACGACTTTAGTACTAGTGCGGGGGTCTGCCGTCTTACATTCCCAAGTCGTTCGTGTACTTAATAATGACGTTGTCGAGACCAGTGTGTCGTATTTTACTGGGTTTAGATTTTCGATTCCGGTTTTTCGCGAAACTCTCGCCTCGCGTCTTCCGTTCACTGAAAATAAGCCGGTATCCGCAGGACTACCTTTCAAAAATACCGAACCAAGGTATACTTGGTTAAAACGTCATTTCACCAGTGTGCTGAGTAGCGTCATAATGGATTTTTTGGGGTCTATTATCGTCTCCAGTACTGGTGCGGCGGATTTGAAGACCTGTCAACAACCCGTATTCGGGATTTTATGTCGACCTCTCGACTTAAGTTCCCTTCACCGATAATAAACATATATAGCGCGCTTTTATCCGTTGTTGGATGTAATAGAGCCTCAATCCATATTGGACGTGTTGGCTAATATCCGTAAAGGATGTATGCGTTTGTCCGCTGCGGCCGTCAGCGGACAAGATAAGCTATTCCTAACGACTATGCATGCGATGTAATAGTAGGCAGATTCTAAGTTACAAAGTTCCTATCCTAATTTCAATTTAAGAAAAAATAAATGAATATGAGAAAAGAGTTTATTTTCGTTACCGGATAACTTATGGTCGGGGATTGGACTTTTGCGGATGCGCCGGGCTTCTAGTTATGATCCGCTATCCGGGATTGTTTGAGTGAATTGATTGTATGAGCTGAGTGTCTTGAGAGTAGTCTGAATATGCCTCGAAATTAGTTGGAGAAGTTTGTCTTTGGTTGAGAGGAGCGTCATGCACGGAGTTTCCGAGGAGAGTGGTCAGCTCGGAATTTCCGAGAAGAGAGGTCAGCTCGGAATTTCCGAGAAAAGAGGTCAGCTCGGAATTTCCGAGAAGAGAGGTCAGCTCGGAATTTCCGAGAAGAGAGGTCAGCTCAGAATTTCCGAGAAGAGAGGTCAGCTCGGAATTTCCGAGAAGAGAGGTCAGCTCGGAATTTCTGAGGAGGGAGGTCAGCTTGGAATTTCCTAGCTGGTTTGCTCGGAAGTGTCGAGATGACTTGTTGGATCAGCTCGGACTTTCCTAGGTGATTTTCTTGGAAGTGTCGAGCTGCTTGTTTGATTAGTTCGGACCTTCCTAGCTGACTCGATTGGAAGTTCCTAGTTGACTCGTCGGAAGCTCCTAGCTAATTTGTTTGAACAACTCGGACTTTCGTAGCCGACTTGCCTGGAAGTTCCTAGCTGACTTGTCGGAGTAGCTCGGAATTTCCTAGCTGACTTGATCGGAAGCTCGGAAGTTCCTAGCTGACTTGTTAGGACAGCTTGGACTTTCGTAGCTGACCTGCTCGGAAGTTCTAAGGTGATATACAGTGAGCTTTGTGTGTCTGAATGTTCCGAGCAACTCTGTCCGAAAAGCATTCGAGTTCGAAAATTGTTTTAAAATTTTTTTGAATTCTGATGCGGAAGTATATATATACGGATCCACTCCCCCTTTTTTTTTGAGAGTGGGGACATCTGAACCGATCAAAAGATCGGCTGCCTACGTACCCCTTACGGGGATCAAGCCATCCCGTAGTTCAAAATGTTCCCTTTTTTTTTTTTTAGCGTCTTCAGCAGCGGAACCTTCTTAGGTGCATCGCGCTCCATCCGACTTTGGTGATGTCCGTGGTGTCGAGCTTGTATACCTCAGGATGGATCTCTCTTGTTATCATGTAAGGTCCTTCCCAATCCGCACTGGTGCTCTGGAGCGCTGAGCTTCGCCAGATTCTTCTCAAGACAAGATCTCCTACGGAGAAGCGTTGATTGCAATTGTCGGTTCGGCGAGGCGGGTTGCTTCTCTCTGTTGCGTTTGTCTGCTGATCTTGATCTCCGTTTGGGGGATCGTCAGAAATTCGCCGTCCCCAAATCGCGCTGACTCCAAAAGGTGTTGGGAACTTGATGCACAGATGATAAGTTGAAGGGACTGCCTTCATGGAATTTATCCACGGAATTCCGAGAATCGCTCCATAGATCGTTGGGCGATCGACCACTGTAAACTCGATGATTTTGAAGATTCCTCTAGCGATTTTATGTAGCTTGATCTTTCCGTAGGTGACTACGGGATCTCCGGCAAATCCTGTTAGGGATGACTGGGAAGGCGTCACTTCGTTCAGATTCACGTCCATTTTCCTTAGAGTCTCGCAGAAGATTAGGTCGACAGAACTTCCGGTATCGATAAGTATGTCCGGCACACGACGATTCCTGACGATTAATTCTATGACTAACGGTTGCTTGCCTGGATTGCTTGTTTTCGAAATCCGCATGTCGTCGAATGTGATCGTAGGATAACGATTTGTCGTATGCTGCCTGACGTTTCTTCTTGGGGCAGTTGTGTTCCATGATTGTCGAGGGTAAGGGTCGACCGTCATCTTTGGCCTCGGGCGGTATTGTGACCTCTCTACAATCATGTTTATCCTTTGCCTGCTGACTGCCTTAGGATCTTCATCGTTCCCTTTCCTTCGTCTGTTTCTGCCTGTCGTGGTCTGTCCTTCTTGGTGGCTTCGTTCTCGATCCATTTTGTTTGGATTGTTGCTTTTGTTAGGCTTACTTGACTGACTTCCGGTCTTTGCGTCGTCGAGATCCTTCAGTGTTATCATGTCACCCAGTTCTCCAGCTACAAGTTTGGTTCCTAGTCTGCGACAATCGGCAGTTTTATGCCCGTATGACTGATGGTGGTCGCAGAAGGCCTTCTCATCGTAAGAGCTGGGGTTTCTTGTCCATGTATTCCAAGAGCTCTTCCTCCGTTCCGCCGACATGTCTTCTTGCTGATCCGACCCGATCTGATAGTTATGCGATCCTGTCGTTCTTTCATGCCGTGAAGTGCTGCTTGGTTTTGATGTTCGCCTTTCGCCACTCGCGCTAGCCGACGTCCGGGTTTCCTTACTCACATGTCTTTTTGCTTTGTGCTTTTCGGACAGGACCTTCATCTCTTCTTCGTCTACGATAAAATCGATTGCCCTGTGTAAGGCGTCTGCCATAGTTTGCGGTCGATTTAGCGAGATTTCCCTCCTGAAATCCGATTCGTACCAGAGTGCTTTCTTTAGCGCGTCGATTCCCACTTTGTCGCTCAGATTTTCGATGCGGCTGGCGACTCTCTTGAATCGCTCGATGAACTTCCTTAAGCTTTCGGTTTCGCCTTGACTCAACGCCCACAGATCGACGTCAGAAGTCTCCCTGTCCATGAAGATGGAATATTGCTTCATAAATGCCTCCGATAGCTGCTGGAAACTTCCGATGGAGTCGCGCTCCAGCCTCGAAAACCACTCCAAGGCTACTCCTTTTAGATGTTCCACGAACAGAAGGCAAAAGCCGGCATCTTTGTCCCTTCGGGTGAGATTTGCTCTTCCCATTGCGATCCGGAAGGCCATCATGTGTGCCTTCGGGTTAGTTGTCCCGTCGTAAATTGGGATTTTGAGCTTGCCTGGATTGGAGATCCGAGTCTCGGTTATTCGAGTTTTGAATTGCGTCTTTCGCGTCTCTTCCAAGACACGATCTATCTCCGGGGCGGCGCTGGTGGCTCGGTGAACCTGTGATCGCACAGTTTTTATTTCTGCTGTTTTCTGAGCCAGCGCGTCCCTGAGTTCGTCGAGTTCGCTCCTTCTGCTGCTTCTTTGCCGTCGAGTCAAGCTGTTTTGACGGATTTGTTCTATGTCCTCTTCTTCCGAGGATTCGTCATCGCTTTGATGTGGGACGTATCGATCTGCGTCAATTCTTTCTTCGTCGTCGGAAGGTGACACGGTTTCGTCTTCAGGTGGGATCGAGCCTTCGTTCTCACAATCCTCTGTGTTGTCTGTCACCGTGGTTTTTCGTCTTCGTATTATCGGAGGAGGATCCGTAGCATCGAGTCTTATTTCCGGCCGAGTTCGTTCGCCATTAGTCTGGTCACGATGTTGCGACGAATTCCTTGTCGTCTCTCCAGAATCCGAGAAGCCTAGGCGTCTTTGTTCAGTCGGGGCGAAGTTCACCGTTCGGGTGGTTCGAGTGCGGTTTCCAGTTTTCAGTTTTTCGATCTGCTCAATGAGGGTGCTGTTTGCCTTTTATTGTTCTTCCGCCTTTTCTCTCAGTGCAGCCACCATCTCTTTCAATTCGGCAAGAGTGGCGTTGATCGTCGCGTCCGATGCGGTCGTGTTTGTAACGTCGCCACTTGCCGAAGTGTTACATGTGGTAACGTCGGGCGTGTTGTTATCGATCGGTAGCTGCCGATCTGTTTCGTCTCCGTTTCCGATGATGGCCATCTCTTCGGGTCTGTTAGCCGGTGGTTTTTAAGTGTCGAAAGTTTCTTATCCCCACAGACGGCGCCAAACTGTGAGAGTCGAAACTCACACGGTCAAAACTTGTAGAGCAAAACTTTTAGGGAACAGAAACTTTCAAGGATAACCACGAAACTAGCAAACACGGAGGACGTTTTATTGATTAGAAGTCGAAAAGAGTACAAAGATCGTAAAAGAAGGAATCGGAAAAGAATACAAAAGAAAATCGAAAATCAGCTAAGATAAACTGCTAAGTTCTTAAGTCTAAGTCTTAGAGTTTTTTCGCTCTGCTTGATCGCATGGTCGCTGTTTTCTTTTAAAGCTGCGGGAAGTCGGTCCTCGAGAATATTTCCGTCAGATTTCCGGAAATCTTCCTGTTGTCATCTCTTTCCTTTTCCGTTAAGATTTACATTTTCCTTTCTATCTCCTCTCCGGCTCATCGATATCTCTTCCTTTTATCTCTATCTTCCGAGACCTAACTTACCTTCCGGATGGGCCAAGATTTGGGATGTTCCGAGTCCGTTAAAGCTTACCGTATGCTTGGGCCTAAGTTCCCGTTTTCCTCGATTTCGGTCCATTAGCCCAATTCGTTGGTCCGAGAGAGCATGTATGGGCTTTCCGAAAGAAAGTGTTGCGACAAATTATGCGCATCGGCAAATGTTTAGTTATCAGTTTGGAGAACTCGGGCTGGTCCATCTCGGAAAATCCGAGAAGGTTCATCTCGGAATTCTGAGCAGGTTCATCTCGAAAATCCGAGATGGTTCATCTCGGAATTCCGGGCAGGTTCATCTCGGAAATCCAAGAAGGTTTACCTCGGAATTCCGAGATGATTCAGCTAGGAATTCCGAGATGGTTCAGTTAGGAATTCCGAGATGGTTCAGCTAGGAATTCCGAGATGGTTCAGCTAGGAATTCCAAGATGGTTCAGCTAGGAATTCCGAGATGGTTCAGCTAGGAATTCCAGGCTGGTTCAGCTAGGAATTCCGAGATGGTTCAGCTAGGAATTCCGAGATGGTTCAGCTCGGTTTTTCGAGCTGGTTCAGCTCGTACTTTGCTCTGTTCGGATGTTTCGTCGATCCGTAGTTCTTGTCGGAAAGTGCGTTTGTCCGACTGTGGCTCCGTCTGTTTTCCGACATCATTCTTCCGATAAATCGCTTTGGTAACATTGTCGATGTTTCATACGATTTTGCCTTTTACACGCAACATTAGACGTTTGATGAACTTTCGTTCGTGTCCGGAAGTTCAATCCTGTCTTTCGGCTATTGTTTTCGTCGAGGAGGTTTTTGACCTCAACAGTGTCCTCAGTAGGTTGATCCGTGTCGGGTTTTCTAATAATCATAGATAGAACCTGCAACTTCATCCCAATGGTTACTTAAGTTCCTGCTAGATGTTGTTAACTTCTCAGAAATTCATTGTTTCCTACTTAACCTAGTTTTGACTCAATAAAACCAATTTTTTTGAAAAACAGGACTGGCTCTAAGAAAACAGAAAGATAGAAGTCAGTACCACCTCCCCCACACTTGAAACACACTATCCCCAGTAGTGTCAAGCTAAGGATTGGTAAAAAGAAAGCAAAAATGTTAATGGATATGCTGAGTTATGTCTGATTTTTACCTCTGTCGCTCATGCATCGATCGCTACATAAATGCAACGACCGTTGCAAGGCGATTTGCGTCATGGGTCGATCGTTGCTTAGGACTGCAACAATCGCTGCAATGCGATTTTCGTGTTGTGACAATCGACACACAGGGCCGTGTCGATCGTTGCATTGCGATATCCGAGAACAGTCAGCAAGTTAGCAGTTAGTCCGTGAGAAATTGTCAAATTTCAAACCTGCAAGGTGAAAACCAATGCAAACAAGTATAATCAAAGCAACAGATAGTCTCATAATAAAAACATCATCCAAACATAAAAATCCTAAGAAAATAAAGAGAAAAATGCAAAAGAAAAGATGAAAAAGAAAATACAGAACCGTATTCTGAAAATGCCACTACTCTCACTCGTCATCTATCCCAGCATAAGGATCAGTACCGCTCGAAGAACCGGGAGTCAGAGAGCGCTGTCTACGTCGTCGTGAAGGTCCGGGATGGTGAATCTGCGGCTGTCTCCTGCAAGTGCAGCCACGCATGAAGTCCCAAATGCTCCGCAGAATACCATCCTGACGCTCTCTCCACTCTCCCTCAGACATCTCACTCAAAGGCATTGAAGGCTCACGATAAGGACCAATATCATCAGCAGGAGCAGCCGGTGCAGGCGCAGATGAAGAAGAAGGGCGTGTAGAAGGCTCTCCTAGCGGATGAGCCATTGTAAGGCACACTGCGCTGATCTTGCGTAGGAGGCTGGAATCTCAAGGCAGCCAGCATATCAATCTGTGTCAGACCAGCAGCAGGAAGATCTATGCCATGCTTCGTAGCTTGGTCATAATAGACCCATATACGTCCCTCCTTCAGCCATGTAGCACTCTGCAGGTGGGTAAAATCAAGGAATTCCTTGCTGTCATTGCACTCTGTACCCTCTAAGGAAATCCTGCAATGCCTGAAAATGGGAGTAAGCAGACTCCCTACTGTCTCAGTGTCCTTCCCATCGAATGGCTTCTTCTGCAGTGAGCATAAGTGATGAGCAAAGACAGCTCCTAAGTTGAGTCCTCTGGTAAGATCTCTCAAATCAGTCTCAGCAAACTGCTCCTTCATTCCAATGAAAAGCATCTCCAGCTCATTCTTACGCATCTTGTTGGCTTCAGCTTTGCCCAACAGAGTACATCCCAAGATGCGCAAGACATATCTGAGAACAGTATGCCTAACCTGTATCAGCTTCGTCGTCCTCAAGCAATACCGACCGTTGCCAACACAGTCCCATAAATACTGAGCTTTCGGCACATCCCACTCAAGAGACATACCAATACGCGTAGGCTCATCACTGAATCCATAAATCTGACAGATATCAAGAAGGGGAATCCGATACCTGGCTCCTAAGCACATGAAGGTAAATAAACCTCCTAAAGCTCTCCTGCTCTCTGGGTCAGGGTAAATCACTCTGCAGGTAGCCAGCAGCTGTCTTACCAGATCAGGATACAACTCATAATGTTGCATAGGCATTGTCCCCAAACCAATGCCCTTAACCAATGTCAGCACCTGCTCATCAACGCCGAGCACTCTACAAGTCCAGTAGTCAGCAAACTTGGTTGGCTTAATCGTCATGCTACACCAACCATTGGAGGGCAATGTATCAAACTCGTCCCAATGGTCAAGTAGCGGCCTCTCTGTGAATGTGTCAGTCTTAAGCAGCTGATCAATCTCCATACCCCATACCTTGTTTGTCGGAATCTGCTCCTTATATGCCTTAGGCCAGGGCGACTGTATGGCTTCCCTATCTCTCTGATAAGGCTCAGGATGTGGCGAGTCTCGAGGAAACCACTCAACTGGTGGAGGATGATGAGCTGTAGCTGCAGCTGCTGTGCTAGCTCTACGTTTGCGAGGTTATCGAGGAGGCATACACAGCATCATTCCATCACCAATCAACCCTAATCAAGTCTATAACAGTACGGAATCATCATTGTCAAGCCAAAATCTTCTAATTCCAAAACCCTAGAACCGAATCTGAAGATGATGAAAATGAGAGCTCTTACCTTGTAATCACTTCAAATGGGTTAGAAAAATAGATAGAGCAAGTAAAAACAAGAATAATGAAGCTTTGAATCAATGAAAATGATTAGGAAATGAGTGATTTAGGGTAGGGGAGTCGGGTTGTACGGACGGCGAAATGGGGAAGAAGAGAAGAGAGAAAGGGTTTAAGGCACTTACCTGGATCGTGGATGCAACGATCGATGCACTGAAGCAACGATCGACGCTGGTGAACCAAATTGATTCCGGTTTAGCACGCGTACCTTTAGTTTTGCAATTTGAACCATTTGCAACGACCGTTGCACAAGACCGCAACGATCGTCATAAGGCGATCCAATCTCTTCGTCATTTCTCCCTGCAACGACCGTTGCACATATAGGCAACGATGGTCACACATCTCCAGACAGTTCTGTATTAAAAACTTAGCAAAAATAAAATCAAAACGTGAAATCCTAAGAAAAACACCAAAAATAAATAAGAAAAACACTAAAACCTAACAGTGGGTTGCCTCCCACTCAACGCTTGTTTAAGGTTATTAGCTTGACCGGACGAACAAGATCAGGTTGCTGGAGATCCCGACAGAGACTGTGATTGCCTCTGTGCAAGTCTCCTCATCCAAGGCGGAGAGTAAGCTTCATCGGTGTGAGCTCGTCCAAGAAAAGAAGGAGTGAAATGTTCCCCAGGATCCAAAACCAAAGTGTTACTCGTCTGCGCTCTATATCCATCCTCAATAGTGAAGGTCTTCCCATCAATCAGCGGCTTACGCAACATGTCCATCTTAAAGTGTAGAGGCTCATCTCCCTGATAGAGATCAATCAAACTGTGCCTCACATCAATCACTGCTCCAGCTGTGGCTAAGAATGGTCTACCCAGTATCAAAGCATCATCATGTTCACTGTCGTACTTAAGCACCAAGAAATCTGTCAGAACCAAGTAGTTTCCAACTCTCACTGGGACGTCCTCAAGAACTCCTTTTGGAATCCTTATTGCCTGATCAGCTAGGACAAGAGAGATTCTAGTGGGTGAAAAATCCATCATCCCCAGCTTCTCTGCCCCAGAGTATGGCATAAGCCTTCCAGCAGCTCCTAAATCACACAGAGAGCGCTTAAAACAATCCTCAAAAATAGAGCAACTCAATACATATATCCCAGGATCAGGTAGCTTCTTAGGAATCCGAGTTAATAGCGCATCACTTATCTGTTGAGGAACCACTATAACCCAATATTTCAGCATCTCGTCCATTGGCAGCATCTTCTCCAAGTACATTTGCACACAAGGGTGATAAGGTGTATCATCAGATGGTGGAACTTCTTCCAACTTCTCTTCCATCTCTCCTAACTGTCTGACCTCATCAATCTCCTGTTGAGTTATCTCAGACACTCCAGGGAATAAACGATTAAGCTCTTGATCTGCCTCTGCATCAATGCCATAAGAATCATGTGAATCTGTCTGTCTACGACATGCAACGATCGACGCTAGATGTGCATCGATCGATGCAGATAAGTTTTCACAGATTCCACCCGAGAGATTTTCCTCAAATTCAGAATTTTCAGCCTCTTCCACCAGTTCAGCTGTATTTAGCTCAAATCTTTCACCTTGGTGTGATCCATCATCAATGTACACTGACCAGGCCTTAATATGGGTGTCTACGACACTCTTTCCTTTGACAGAGTTTGAAATTTGGCCCACCTGAGTGTCTAATTGCTTCACATGAGCACTTAGAGACTCAAACTTCCCATTGAGATCCTCATAAACAGCATCCAACTTCCTGTTGAAGTCCACAGCAGTCTTAGTCTGTCCTTCCAGCAGCTGCTCCATCATTGCCTCCATCTTACTCTCATGAGTATTAGCAACATGAGGTGTCTGATAAGAGGAAGATCCATAAGTCCTCTGATTACCTTGTTGAAAAGGTTTCTGAAAACCAGGATTTTGTCCAAAGCCAGAAGAGTTTTGATTGCTCGTAAAAGCACTCTTCTGTCCTCCATTAAAGAACCTATTACCTTGCTGATTTACAAACCTGTTACCTTGGAAACCAGATCCTCCGATGTAATTCACATCCTTTTCCTGACCATCTTCTTCAGCATTGATCACTTCAACATCTTGAGCAAAATGGACAGCTTTCTTCCCAGCTAGAAGATTGCAAACAGTGTCCAACTTACTCCTAATATCAGCAATCTCCAGATTCTCTATCTTCCCACCAGACTCTTTCCTTCTCCTATCAGTAGTCTTGCAGCTATTACTGCCTACTAAGTTATCTATCAATTGCTTAGCTTGTACAGGAGTCCTAGTGTTGAAATTTCCATTGCTGGAATTATCCAACGCAGTCTGATAAGGGAAATCTATACCTCTAAAGAAAATACCCAGTAATGTTACCTCAGTGAATCCATGATGCGGGCAGTCACGTTGGTACTTCTTAAACCTCATCCAGGCAGTCTTAAGGGGCTCTATAGGACCTTGGGAGAAAGTGAGAATGTCCTGTCTCGACTGATCAGAGCGAGCATCATCATAGAAGTGTCTCAGAAACTCACTCTTCACAGCATCCCATGTATCAAACTTCCCAGGTGGAAGTTGTTTCAGCCAAGCAGCAGCATCTCCAGCGAGAGAGTAGGGGAAGAGTTTGAGAAACAAATAGTCATAGTTCACTCCATCATACTTCATTCCAGTGACTATGTCCTCAAACTCATCAATATGATCCATTGGCTGCTCATTAGGGAAACCATCGAAGGCATTGTGCCTCAGAAGAGAGTAGTAGATGGTCTTGATCTCGAAATCATTCCTCTCAAAAACAGGAGGTACAAGAGCTGACCGGTTAGCATGAAACTCATCCGGACGGTTGTAGCCAGCTAAGGTCCTCTCATTAGCAATAGGAGGATTAACCATTCGCCTCTCCTCTTGTCCTTGGCCTTGCTCTTGCTCTTGTTCAGGCTCAGGAATCACATTCCCTTCAGCGTCAATCCTATGCCCAGCAGCATTGTGCAGATTATTTTGTCGGTCCCTCAGGGTACCTTGAGCATCAGGTATCAGAATCAGACGTTCTCTAACCATTCTTGCTCTTTGAACTTTCCTGTTAGTCCTCTCTAGTATAGCAAGCTCTTCAAGTTGGAGATTAACGAGATTAGTATTCGGATTACTTCTAGTATCATGCGTCTGCATAAATCGTTTGTAATCGCAGTGATCGATGCTAAGAGTGTAACGATCGACTCAACTCCAATCGCCTAGTAACGATCGACACAAAAGGATGCAACAATCGATGCTATGCGAATGTCAAACCTGCGACAGAGAAGAAACAGAGAAAAATTAGTAACTAAAATAAAAAATAAAAATCCTAGCCTAACCCTAAGTTCGAATCTATCGAAGACTCAAAAGAGTCCCCGGCAACGACGCCAAAAACTTGATAGGTCTAGTTTTAACCCCTATACTAACTGCAAGTGCACAGTGATGTGAATGTAGTACTTAGGGTATCGAAATCCACAAGGACTCTGGGCAACGATATATTTAGAACAATCAAGATTAAACTAGGAGAAAGCAAATGTAGTGAGAAACTAAAAGCAAAGCAAGAGAGTACATCAGTAGCAAGATCGGTTTGTAAGCAGTTAACTGAAGGCGCTAAGTCTAGGGAGTTCTCAGGAAATCAGACAAGTAGATTAATTATTCAGTCAGGATCGAATTAAACACGGTTCTAGAACTCAAACACGGATATAGAATTAATCAACTTTCGTTGTGAGAATTCTCTAAGCCTAATTGCAGAAATCCAAATTTCTCAACCTAAATAGTTCAGATTTTAAATCACACTTTCGTGTCAATTTAACAACCTAAGATCTGGATTCTAAGGGATCAAGTTAGAAACTAGTATTAAGCACAATTTAGATCAAAGAACAATTATTGATATGAATCCTAACTGAAATAAATAAATCTAGCAAGTCATGAAATCCCTATGAGAATCCCTAAACCTAACTATGAATCGACTCAGACATAGATAATGAAAACATGATCAATGAATTAACAGATTGCATAAAAGAGAATAAAGAAGTAAAGGGGTTCGAAATCTTCCCCAAAAACAGGATGCAGTACATGATTAGATCAGCCCCAAAAAGCTCTAAAACTCTCAGCTCTAAAGTATGAAAGCGTATCTAAAAACTGATGTAAAAACCTAATTATATAAGCTAATCACGTCTTGGGGCTTCTTTGTAATTATCAGGAACTTCTGGGCAAAACTGTGAATTCTTCATTCTTCATTAAACCGCCGAAGAAGGCCCATCTCGCTGGTGTGTCGATCGATGCACATAGTGTGTCAATCGATGCATTGCTCTGTTTCGGACAGTAAGCTCTATCTCTCGGCTCTAAACACCAAAATGCTCCAAAAAGCTCCATAAACTCCAAATCCACTCCAAACGTGCATGTATCTAATAATACCTGTAAAAGACTCTAAAGAAAGACCAAAAGACTCTAAAACACACTTATATCATGGTCTAAAACTGGTAAAAACCATGATATATCAAGTATCAATGAACATACATAACACTTATTAGAAAACTTAATAGAACCATAAACACTGAGAGGACATAAACACTTTATTGCCATTTTAATATAGAAGCAATTAACATCAACCTTGATAAATCATAACACTTAACTGCCATATCATAATGAAAGCAATGCATAACATTTCAAGGCTTCACAAAATCAATACAGTAAGAGTAAACAATACCTAATACAATCAATTTCTAATATGATAAACACAAACATAACCAAGTCTTTCGGTTACATTGAAATCTCACATTCTCTGCTTTGTTTTCCTTTGTTTTGCAGGTGAATGAACTTGAGGAGCAAGGGACCAACAAATTTATGTGGACGATATACGAGCATTGGAAAGGAATATAAAGGGAGAGAAGAGAGCAATAAAGGTTGGCAAACATACAACACGACATGGCTGACCTGGAGCAACAACTACACGATGGTGATGTCTATGAGAACCAAGGAAATGAAGGAAACATATCAGTCCATCCACCAAGGGTGCATAGAGCATTTGGGACATTTGACGAGCCAAGTAATTCATGGCAACCAGACTGGAATCATAACACCACTAGTGGAGAACAAAAACTTTGAGATCAAAGTCAGTCTTATCAAAGAGGTTCAAGGCAGAACGTTTCATGGATTACTAATGGAGGATCCTCTAGACCACCTAGACAACTTTGACAAGCTCTGTAGAACTATCAAAATCAACGTAATTTCAGAAGACACCTTAAATCTGATACTATTTCTATTCTCACTTGAAGATAGAGCTCATCTATGGGAGAAGAACCTTCCTCAAGGTTCCATCACATTTTGGGACCAATGCAAGAGAGCATTCTTATCCAAGATCTTTTCCTCCACGAGAATTTCAAGGTTGAGGAATAAAATATCCAGCTTCAAACAACATGGCACATAAAAATTTGGAGAAGCTTGAGAGAGATTCAAAGGATACACTATGCAATGTCCTCACCATGGTTTCTCTAAGAAGAGTCTACTCAGAAAAAACGAACGAGAAACATGTATGAATGGTGGTCACGATTGAAAGACGAACGCATTAACTTGCGGCACACGTAAGATCTCGGATTTGACCCAATCTCTCGGATTCCATCGGCGCTTGAACCAAACCAGCTATAATATACAATAAAGAGAATATTTATTCAAATATATAAAGATATTAAGAAATAAAGACTCGTTATAGATATTATATATGTACCTGGTCCACACCCAATACTAATATGAAGAAGCTCCATTAAAGTTACGAGTACATATATGTAGCCTACATAATAGCGAACAACTTGTACATCAAACTTAACTATAACATAAAGAAAGAATTATCTAATCCTCACCTTGGTTTAATTCGGTTTAGAGATAACCAATTGACATAATATATCCATGATGGTCCAAAGAGTGATCGTACTAGGGATTACGCACAATCGCAGACACAAGATGCAGTACATGGAGTGAATGGAGGTATGGATTTGGCGAGCAACGATGATGGAAGGCTGAAACTGAAGGATCAAAGAAATCGAGGACTTGTGAGCGTGACACAGATGATGACGTGGACTACACAAGTGGTGACGTGGAGTACAAGTCACCAGTTATTAGTTGGAGATCAAAGATATGGAAAATTCTATATATAGAGAATATAGAAGATTTCCTAATAAAATATGATTGGAGAAGAGATAGCTTATATAAGAGTTGTTATGTGAAAGACATTAGGTTAGCCGTTTGATGCATGAAGAGAAACGTTAGCGAGAAGAGGTTTTGAGTTGAGTGTTCTTGTCATTGGTGAGTGAATAAAAGAGAGAGGTGCAACTGTTGTTGTACGGTAAGGTTGGGTATATTAGGATTGGTGAGTATTGATTCACAGGTGTGAAGTCAAGTAAATCTGATTGAACAAGATAAATTTGTATTTTGTTCAAGAGAATTCTAATAAAGATTTCGGTTTTTGGAAAAGCTTATTAGTTCTAATTTGATATTCATATCCTTGTTATTTCTTTTGGTATCAGAGCGGGCAATCTATCTTACAGGTTGAGATCTTGGAGAGGGTATGGATGCAAAAGAACTCATGGAGGTTTTGAAACCTATCATTCTTGATGAGAACAACTTTGGTCATTGGAAAGTCAGAATAAGACACATCATTCGTGCAATTGACGAGACAACGTGGTATGCTATGCTAAAAGGTTGGGAAGAACAGATGGAAATCTTGGAAGACAAAAACCTTTGGAAAAATGGACAGATGAAGAAAAAAGGCTTCAAAATACAATTCTAGATCTATTTCTACCATCATGTCAGTTGTGGATACATAGCAATTCAAGATTATCCAGGGGTGTGAATCATAAAAAGATGTGTGGGACACACTTGTTAATCACTTTGAAGGAGATACAAGTGTGAAGAGAACGTGTTTAGACTTCTTGGCTTCTCAGTTCTAAAACCTTAAGATGGGTTCAGATGAAACGATTGGAAGATCCACTGCAAAGCTCAATACTGTCGCAAATGAAGCATCAGTTTTGGAAAAAAAAATATCATGAGAAGAAACTCGTAAAAAAGCTCATTAGATGTCTTCCAGGTAAATTCTCTGCACAAAAGGAGATCTTGAAATGCTCTATGAACACCGATGAGATGGAGTTTAATAAGCTAGTTGGTATGTTGAAGTCTCAGGAGATGGAAGTAACCGAATAACAGTCCAGTCAGAGTCACGGTATTGCGTTTAATACTCAACATGAAGACAAAAGAGTTAAGAAGCTAGAAGAAAACATGGGACTGATAGCTAGAAACTTCAACAAAATTCTCAAAAGGATTGAAAAGGGTCAAAACAAAAATCTCAACCGTGTTCACAAGAATGACAGTGACAAAAATGCAAACCGAAGTTGCAGAAGTGAAGGTGACAGATCCTTCAGGAAAAAGGAAATGCAGTGTCATGAGTGTGAAGGGTGTGTTCACTTCAAAAATGAATGTCCTCTTGTGAAAAGAAAGGAGCTGAAATGCAGTGAATGCAGAGATGTTGGTCACATTAAGGCAGAGTGTCCAAGTGCTATCAGAGGAAAAGAGAAGTCGTTCCTATGCTTCAGTGATACAAACTCAGAAGAAGACGAGGATGATGGAGAATTTATGCTGAATTTTGTAGGACTAGTGTCACAGGAAAATCAAAAAGATGGAATGTCTGACTCTAAATCGGATGGTGAAGTTGATGTACCAAAAGAATACAAAGCTCTGTATGAAAATTGGACTAAACTGGGTCATGAAAATATTTTGTTGCTCAAAGACAAAGCAATGCTGAAGGCACAAGTTAATATTCTGCAAATGGAACAGACTTCACCTGGAACTAAGCTACAAGATATTGTGTAAGTTAGTGCTATTGAAGACCAGCTTGAACAGAAGCTCACTAAGGAGAGAGAAAGAAACCGGATACTAGAATAAAAAGTGGCTAGAATGCAAGTTTCTCTTGCTCAAGAACAGGACATAAACATAGGTCTAGAGTACAATCCGACTGAAAACCACAAGAAGATTAGAATGCTGAATAAAGGGACTGAAATCTTAGATCAGATACTAGCTATAGGTCAACTCCCAAAGGTAAATTGGAGTGTTGGATACTCAGGAGGGACAGAGTCAAGCCTGACAGGTGGTAAGATCAACTTTGTATCAACCGTTTGCAAAATCCTGGAAAATAAGGAAACTGGACGTAAGCTAGTTGTCAAAACTCAGAGGAATAAGGCTCAACAAGGATGCTATGTGTGCGGTAAACTTGGTCACAGAAAATCGACGTGTTGGATCTACTGGAACAGAATTGCCAGAGCTTAGAGAACAAACAACTGCTACATTGAGCCCAAACGCTTTGGCATGGTATGGATAGCCAAGACTCATCTGTACTCAGAACACAAGGTTGAATCCATCCTCATGCAAGACACGACTGAGATAGTATGTAATCTCTCCATGATAAGGAATGTTGCTTACACTTCAGTTGATAATGAGAGCAAGGAGGCTTGGTACTTTGACAGTGGTTGTCCGCGGCACATGACTGGTAATGATGGAATACTGGATGAGACAGTACCTGTCAAGGGAGGCAGTGTGACGTTTGGGGATGGTGGACAAGGCAAAATAGCTGGTGTTAGAAAAATGTACTCATATGGAAAGCTAAAACTCGTGAATGTGTACTTAGTGAATGTGTACTTAGTGAAAGGATTAAAGGCAAATTTGATCAGTATCTCACAACTGTGTGGTGAAGGGTTGAAAGTTCTATTTACCAAGACTGATTGTCATGCAATTAATAAGCATGGAACCATTGTTCTGATGGGTGTGAGGTCTAGAAATAATTGTTACATGTGGGAGGCAAAAAATAAATGTCTCAGCGCGACAGAGTCACAGTTGGATCTATGGCACAAAAGCTCGGACACGTGAGTGTAAATGGTCTTACACGGTTGGTCAGTTCTGCAGTGGTCAGAGGAGTTCCAAAGTTGGAAACATCAATCAATACCGTATGCAAAGCGTGCTGTCAAGGTAAGCAAGTGAAGGTACATCATAAACAATTGAATGAGATACGGTCAAAGAAGATATTAGAGCTCATTCATATCGATCTGATGGGGCACGTTAACCTAGAGAGTATCACTAGAAAGAAGTACATTTTTGGTCTTGTGGATGACTTCTCTAGATTCACATGGGTCAGTTTTTGATAGAAAAATCCAAAGCGGCTGAAAGCTTCAAAATATTGGCTTTAGAGTTGAAAACTGAAAAAGGTGGAATAATTCAGATCAAGAGTGATCATAGAGGTTTAAGAAATTTTGTCAGTCTCAGGGAATTCGGCATCAGTACTCAGCTCCGAGAACACCTCAATAGAATGGAGTTGTAGAAAGGAAGAATAGGACTCTTCAAGAAATGGCTAGAGCCATGCTACATGGGAATCAAATAGCTCCTAGGTTATGGGCAGAAGCTATAAGTACTGCTTGCTACATCATCAACAAGGTCTATGTCAAACCCGGCACTAAGATGACTCCCTATGAGATCTGGAAAGGAAAAACCCCAAATTTAAGTTACTTCCATGTCTTTGGGTGTGTGTGTGTTACATTCTGAATGATAAGGATCAACTAGGGAATTTTGATTCCAAGAATGATGAAGTAATCTTCTTAGTTTATGCAAACAACAACGCTGCTTTCACAGTCTATAATCGAAGAACTCGGATGATAAGCGAATCTGTTAATGTTGTTTTTGACAAAAGAAACAGTTACTGCTTAGAAGAAGTAGTACACGACTCATGTCTGGAGTTAAGGCCATCAAAAGATGAAGCTCCAAGACCAACTGCCGAGGATGAAGTGGTATATGTGGTTGATAATCCTTAGAGAACAGGGTATGGGCAAGTAAACCGTGAATCACTCCGTGGTTAATGTCATCGGAGACATGCAAGATGGTAGACAGACTCGGCATAGGCAAATTGATTTCAAGGAGATGGTCAAACTGGCATGCTTTATCTCGTTTATTGAGCCAAAAAATGTTCAGGAAGCTTTAAGTGATGAATATTGGACATTGGCAATGCATGAGGAGCTTGAACAATTCAACAGATCGGAAGTTTGGGATTTGGTTGCATATCCAGATGATGTTAACGTCGTAGGAACAAAGTGGGTCTACAAAAATAAGATCGATGAAGATGGAGATGTGGTCAGAAACAAAGGCAGACTGGTTGCTCATGGGTACTCATAGATTGTGGGAGTTGACTTTGACGAGACCTTTGCTCCAGTAGCTAGACCTGAGTCGATCTGGTTGCTATTCGGAATAGCGTGTCACCTAAAGATCAAGTTGTATCAGATGGACGTTAAAAGTGCATTCTTGAATGGAAAGTTACAAGATGTAGACTACGTGGCACAACCAAAGGGATTTGAAGATCCTAATTATCCAGATCATGTTTATAAACTCAAAAGAGCTCTTTATGGATCGAAGCAAGCCCCATAGGCATGGTATGAAAGGTTAACTCAATTTCTTCTCAAAAGAGGCTTCGAGAGAGAGAATGTGGATAAAACTTTGTTTATCTTGTAAAGACAACATGGCATACTCATAGTTCAAATATATGTCGATGACATTATTTTTGGGTGCGACGCAAGAGGGACTGATGCATGATTTTGTTGGAAATATAACATGTGAGTTTGAAATGAGTATGGTCGGTGAGATGAACTACTTTCTTGGACATCAAGTTAAACAGACAAAGGAAGGGATCTTTGTGTGCCAAAGCAAATATGCACGAAATCTGGTCAGAAGGTTTGATATGGAGACATCCAAGACTGCTAAAACTCCTATGAGCACAACGAATAAACTCTCCAGGGATGAAGAAGGATAAAAGGTTGATGAACGTCAATACAGGGCCATGATTGGTAGTCTTCTCTATTTGACTGCATCACGTCCGGATATATGCTTCAGTGTACGCTTCTGTGCAAGGTATCAGGCCAGTCCGCGCATGTCACATCTACTGGCTGTCAAGCGTATTATCAAATACATCCGAGGTACAATGAACTACGGGTTGAATTACACATCAGAGACTAACACAAATCTTACAAGCTTTTGTGATGCAGACTGGGCAGGCTGTTTGGATGATAGAAAGAGTACATCTGGAGGTTGTTTCTATCTTGGAAACAACATGGTCTCATGGCCTAGTAAAAATCAAAACTTTGTGTCACTCTCCACAGCTGAAGCAGAATATATTGCACGTGGCAGCTGTTGTACTCAACTCCTATAAATGAAACAAATGCTCAATGACTACGGTATCACTACTAACTCCATTCTAGTTCATTGTGATAACAAAAGTGCAATTGATATCCTTAAAAATCTGGTTCAGCATTCAAGAACAAAGCATGTAGACATTAGACATCACTTTGTCAGAGATCTTGTTGAGGAGAAACTAGCTGTCATAAAACATGTTGCATCTGAGAGACAACTTGCAGATATTTTTACCAAACCATTAGATTTCAACAGCTTTTTGTATTTGCGAAAGTCTCTTAGTGTCTGTGACTTTTAAATGCTTCACAGGTTACTTGGGAGTATGGCGCATGACAGATTGACTGGGGAACACAAGAAAAAAAAATATACTCATCATATTAAAAAAAAACAAATCAACAAGTATGTCCAATGAAACAAGTACTTCTTGATGACTGCTCAATATGATAAACACTCTCTTTGGGATAGGTTGCTAAAACAGTTTACACCTAAATGAGATCACTGTTTTGAAAGGGTACTAAGGCTTGATCATTTACTAGATAAGAAGAATGATACTAAACCTTTTGAGTGAAAGAGTATGTTATATCTAAGACAAAGACAAAACACAGTCATATATTATGGATGTTACTAAATAGATAAAATCATCTCAGCTGGGGAAAGCTGTCTAAGATCTTACTGCAGCTATAAAATATTTGGTCCTTCATGGATGAAAGCACCTCGACTGAGGAAAGCTGTCCAATACTCTTCAAAATCGCTAAACATACTCCACTCAAAAATGTTTAGATCTGCTCTTTAGATGTCTCAAGTGTGATGAATGATGAGGCTCTAGTAGTGTCATCTTAAAGATATTGATTTCAGTGGAAGGATCATAGAAATAGGTTAGACATGATGAAAATATCTTGTTTAAGAAAAGTTGTTTGTCTGGTTTTTCTTATACTTATGTGTGAGATGACTTTATGTGGGAACTCTGCATCTGTGATGTCGGCATACTCCTAACAAGTAAGTATGTATGTACATATTTCTTTTATTCTTTTGTGTCTATCAGATTATTAACCATTCTTATTTTTAGCTCCTCTCTCAGTGCTAGATGTTTTAATGATAGAGAAAGGTCACTCGGAGTCTCTGGTGAATTGTCGATGATATGCTCTCAATGTTCTACGTGTATGCAAAAATAGCCAAAGTAATTTGGGCTGAACTTACTTACTTGGGCCAATTTTTGTTTTGGCACATTGATCTCTTGAAGGATGGTTCTGAATTTCTTTTTGGATTACTCTTTTACTCTGACTAATAAGCCCATTAAGCCCACACGAGGCCTTCTAGGGTTGTTTGTGTTGTCGATTACAGATTTTAAAAAGAAGGGGGAGTCTGCATGTGCTACTCAGCCGTTTCTCTGCTCTTAGGACCAAGAATCTGCAAAACCTAATTTTCTCTCTCGCGGTCTCTTGAAATGTTGACGCCCTCTCGCCGTTTGACTTGCTCTCATAAAACAAAGCTGATGATGGATGCATTTGAAGCTGAGCGCCGCCGCAATCTGACGAATCGAGCATCTACGGTTGATTTTTATCAAGCAGCCACTTCTCAAGGATCTCGGCACTCTGTCCGACAACTAAGTGGTTCTCCTCCTGGAAATCAACGATTTAGACCATCTTGGGAACACTCGGATGATTCACCTCGACATGCAACACCGCAAAGCAGCTCTCATCGCTCTCACCGCTATGGGAAAGAACCAGCACCTCCCTCACTTGGATCCGATGACTCGAAATCTGACGACGAAGAACTTGCAATACAACATAAGCCTCCGTACTGGCAATTCGAAGAGAACTACACCAGGAATAGTCAAGTGTTCTCGGATCTCTTTTTCAAGTATCCCGAGATAGTCCGTCTGACTGCGCATCCTCTCAGTTATCGTCATCCTCCAGTACCGCCAAGGAGCGCTACGCCCAGCTGAAGCCTCGAGACTTCCTCGATCAGAAAATTCTCCAACTAGGAGATTCTAAGCTCAGTGAGGTAAGGCAATTCATCGAGAAAGCTGGGTTAATTTTGACTTTCATGCATGTGTCTTGATAGGTCAAGGTTTATCCCTATTCTAACTGCAAGTGCACAGAGATGTGAATGTAGTACTTAGGGTATCGAATCCAAAAGGACCCACGGTCACACGATAGACTATAAGTAGTTCGAATTAAGCTAAGTGAATCAGATTTTAAAACAGTAAACAAGACAGCACGTAAACGAATGGATTGAGGTGAAGGTAAGCAATTAACGAAGGTGTCAGGTTTCGGGAAGTTCTCAGGATATCAGGAAATCAGATAAACAAACAATCAGGATTCAATCTATAGCGTTCTTGAACTAGAATCACAAAGGTAAAACTAACCAACTTTCGCTGCGATAATTATCTATGTCTAACAACCTAGCAAGCCAACTTTCGTTGCGAATCCTAGAGTTCTAAACATGCATTAATTCCAAGTTCGTTCGTTCACAATTTCTCTAAACCAAATTTCTTTGCGAGTAGATAAATTGCTCACCTAAATCAGATCTGGTTAATTAACCAACTTTCGTTGCGTGAATCAACCTAAATTCATTAATCTAAATGGCCAGTTCAGATTAAGCATTAAGAACAGTTTAGATGAAGAATTAGATGATGAATCTTAATCAATTAGTTAATCTAACATTCCTTCAAATCCCTAATGAGAATCCCTAACCTAACAAGAGATCTACTCAGACATAGCAATCATAACAGAAAACATGGTCAAAATAGATATCCTAGAATAATCAAAGGAATAAGAACAGGGGTTCGAAATCAAGTCTCTCCCAAGTACAAGACCAACCCCAAAATCTCCTAAACTCTCTTCATGAAAAGCTTTGCCTAACAAGTGGCTGTAAAACCAAATTAAAAGCTAAAAAACGAATTGGGTCACTTTGTAAATATGAGAAACTTATGGGCCAAGTTACAATTTCAAAATCTTCATTAAAACTCGCGAGATAACTCTCTATCGACCTTGTGTCGACCGATGCACAATATGTGTCGATCGACACAAGTGTCTGGTATGGGGAGTGGCTTCTTCTTCTCGGGTTTATGCTCCAAAAAGCTCCAGAATGCGCCATAATATCCAAGCAAGCTCCAAACATGCATGTACCTAATAAACACCTGAAAGAGACTCGAAAACACTACGAAAGACTCTTAAACATACTTATATCATGGCCTAAAATATGTAAAAACCATGATATATCAACTCCCCCACACTTAGCTCTTGCTTGCCCTCAAGCAAATAAAGAACCAAAATATAAGAGAAGAGGTTTGAAAACACAGAAACTCATTTCGTCCTAGGAACTTTCGCATTCACATTCACTTAGTAATCCACTGAAAACTTTCCTACAGAACTCAAGACCACAATATACTTCCCCTACACTTAGCAATTGTCCCAAGTAAACTCCACAATCAAGTTAGGACATCCAAATTCACCACACTAGCCTCTGTATACGATTGGGTGCGGTCTCACAAAGGGAGTATTGAATCAAAGGACACATTGACTCAACCTATTCAGTATCTGACCACCAAACTGTCGGTTTTTGGTTTCTTTCTTTTCTCTTTCTCCCTTAGCACTGATTTTTCCCCACTGGGTATCATTTTTTTTTATCAGTGCTCTTTCCTTTTTATTGGGGTTTAACTTTGAACCTTTCCATGGATGCACAGGAGGTAATAGGGGTCTCTACCACTCTCGTGACAATTTCGAAGCTACTAGCTCATCCTCAGTTTATTATTCTTATTTTTTTATACTTTTAAAGGGAGGGGAAAATCAGAAACCATACTTTAGAACAGGATCATAGGCTGTGCCAAACACATCAAAGGAATCCGACCCAAAGATTACCAAGCCCCTAAGCGAGAAATTAAGGTCAAGATTAAGTGTGAGACTAGTGATGGATCCTCTGAATATCTGGTTAGATATGGGTGTCCTTGGTAAGTTGATCTGTTTGGGGATTTCTAACAGTCATAGAGGCTCTGCAAGTCTGTTCAATGGTCACTTAGTTCTTGTTCCAGCGAAAAATTTCCTCGAAAAATCATGGTTTCATACACATTTTGACTCAATAAAACAATTTTGAAAAATCAAAGACTGACTCTAAGAAAATAGAAAACGATGTCAGTAACCACCTCCCCCACACTTGAATAACACTGTCCCCAGTGTTACAGAGCATAGAGGAAGTTAAATAAGGGTAAAAAATTGTGTGAAAATTGGGAAAAATGTGTTCTTACCTTCTGTCGCGAATAGTGTCGACCGACACACAGCTTGAATCGATCGACACGCTGCGCATATAACAGTACCAATACCACAGACTTGAACAGGATCCGAAAGTAGTTGTGTTAGTCACACAATTTCTCCATTGTCAATGCTGTCAGATCACTTAGTAACAAGTCAAAAGCAACAATATAGATATAAAAGATTTCCACAAAGTTCAACCCAAAAGAAACATGACAAACTGACTCAAACAAAAGCAAAGCAGACTCACCAGTGGGTTGCCTCCCACTCACCTCTTGTTTTAAGTCATTAGCTTGACTGTGACACATGGTCAGACATCAGGTGGTTTCTCCAAAGGTAGAACGTGCCTTTGCGAAATTCTTCTCATCCATGGTGGCGTATATGCATTGTGCGCATGAAACTGACCGAGGAACTTGGGAACAACAGCAGGGTCAGGTGGAATATTTCGTTTTCTGACTATATTCCCTGCAAAATCAGCATCAGAGTTAGCATGCTTAAGGTCAGAGAATGCATACCTTGGCTTGGTGAAATGTGGACTAGGTGTGATGTTTGGAGCTTTCTGCTTAAGAGCAGGTACATGTCTTGAAGATATTAGAGCAGGCTCATCAGGAACTGCCATCTTCTCCTCTCCAATCTCAGCTTCTAGTTCTATCTCAACACTGAAGCTCTGTCCATCAATGGTGGATCTCTGCGACCTATCCATCTTGAACTCCAAAGGCTGATCTCCCAGGTGGAGAGCAATCAAACTCTGTCTCACATCAATTGCAGCTCCAGCAGTACTTAAGAATGATCTTCCAAGCGGAATAGGATCATCTGGCTCAATCTCATACTTCAGCACCATAAAGTCTTTTGGAATAAAGTGATTCCCAACTCTGAGAGGGATGTTCTCAAGAACTCCTTCTGGATATCTCTTTGATCGATCGGCTAGGACAAGAGCGATCCTAGTGGGCTGGAAATCCATCAGTCCCATTCTCGCAGCCACAGAGTATGGCATGAGATTCACACTTGAGCCAAGATCACACAAAGACCTCTTGAATCTGTCTGTGTAGACAGAACAGTTTAACATAAACCCCCCTGGATCTTTTAGTTTCTCAGGAATCCTACCATGAATAACAGCGTCGCATACTTCAGAGACCATCAAGACACTTTCTTCTTCAGTCATGTTACTAGAAATCAAGTCTGTAACACATCTCCTCACCATAGGAATGTTCTTAACAGCATCAATCAATTGGGCTTCAGTTAGCTTATCTCTCATCATCTTCATGTACTTTTCTAACTGAATCTCTTGTTTAGACTTCCTGGGGAAAGGAATCTTCGGTTTGAAGACTTTTTCTTCAGCTGCAATCGGCTTCTCTGAACAAACCGGATGCTCACGATTCGAGAACTGTGTCGAGCGATGCTGATGTGTGTCGATCGACACAGAGTCTGCAGCTCGAGAATCTCTCAGATTTTCCAGCTCTGATCCCTTTAAATCCAAATTATGATCAGCTTCATCTTCTGTCAAAACTGCCTTAACATGTTCTGTCTGTATACCTGCTTCCACTTGCGTCATTCTAGCATCCATATTATCAACTCTGCTTGTCAAAACCTCCAAGTTCCCACTCAGATCTTGATACATGAAGTCTATCTTTCCATTCAGATCTTGTGTCATCTTATTCTGTCCAAGAAGTAGCTGCTCAAGCATAGACTCAATCTTTGTCTGCTCATTAGTGGGAGGAACTTGGTGAGATAAATAGCCATAATCATTCGATCTCGTAGCCTGTCTCTGTCGACTTCTATATGGATGTCCATGATAATCAGCTCCATCTATATAATTCACCTCTGCAAATTCTTCATCTACTGCATCAGATCGGATTTGCCTTCTCCTAGCCAGGATGATGTGGACAGAATCCGTCTTGTCCCTTATATCAGTTATCTGCAAGCTATCATCTCTGCCACTAGATCTCTGCTTCTCCTTGTCAGCATTCTTGACACTATTGCTAGTTATCAAGTTCTCAATAAGCTCTTTAGCTTCCTATGGAGTCTTGGTATAGAAGTTCCCATCACTTGATGTGTCCATAGCTTTCTGATACCAAAAGTCCAAACCTCTGAAAAAGGCACATAAAAGCTGCACCTCAGAGAAACCATGGTGTGGACAATCTCTTTGGTACCTTTTGAATCTCATCCAAGCTGTCTTAAAAGACTCTGTAGGTTCCTGCTTGAATGTCAAGAGGTCATGTCTAAGCTGTTTGGATCTAGCATCATCATAAAAGTGTCTAAGGAATTCCTTCTTGACTGCATCCCAAGTGGTCAAGGATCCTGGTGGTAGCTGTTTCAGCCAGTAAGATGCTTCCCCTTTAAGAGAGAATGGGAAGAGCTTACAGAAAATATAATCTGAAGAGACTCCCTCAGCCTTGATACTGTTAGCCAATTCCTCAAATGTGTATATGTGATCCATAGGATGCTCGCTAGAAAGACCATGGAACTGATGATGTCCAACCAATGCTTAGTACTCTGCCTTCAGCCTAAACTCAGTTGTGGTAAATGGAGGTGGTCTAATTGCAGACCGATTAGCATAGAATAGATCTGGTCTGTTATAATCAGCAAGTGTCTTCTTCTGACCAGCCTCTTGTGGATGTTCCGCTCCCACGGCAACATCAGGTATGATGGGGTTTCCTTCCCCATCCAGTTTCTGACCCTTTGTGTTGCGTATGTGACCCTCTTGGTCTCGTAAAATGCCGTCCTCACCGCGAATCAGAATCACAGGTTCCATAGAGAAAAACCTGCTAAACGTTCAAGTGCTCTATATATCGGGTTACGCTTGGTGTCGATCGATGCCCAATGTGTGTCGATCGACACGGTGCAATTCCTGCAACACAAAAAAAAACAAGAACGTGAGTAAACAAGAAAAATAGAAAAATGCTTAGTCTAAATCCTAATACTGAATCTATCGTCGAACTCAAAGAGTCCCCGGCAACGGCGCCAAAAACTTGATAGGTCAAGGTTTATCCCTATTCTAACTGCAAGTGCACAGAGATGCGAATGTAGTACTTAGGGTATCGAATCCACAAGGACTCATGGCCACACGATAGATTATAAGTAGTTCGAATTAAGCTAAGCGAATCAGATTTTAAAACAGTAAACAAGACAGCAAGTAAACAAATGGAATGAGGTGAATGTAAGCAATTAACGAATGCGTCAGGTTTCGGGAAATTCTCAGGATATCAGGGAATCAGATAAACAAACAATCAGGATTCAATCTATAGCGTTCTTGAACTAGAATCACAAAGGTAAAACTAACCAGTTTTCGCTGCGATAATTATCTATGTCTAACAACCTAGCAAGCCAACTTTCGTTGCGAATCCTAGAGTTCTAAACATGCATTAATTCCAAGTTTGTTCGTTCACAATTTCTCTAAACCAAATTTCTTTGCGAATAGATAAATTTCTCACCTAAATCAGATCTAGTTAATTAACCAAATTTTGTTGCGTAATCAACCTAAATTCAATAATCTAAATGGCCAGTTCAGATTAAGCATTAAGAACAGTTTAGATGAAGAACTAGATGATGAATCTTAATCAATTAGTTAATCTAACATTCCTTCAAATCCCTAATGAGAATCCCTAACCTAACAAGAGATCTACTCAGACATAGCAATCATAACAGAAAACATGGTCAAAATAGATATCATAGAATAATATTCAAAGGAATAAGAACAGGGGTTCGAAATCAAGTCTCTCCCGAGTACAAGACCAGCCCCAAAATATCGTAAACTCTCTTCATGAAAAGCTTCGCCTAACAAGTGGCTGTAAAACCTAATTAAAAGCTAAAACACAAATTGGGTCACTTTGTAAATATGAGAAACTTCAGGGCCAAGTTGCAATTTTCAAATCTTCATTAAAACTCGCGAGATAACTCTGTATCGACCTTGTGTTGACCAACGCACAATATGTGTCGATCGACACAAGTGTCTTGTATGGGCAGTGACTTCTTCTTCTCGGGTTTATGCTCCAAAATGCTCCAGAATGCGCCATAATATCCAAGCAAGCTCCAAACGTGCATGTACATAATAAACACCTGAAAGAGACTCGAAAACACTACGAAAGACTCTTAAACATACTTATATCATGGCCTAAAAATGTAAAAACCATGATATATCATGTCTTCATACTATCCTCGATTGGTTAAAGAATTTTTAGCAAATCTGTGTGACTCGGAGGAACGAGATGGGTATCGGGTTGTGTATGTCTGAGGTGAGATGTATGATTTTACGCCTCAGCTCATAAAACGAATGTTATTTACCTCTGACACAACTCATCCAACAGGTTGGGACAAGGAATATATCGATCACGCAGTATTTGTACTCACTGGTGTCAGACGTAAAAGATGGGAAGGGGTTCAATCCAAGCATTTTCTACCCAAATTCCAAGTCCTTTACAAGCTATGTTATTCAAACTGGATTCCAAGTTCTAACATGATGACCTTAGTCAGGGAAAGATTCCGGTTCTTATACATGCCGCATCAGGGGAAGCCGTTAACTACGGGCTCTTAGTGTTCGATCAAATCATGGACATGTCTTAGTCTCCACAAGCAGACAAAAAGATCATCTTTCCAAATCTGATCTTTCAAATGATCTATTTCCAGCGGGACGTGAATGTGACTTCTGTAGATGGTGCTCCGATAGATTATCCGCTTAGCATCACTTTGGATCCCAAAGCTGGTCGTGGTTCGGATAATGAGGACGATGCTCAGGCTCCATATCTGCAAGGTGATATCGACAGGGCAATTCGTGGTCTTCGCTACATTCAGCTTCACATCGCTAGTATGTGTATCTCTTACCTCTAATGATTTTTTATTGGTTCCCTTTTATTATTGAGCTTGTTTTCTCATATTGGATATTGTTGTGTGTGTTTGGTGCTTGATGTTTACTGACAGGATGAGATGGTGCACACATGTAGACAAAAAAGGGGAGAATGAAAGCTCAAAGAAACCGAGGACTTGTGAGCGTGACAGATGATGACATGGACTACAAATGTGGTGACGTGGAGTACAAGTCATCAATTATTAGTTGGAGATCAAAGAAATGGAAAGATTCTATATATCGAGAATATAGAAGATTTCCTAAGAAGATATGTTTGGAGAAGAGATAGCGTATATAAGAGGCGTTATGTGAAAGACATTAGGTTAGCTGTTTGATGCGTGAAGAGAAACGTTAGCGAGAAGAGGTTTCGAGCTGAGTGTTCTTGTCATTGGAGAGTGAATAAAAGAGAGAGGTGCAAATGTTGTCGGTAAGGTTGGGTAGATTAGGATTCGGTCAGTATTGATTCACAGGTATGAAGTCAAGTAAATCTGATTGAACAAGATAAAGTTGTATTTTGTTCAAAAGAATTCTAATAAAGGTTTCGGTTTTTGGAAAGTGATATATCATGGTTTTTACATGTTTTAAGCCATGATGTAAGTATATACTCGAGTCTTTTGTACTGTCTTTAGAGTCTTTTCAGGTGTTTATTAGGTACATGCACGTTTGGAGGATTTTGGGAGATATTGGATTTTATTGGGCAAGTTTTGGAGCTTAAGCCGTAAGGAGCTGATTTCACTATCTCAGAGTGGCTGTTGTTCGTTCGATGCTACATTGGTGTCGATCGATGCAACCCCGTACCAGCGATTTAATGAAGATTTTGGAGATTTACACTTTTACCTCAGAAAGTTCTAGTATTTACAAAAGAGACCTAAGTCGTGATTAGCACTTTATAATTAGGTTTTTGGTGTTTTGTTTAGATTACACATTTATATTTTTAGCTAGAGAGAGTTTGAGAGCTTGTGGCTGGTCTTATCTTGTACAGGTTTTGCTTTTGGAGATGATTTCGACCCCTCTTATTTCTCTACTCTTTTATTTATGCAATCTATTTATTCTATAATTTATTTTTCATTAATCATGTATGAGTAGATTCATAGTTAGGTTTAGGGATTCTCATAAGGGTTTTCATGACTTGCTAGATTAAATAAATTAGTTAAGGATTCATAACTTTATTAGTTCTTCAACTTGAATTGTGCTTAATACTAGTTTCTAATTTGATCACTTAGAATCTAGACTTTAGGTTTATAAATTGACATGAAAGTGTGATTTAGAATCTGATCTATTTAGGTTGAGCAATTCAATTATCTGCAAACAGATTTGGTTTAATTGAATTGTGAACAAATCAAACTTGCACTTAAGGCTAGTTTAATCTGTTAGGAATTGCAAAGAAATTTGGATTTCTAGGGTTTACACTTAGAGGATTCTCGCAACGAAAGTTGGTTAGTTCTATATTTATGATTGAGTTCTAGAACATGTGCTTAATTTAATCAGGACTGATTATTGATCTACTTGTCTTGATTTCCTAAGAACTCCCTAGAATTAGCGCTTTAAGTAGATTGATAAAACAAATCGACTTGCTTTCTGATTTAGTTATTGCTTTTAGTTTATTATTTCTGATTTGCATCGCCTAGCTTAATTCGAAGTTCTATAATCTATCGTAAGATTTCTTAAGTCTTTGCGGTTTGATTTTGATTCAATATGCCGAAGGTGTTCTGAGGGATTTGCAGAACAATCCTTATAATGCTCAGGAGCAGAGGATTGATGCTGAAGGAAATGTGATTGAACAGCAGATTGCTCAACCTGAGCAAGAAGCTCAAGGTAGAGGAGAAGAAGGTGGACAAGGAAATCCACAACCAGAGCGCTACCTAGAGCACCAGAGCCTCCTGCTAGGAGGACACTAGCTGATTACAACAGGCATGATGAGTTCTACGCTAATAGGTCTACGATTGTACCTCCTGCTTTCACGCGGAATGATTTTGAGCTGAAGACTTCCTACTACACGCTTTTGGGACATCACCTCTTCTGTGGACTCCCACATGAGAAGCCTATGGGTCACATTGAGACCTTTGAGTCCTTAGTCACTGGGATGAAGCATAATGGAGTGAGCTATGACTACTGACACTGCTCTTGGAGGAGAAGCTACTAATTGGCTGAAGCAGATTGCACATGGGACTCTGAATACTTGGGATGCAGTGAAGAAGAAGTTTCTGTGACATTTCTATGATGACGCTAGATCTGATCAGCTTAGACAGGATCTCTTGACTTTCAAGCAGGGATCTATGGAGCCCTTGAAAGCAGCTTGGGCGAGATTCAGGATGTACCACAGAGATTGCCCTCATCATGGTTTCTCTGAGGTTCAGCTGCTGGACATTTTCTTCAAAGGAGTTGATTTGTTGTATCAGATGGCTCTAGATGTTGCAAGTAATGGGAACTTCAACTCTAAGTCTCCAGAAGAAGCAAAGGAGCTTATTGAAAACTTGGTGACTAGTAATAGTGTCAAGAATGCCGATATGGAGAGGAAGAAGTCTGGTGGCAAAGCTGATAGGTCACAGACAGCTGAGATGAATAAGAAGATTGACTTTGTTCATAGTCTTCTGATTGGGAAAAAGAGTGTTCACTTTTCTTAGGATGTTGAAGAATTTGAGACTGATGAAGGCTGCGAAGAACATGATGTGGACTATGTTGGTGGGACTGGTTTCCAGGGGAACAAATTTGGAAATCAGCAATGCAGAGGGGGCTACAAAGGAATAGGTCAGAGAAGTACCTTCACATGTAATCAAAACTTCTCTGGTTTCACTCATAATCCTCAGTACCAAAAGCCTTATCAGAGTACTAGCAGCCCTGGAAACAACACTACGAGCTTCACTAGGAAATATGGATCTTCATCATATCAGCCTGCTCCTCCCCAAAATGAGCAGAATGATAAGATGATGGGAATGTTGGAGCAGCTTCTCGAAGGACAGCAGAAGAGTACAGTGGATTTTAATGGAAAATTGATGCTCTGTACTTGGATCTAAATGGGAAGATGGATGCCTTAAGCACTCATGTGAAGAAGTTGGATGTTCAAGTTGTAAAGACTGTTGGGTCTGCTAAGAGTCCAGAGGGATCACTCCCGGGACGAACTGATGCTAATCCTAAGTACCAGTGCAATGCAATCACGTTGAGAAGTGGTAGAGAGGTCGCTCCTGCTCAGAAAAAGCAGTTAAGTCTGGAGGAAATCGTTGAGATTGAGGAAATGGAAGATGAGATCCGTGAGTTTCTCAATGCATCGACCGACGCACCACAACATCGATCGGCGTATTTCGTGAACGAGGATAGTGAGCCTAAGCTCGATGCAGAGATTGTCACGAAATTGCCTAGCATCTATCGACGCACCACTGATGTCGATCGACGCAAAGCAAATCCCGAGAGCTCTAACGCAAAGAAGCTGAAGAAATCTGATGAGAGGGTTTACAAACCCAAGGTTCCTTTTCCTAAGAACCCCAGGAAGTCTAAGTACGAAGGCAGCTAGCCCGGTGCAAGGAGATCATGTACAAGGTGTTGATTGAAGTGCTTTTGATTGATTCTTTACAGACTACTCATGTGATGAGAAGATGTCTAAAGGACATGCTTGCTGGTAACCTAACTGATGAGGAGACTATAATCATGATCACAGAGGTGTGTAGTGATGTGATTCAAGGTAGTATTCCAAAGAAGTTGAAGGATCCAAGGAGCTTTGTGTTAGATTATGGCATCTACAAAGACAGATTTGAGAGTTCTCTATGTGACCTTGGTTCTAGTGTGAACCTTATGCCTTTCTATGTTACTAAGAGGTTTGGGATGACAGACTTTATATTCCTACTAGGTTCTCATTAGTCATAGCTGACAGAACAATCAGGATCCTTGAGGGAGTGCTGGAAGATGTACAAATCAAGATTGGTAACTGTGTGATTCCTACTGACTTTGTGGTTTTGCAGTATGGAGCGGAATCAAAGGATCCACTGATTTTGGGTAGACCATTCTTAGCCACTGTTGGTGCGATGATTGACTGCAAGAGAGGGACGATAATTCTGAATGTGGGAGATCTGAAGATGAGCTTTGATATGGACAATTTGGTGAAGAGACCAACCATCGACGAACAGACCTTCTATGTTGATACTCTCAGTGATTTGGCTGTGGAATTCTTTCACAAGACACATGTTGAGGATCCACTGGAAAGAGCTCTACTAAACTCTATAATGGAGCTGGAACATCTGCAAGACGAGCCTGCGATTTGCTATGCATGGCTGATGGATTCTACTGAGCAAGTGATGCAGCTGGATGTGTCTGACGAGTCCTTGCATTGATTGGCACAACCCGTGCATCGATCGATGCAAGTCGTAAGCGAATGGGCAGAAAAAAGCTCCCAAAATTGAGCTGAAGCAACTCCCATCCGGGCTAAGGTAGGCGTTTCTTGGACCCAATTCGACCTATCCAGTAATCGTTAATGCTTATTTGAATAACGCAGAACTCATTTTACTGCTGAGCAATCTTCGCAAGTATCGTAAAGCTCTTGGCTATTCGCTTGATGACATTTTAGGTATCTCTCCAGAGTTGTGCATGCATAGAATAGGTCTTGAGGATGAGTCTAAGATATATGTTGAGCATCAGAGGAGGCTGAATCCGAATTTGAAGGTGGTAGTAAAGAAGGAGATTATGACGCTGCTGGATGCAGGGATCATCTATCATATCACTGACAGTGATTGGGTCAGTCCAGTACATGTTGTGCCTAAGAAAGGAGGTGTCACAGTGGTGAAGAATGAGAAGAATGAGCTGATTCCCACGAGTACTGTGACTGGGCATCAGATGTGTATTGACTACAGGAAGCTTAATGCTGCGGCCAGGAAGGATCATTTCCCTTTGCCTTTTATTGATCAGATGCTGGAGAGGTTAGCTAATCACCCTTACTATTGCTTCCTCGATGGGTACTCTGGCTTCTTTCAGATTCCCATTCATCCAGAGGATCGGGAAAAGGCCACTTGTACTTGTCCTTATGGAACTTTTGCATACCGCAAGATGCCTTTTGGACTTTTTAATGCACTAGTCACCTTCCAGAGATGTATGATGTCCATTTTTACTGATATGATTGAGGACTTTGTGGAGGTATTTTTGGATGACTTCTCTATCTATGGGTCATCTTATCATGAATGCTTGGATAATCTGTGCAAAGTACTAGCTAGATGTGAAGAAAAGCACTTGGTTCTTAACTGAGAGAAGTGTAATTTCATCGTCAGAGATGGCATTGTTCTTGGGCACAGAGTATCTGAAGCAAGGATCAAAGTGGACCGCTATAAGATTGAGGTTATGACCAGCCTTCAGGCGCCTGATTCTGTGAAGTCTGTGAGGACCTTTCTTGGACATGTTAGGTTCTATAGGAGGTTCATTAAAGACTTCAACAAGATTGTTAAACCACTAACTGCTTTGCTATGTAAGGATGCCAAGTTTGAGTTCACTACAGATTGCCAGACTGCATTTGAACAGATCAAGCAAGTATTAGTGAGTGCTCCTATAGTACAACCACCAGATTGGGATCTACCTTTTGAGGTAATGTGCGATGCAAGAGATTTTGCTGTAGGAGCTGTTTTGGGGCAGAAGAAAGAGAAGAAGTTGCATGCTATTTACTATGCCAGCAGAACACTAGATGATGCGCAAAGAAACTATGCCACTAAAGAGAAGGAGTTGTTGGAAATTGTCTTTGCCTTTTAGAAGTTTCGCCCCTATCTTCTTGGTTCTAAAGTGATAGTGCACACTGATCATTCAGCTCTGAAGTATTTGATGCAGAAGAAGGATGCTAAGCCAAGATTGTTGAGATGGTTTCTGCTACTTCGAGAGTTTGACATTGAAGTGAGGGACAAGAAGGGAGTTGAAAACAGAGTTGCTGACCATCTGTCAAGGATTCTGGTTGAAGAAGACATCCCCATTAATGATTTCTTTCCTGAGGAGAACATTAATTTGATTGAGAACATAGACAGGAAGATGGAGAACAGTCGGATTGTGCGCACTGCGTCGATCGATGCCACCTCGACAACGATCGATGCAGGTATCGGGATTGAATCGATTGACGCGGCCTTGTGCGTCGATCGACACAAAGCGCCTACGAACCCAGAACCTCTGAAGGTTCAGATTGGACACTACAACTTTAATCTTTATGCTCTCGCGACGACTGTTCGACTTTGGTTTTGTGGATATTGCTAATTAGGTGGCTGCAGAAACTGAACCAGATGAGCTTAAGGGGTATGCTAAGAAGAAGTTTTTCAGAGAGCTCAAGAGATACTATTGGGATGAGCCTTATCTATACAAGCACTGTTCGGATGGTCTTTACAGGAGATGCATTGCAAAATCAGAGGTTCCAGGTATTCTATTTCACTGCCATGGATCAGATTATGCTGGACACTTTGCTACTTTCAAGACTGTGTCTAAGGTTCTGCAAGCAGGCTTCTGGTGGCCTACTATGTTCAAAGACACTCATTCTTTTGTCTCTCAGTGCGATGCCTGTCAGAGGAGAGGGAAAATCAGTAAGACGCATGAGATTCCTCATAATTTCATTCTTGAGGTTGAGGTTTTCGATTGTTGGGGCATTGATTTTATGGGTCATTTTCCCTCATCCTATGGGAATAACTTCATTTTGGTCATTGTGGATTATGTATCTAAGTGGGTGGAAGCGATAGCTAGTTCAACCAATGACTCTTCGGTGGTTCTTAAGCTGTTTAAGACCATCATATCCCCTAGGTTTGGAGTGCCTTGGATTGTGATAAGTGATGAAGGATCTCACTTTATCAAAAAGGTCTCTGAGAAGCTGCTACAGAAGCACGGTGTTGATCATCGTGTGGCTACTCCTTATCATCCTCAGACTAGTGGGCAAGTTGAGGTCTCTAATAGACAGATCAAGGAGATCCTGGAGAATACAGCTGGAAAGACAAGGAAGGACTGATCTGCGAAGCTTGATGATGCATTGTTGAGCCTATAAGACTGCGTTTAAGATGCCACTTGGGACTACACCGTTTCATCTTCTGTATGGAAAAGCATGCCACCTTCCAGTTGAGCTTGAGCATAAGGCAGCATGGGCTGTGAAGCAGATGAACTTTGATCTTAAGTCTGCAACGGAAAGGAGATTGGTGTAGCTGAATGAGTTAGATGAGATTAGGCATCATGCTTATGAGAACTCAAAGATGTACAAGAAGAGGACTAACACTACAATAAAAACTGTATTTAGCTACGGATTTTTCCGTATATGGATTTTTCCGTAGCTAATTTTTTCGGCTACGGATTAGCTACGAATTCAAACCGTAGCAAGGTCTTAGCTATCCGTAGCTATTCATACCTATTTAGCTATGGATACGGGTTGTAGCTATCCGTAGCTACATAACTACGAATAACTACGAATAAGTCGTAGCAAACAATAGCTACGATTAGCTACGTCATTTGTCGTAGCTAATTAGCTACGACAAACCTTTGTAGCTATTCGCAGCTATATATATTGTATAGCTACAGATAGCTATGAATATTTCTGTAACTATTGAAACCCTAAACCCTAAACCCTAAACAAACCCTAAACAAACCCTAAAACTATAACTAATAAAATTCTAATTAGTATAATATATCCAAATCTAAGTTTTAATACCTATAAATAAAAAAATATATTCTAAATCTATTATTTATAAATTTAAAACCCTAAACACAACATTTAAAACCCTATACCCTAAACAATAACCATACTCTAAACATTAATCTAAATCATAACATATAAATTCATATGAAAACTAGTTATATATACATAAAAAAATATTTAAAAGTTTACATATATAGTTTACATAAAACAAATTAAAAACTCTAAACCCTAACCCTCTACCCTAAACAAACCCCAAAATTATAAAGTATAATAAAGTTCTAATTAACAAAATTTCAATTACTATAGCATATCCAAACTTAATATTCAACATTTATACATTTTTAAATCTATTATTTTTAAACATTCTTATATATAACTTTAAAACAACAATTAAACCATATACCATAAACCATAATAATACTCTAAACATCAATCTCAGTCATAAACTATAAAATCAAAATATAAAAACTAATTATATGTACATAAAACTAATATTTTAACATTTACATACATATAGTTCAAATAAAACAAATTAAAACTCTTAACCCTAACTCTAAATTTAAGATTTTGTTTTGAAAGTTTATTAATTTATAATAATAATCATAAATTCAAAGTCTTAAAATTATCTTTTAATTATTAAATATATACTAATAACTAAAATTTAACACTTTAAAATTAAAAAATTCATTTAAACTTAAATTGAAAATTAAATTTATTCTTTTTGTAATTTTAAATCATTTTTAAGTATTATATAAACTCATTTTAATATTTTCAATCACTTTTAAAATTTAACACTTTTTGAAAGTTTTTATATATTATACTTTTAAATTTAAAACGAAAAAATAATTTTAACAATTAATTTTATTTTTATGTCATTTTCGTAATTTTATATTAATTAAATCCTAGAATATTTTGATTGGCTGATACAACATCACAAGGATCAAAGATCTGGACCGTTGATTAAAGATATCAACGGCTCAGATTTATTCCTCTAAACACACAGATAACATTCTCATCCGTCAGATCTTAATATCATTTAATCTCGGCCGTCTGCCTCACGACCCATCTTCATCTTCATTTTTTTTTGTATCATGGCGAAGAAGAAAGCAAAAGAAACCCAGCCACCTCTTCGATCCAGTCTCGATCAAGCCTCCATTTTCGATCTAGCCACCACCACCTTTGATTTCCATTGATTCTCAGCCACACCTTAACCGCGAAGATGATAGAGAGGAAGCGCAGTCTCGTGAAAGAGACAATGGCGGCGAGCCTTATGAACAGAACAATCTCCAGAACCGAAACCATCGCTGCTTTTAGACAGCGGTGAAGGGTAGGACAACGGCGGTAGAGATAATTCGGCCACTACATCGTGGAGGTAAGAAGCGAGGCAGGGACGAGCCTGACAACGCGGATCTTGAATCACCGGAGTTAAAGAGGTTGAGAGATGACTTATTCGATGTTCTCGATGACTCGGCTCCTGAACCGATGAGTCATGATCTCGACTCGGTTATGAAGAGTTTCGAGGACGAATACTCGCCACAGCTCTCGAACCTCCATCGCCGATGACGAAGACAACTCAACACCTGATCCGCCATGCCGTCACCGGATCCGCCTTGTCGTCACCGGAGACGAAGAGGATGGCTAATCGTTTCACGCGTTTTGTATATATTTTCTAAATTTCTTTTTTGCTTTCCTGTATTTTTTTTTGTTTTTTTCTAAAGATTAATTAGTTATTATATTAAAATTATTAATTTAAATAAAATTAATTTGTTTTTATTTTTATCATATTTTTTAAAAATTCGTATAGAAAATAGCTACGACATAAATCATAACTATCCGTAGCTAATCTAGCTACGAACATGGGTCATAGCTATCCGTAGCAAATAGCTATGGAATCGTACGTAGCTATTCTGCAGAGAAATAGCTACGAGCGTTTAGACGAGGATTACAGTCGTAGCTATCAGTAGCTAAATCGGAAATAGCTACAGAATTTGGGCCATAGCTACGAGAAAAATTTGTAGCTATGGCCTAGTTTTCTTGTAGTGTAAGGCTTATCATGACAAGAAGATTGTCTCCAGACAATTTGAGCCTAATGATCAGGTACTTTTGTATAACTCACGTTTGTAATTGTTTCCAAGTAAGCTGCGTTCTAGGTGGTCTTGTCCTTTCATAATCAAGGAGGTGCGTCCATATGGTGTTGTAGTGCTTATCAGCTCATAAGGTAAGGAGTTCACGGTTAATGGATAGAGGGTGAAGCATTATTGGGCTAGGACCGAGATTCCAAGATGTCAGATTTTGCCTCTGGATGATGCACCTCTGCCTGATCGCAGAACAATCAAGCTAGTGACATTAAAAGAGCGCTGAGTTGGAGGCAACCCACTGGTCACTTTGTACATACTTAGTTTGGTGTTTTTGCTAGGATTTTACGTTTGTTTCTCGTTTTTGGTGTTTTTGGTCTACAGATACGAGGTCGGGAAGTGCGTAATGCGTTGATTGTTTCGGTCCTGTGCAATGATCGACGCAGGGGGAAATACACGAGGAAAGGAGATCGCAGTGTCGATCGTTGTGGTTATGTGCAACGATCGACGCATCTGGTTTAAATCGAAATAAAAGGTACATGTGCTACAAACCGGAAATCGGATTGGTTCGATTCGGTTCAACCAATCGCGATCTGCAACGATCGTTGCAACCCTTGCGACGATCGATGCAGTCACGAGTCAGGAAAGTGACTTTAACCCTTTCTTTTTTTCCTTTCTTCTTGATTTCGCAAGCTCACCGAACGAACCCTAAAATCGCCACATCCATATCTCCTTTGATTCTCACACGTTTTCATTGATTCCAAAGCCTATTCTACTCGATTTCTCACCCTCTCTCCATTTCTATCATTCATTTCAACCGATTTTAAGGTATGTGTCTTGAATCTCTCATTTTTATTTTTGGCCCAAAGGTATGAAATTTGAAATTAGTCACGATTTTCATGGATTGATGGTCTATTGATGCTCATTTGAGGTTGATTGTGATGAATTCGTGTTGCCTTAGTGAAGGATTATGGTGTTTGTTCAAGGTTTAATTCTCAATTACAACCTAACACATAATCTTAAACAGATCTAGGTTCTTGCAAAACGAATCATAAAACAAACCTGATCTTTACCTTTTGCAGCGGATTGATTGGTGGTAATGACAAGATCAGATTAGAGCTGATGAGAATCGGCTCCTCCGTCGGTATCCACACTCTTACAAGCCGAGATGGCTGCTAGACCAAAGAGATGGATCAGATCAGAAAGAGAGAGTTAGAGAGAGAGATGAAAAATGCGGCTACAGGGAGAAGAAAAATCGCAGGGATCTTTAATCCCTTAGGTTTTTCAAATCCTTAATCTCTCATTAATGGGCCCAAGTCATTTGACTAATGGCTCATTAATCATTTGGGCCCAAGACACAAATCAGGCAAAAGCCTGCATTTTGTCTGGCCCAATTCTCTGATCCAATACAGTAAATGCCACTGCATCTTACCGTATTTATTCCATTTAACTTTCCCGTTAGCTATGGTGTGTGACCCTTAGGGATCATACAATACTGGTAATAAGTCCTAAACTTATAGATCATGAGCGGGCTCTAGCAAGTCATCATGATCACCCAGTATTTATGACTTATGTCTGATCTCGACACTTATCATACTTTCTAGAGATAGTACGGTAGATTTCAGGACATTCCCAACAATCTCCCACTTGTACTGGAATTCTACAAAGGACATTCCCAACAATCTTCCGATTGTACTGGAATCCTACATTCCCTAGTCCTTTTGTCTTAATATCTCGATCTGGCATAAGGCAAGATGCGTGTCATCTTTATATAGCCAGACCATGTTTATCGGACCAGATTTGATACTGACAATGCAAACGACTTGGGCAAGTCCGTTTGGGAATGGCCATTCTCTTACCAGCTATCAAATCTCCGATTGGCCTAGAGATATTACCTCCGTTAAACGGCAGGGACAAATCCCATCTTGTTCCATCACTATGAACTACACAATTCATAATACACCCAACCAAGGTCCGTATAGCTCCCAGTTACGAAACAGCGTTAGACAATGATCAAAGCGCATTACTCCATGTGTAGCCACATGCATGCGAACTCAGGTCTAAGGACTATACTCTATAGTCGTATATGAGAACTTCTTATGACACATATATTAATATCTTGCAGAGTTCTCATCAGCGGGCCATGTCCGGTCATATGCTCCCCTACATATACCTATGTGTCGACTTTTGATGCCGCGCATCTATGACCCCTCGAAACCTGGTCATAAGTCTCAACACAATCTAGTCTCAACAGGTTGTTGGTGTTCCAATTTCAACAACCTTCGACTATGGACACTATGATTTATGTCACTTCGTTAAATATGGGGTTTCAGGATCAAGTCTACTCATGTACTTCGATGGCCCATGTATAATGACATGAATCATTTTGGAACGATTATTTATATCACAGTTAAAATAATCCAGAAATCATCAGATTTCATAAACATAAAATATTATGTTTACATGAACCTTTCAAAACAACTAAGTAAAGCCCTTTACAAACTCCCACTGAAATTAAGACTACATCTTAATTTCACTCATCCTACAGCTACAGTCCGCGACTCGTGCTTAGGCATAAGGAGTGGCTTTGTTAATAGATTAGCAACATTCTCATTCGATGAAACTTGCTTATCTACTTAACACCTCTGTTATTTATCTCACGGAATAGGTTATACCTATCCTCAAGGTGTTTGGACCTCTGATGTGCAGCTAGTCTCATCTATGCTGTGATTCACATCAAGTTCAGTGATGAACTCTTCTTTCCAAACAACCTCTTTCGCCGCTTCTCAAGCTGCGAAATGTTCAGCTTAAGTCATGGAGTCAGCTACAGTGCCTTGCACCGCCAGATAGACACAAGATATAGCCGGACTGTGACCAGGAATTATCTTTGTCTATTGGAAACTTGCCTTTCAGACTCTATCGACTTGTAGCACCTCACTTTCTCCGTAAATCAAGAACTTATCCTTAGTATTTCTCAAATACTTTAGGACATTCTTGTTGGGAATGTCCTGAAATCTACCGTACTATCTCTAGAAAGTATGATAAGTGTCGAGATCAGACATAAGTCATAAATACTGGGTAATCATGATGGCTTGCTAGAGTCCGCTCATGATCTATAAGTTTAGGACTTATTACCAGCATTGTATGATCCCTAAGGGTCACACACCATAGCTAACGGGAAAGTTAAATGGAATTAATACGGTAAGATACAATGGCATTTACTGTATTAGATCAGAGAATTGGGCCAGACAAAATACAGGCTTTTTGTCTGATTTGTGTTTTGGGCCCAAAAGATTAATGAGCCATTAGTCTAATGACTTGGGCCCATTAATGAGATATAAGAGAATTAGAAAGCCCTAAAGGAAACAAGTTCTCCTGCGACTTTTCTCAATTGGCGTGACCTCTCTCTCTCTTCATCTCTCTCTCTGATTCTTCCAGCTCTTTGGTCTAGCAGCCGTCCCGTGCTTGTAAGAGTGTGGATACTCGAGGAGGAATAGGTGTTGCCATCTGTTCTAGCTGATCTCATCATTACCATCCATCATCCGCTGCAATCTGAAAGGTAGTGATCAGGTTTGGTTTATGATTCATTTGACGAGAACCTAGATCTGTTTATGGATTTGTGTTAGGTTGTAATTGAGAATTGAACCTTGAAAAACACCCATAATCCTTTAGTGGTATCAGAGCCAGGTTTTAGGTTTCTTGTAAATCTGGATCATATGAATGTGATCATGTTTGTAAATCGCATGTCTTGAGCAAATTAATAAACCCTAATCGCTAGTTATGGTCTCGGCTTGTATCTGCTGATTATTAATGAGTTGATGCTTTTTTTATCACGATTTTTGTTCATGTGTTGTGTGTGTGTCGGCTCAATTAATAATCTGAAAGATTGTATGTCACGATTTTGTTCATGAGTGCGTGTGTTCACGATTATTAAATTAGGGCTTGCAAACTTGTGTTGCGATTCCTTGTTGTTTTAATTAATTTGAAGAGCGATCGTTGTTCATTCGCTGAAAGCTTGTGTTGCTTTAGTCAAAATCGCTTGTATGTCTCGATTATTAATGGTCGCATGTTAGGGTTTGCTATTTTTTTGCGCTTTTGCATATATAATATGTATATTATATATTAGAATATATATAATATATGATGGTAAATTATATAAAACATTAATTATTTAATTAATGTATGGTTAAGGCGTTAACCCAAATCGCGGTTTGCTGGAAATAATTTTATTTCTGGTTAAACCGGATTTAAATTCATAAAATTGAATTTTAACCTAAACCGAAGGCTGGTCTAAGTTTGATTTGGTTGGACCAAATAATTTAGAGCTGGTCTGGTTTAGTAAATAACCGATGGTTTTGAGAGTTAATTTGGTCTTGGACCAGAATTAATAAACCGGATCGGTTATGTCAAATTATTGGGCCAGTTGGAATTCTATGGTCTTGGGCCAAGAATTGGGCCTATAATTTGTGACCCAACCCAAAATATTTATAAAATATTTAAATTAGAAATTTCTATTTTAGTAAGTTACTAAATTTAGAAAGTTTCTAAAATAAGAAAGTTTCCAAAAATAGTAATCTTCTATTTTTGGAAATAAAACTTAAAAATCCTCAAAAACAATATCAAGCTTGGATGTTTTTCCAATCTTGTCAGCTACTTAACGCTTATTTGATTACAGACATGGCTTACAGTGTGAGGTGTCTGTTTTCGCGTAAGTAAAGTAGTATATAGTCACTAATTTCATTGGGAGTCCCAGATTTTAGTGATTATTTGGCTGTAAGAGATTGGTTTCCTTGACTGGGCCATCGGGAGTCCCGGGCCTTGAGACATCTGGTGAATTTGGGCCTCGGGTCCAATTCACAACCGAGAGTTATTGGTTATGACTAGCTGTGTGTATGCTTACCAAGTATAGCTAATTCTGGGTGACGGCCAGTGGCCCACTTTGGATTTAGCTAAACATGGGTCTCGGAATCATTGTATTCTTATGAGGTTAAAACAAAGAAATTTTGAATACAATGCGAGTTTTCTTATAAGCTGTTAAGATTGCTCTTTTATGAACTTAATAACTAAATCTTTATTGTCTCATATTTTCAGCTATGTCAAGCACAACAACACAAAACACTTTCTCGATCCGGTCTGCCCTTGAGAAGGACAAACTGAACGGATCAAACTTCCTGAACTGGTCCAGGAACCTGAGACTTGTGCTCAGGCAGGAGAAGAAGGCTTATGTCCTTGAAAGAGCTCTCTCTCCTAGACCTGCGAATAATGCCGCACAATCTGTGAAGAATGCTTGGGATACGCATTCTTCAGATGCTAATGACGTGATTTGCCTGATGTTGGCGACAATGGCTCCCGAACTGCAGATGCAGTGGGAAGGCCTGACTTGTCCCATGGAGCTGATGGCAAATCTGAAAGCGTTATTTCAGGAGCAGGCTCGTACAGAGAGATTCCAAACTGTTAAGAATCTCTTGGACTGTAAAATGGCTAAGGATGCAGCAGTGAGTCCTCATGTTCTGAAAATGATGGGTTATCTCGATCATTTGACGAGGCTCGACTGTCCTATAAGCCAAGAGCTTGCTTGTGATATCGTTCTGCAGTCTCTTACTCCTGCATATGACCAGTTCATTTTGAACTATAATATGCATGGGTTGATAAAGACGTTGCCTGAGCTACATGGTATGCTCAAGACTGCAGAACCGAATCTGAAGAAAACCAAGGAGTCGTCTGTACTCATGGTGCAGAAGGGCAAGGGTTTCAAGAAATCCGCTGCAGACAAGGGAAAGGGCAAAGTAGTTGGCAATGAAAACGCCAAGCCCAAGCCCGTGTCCAAAGCTGGGCCTTCTGACATCTGCCACTTTTGCAAAGAGGCAGGGCATTACCGCAGGGACTGTAAGAAATACCAGGAAAGTCTGAAGAAGAAGAAGTCCTTCGAGACTAAATCTTCAGGTATTTTTGTTATTGAAGTAAATACTACTACTTCTGATAATACCACTTGGGTATTAGATACTGGATGTGGGGCTCATATTTGTACTAATATGCAGGCGCTCAACAACAGTAGAAGGCTGAAGAAAGGGCAAGTAGAGTTGCGGGTTGGCAATGGAGCGAAGGTTCCAGCACTGGCCGTTGGCACTTATTTGTTGTCTTTACCTTCTGGATTTATTTTAGAACTTGAGAATTGTTATTTTGTACCTGCTATAAGCAGAAATATCATTTCAGTTTCATTGTTGGATTTGCAAGGATTTGATTTTTCTATTAAGAATAAATTGTGTTCCTTTAATCTCAATGATATGTTCTATGGCTGTGCCCCTCTTATAAATGGGCTGTACATGCTGGATCAATCTGCTCCAGTATATAACATAAATACAAAACGGTTCAAATCTAACGAAGAAAATGAAACGTTTCTCTGGCATTGTCGTTTGGGGCACATTAGTGAGAAACGCGTCAAGAGTCTCCATTCAAATGGACTCTTGGGCTCATTTGACTTTGAGTCTTGTGAGCAATGCGAATCTTGCCTAATGGGCAAAATGACAAGGGCGCCTTTCAATAAACCCACAGAAAGGGCCAGTGAACTATTGGGTCTGATACATACTGACGTGTGTGGCCCAATGTCCACAAGTGCTAGAGGAAACTTTCAGTACTTCATTACATTCACTGATGATTTCAGTAGATATGAATATGTCTACTTGATGAAACATAAGTCGGAAACCTTTGAAAAGTTCAAAGAATTCCAGAATGAAGTACAGAACCAGCTTGGTAAAAGTATTAAAGCTCTTCGGTCGGACCGAGGAGGAGAATACTTGAGCCAGGAATTTCGTGATCATCTGAGTGAGTGTGGGATTATCTCCCAACTCACACCTCCTGGAACACCACAGTGGAATGGTGTGTCTGAGAGAAGGAATCGGACATTTTTAGATATGGTCCGATCCATGATGAGTCACACAGACCTTCCTATATCCCTTTGGGGATATGCTTTGCTCACCGCAACGTTCACACTGAACAGAGTGCCATCAAAGGCAGTAGCAAAGACACCATATGAGATATGGACTGGAAAAGCTCCAGCAATGTCTTTTCTCAGAATTTGGGGTTGTGAAGCCTATGTCAAAAGATTAATCTCAGACAAGCTTACACCAAAATCTGACAAATGCTACTTCATTGGTTATCCTAGGGATACCAAGGCTTATTACTTCTATCTGCGATCCGAGAACAAAATCTTTGTTGCTCGGGATTGTACTTTTCTTGAAAGGGAGTTTCTCTCTAGAAAAGATAGTGGGAGTAAGGTACAACTTGATGAAATTCAAGAAGGACAGGAACCTGTTCAACCTAATGAGGAAGAACAGCAGGATGAATTACATGAAGTTGTAATAGAACCTGAACCTGCAGTACCTGAAGTTCGAAGATCCGGAAGGATCCGTCAGGAACCTGATAGATATCAGGGATTCCTTGTGACTAATTGCCATGATCTTTTGATCATTGACGGTGATGAACCCTCGAACTTTGCAGAAGCCATGATGGGCCCTGACTCCTTAAAGTGGCGTGAAGCCACAGAATCCGAGATGGACTCCATGTCTGCTAACCGAGTGTTTTCACTGGTTGATTTACCTGCTGGTGCAAAAGCCATCGAGTGTAAATGGATCTTCAAGAAGAAGATAGACGTGGATGGAAATGTCCAGATTTACAAAGCCAGGTTGGTGGCAAAAGGTTTCAAGCAAATTCATGGTATAGACTATGATGAAACCTATTCACCAGTGGCAATGATGAAATCAATTCGGATTCTCCTAGCAACTGCCGCTTATTATGATTATGAGATTTGGCAGATGGATGTGAAAACCGCCTTCCTGAATGGAATCTTGGAGGAGGATGTGTATATGACACAACCTGACGGTTACATTGATCCTAAGAATGCTGGGAAAGTATGCAAGCTTCACAAATCCATTTATGGATTGAAGCAAGCATCGAGGAGTTGGAATCTTCGTTTTGATGAAGCAATAAAGAACTTTGACTTCATCAGAAACCAAGAGGAACAATGTGTGTATAAGAAAACTAGTGGGAGCAAAGTGGCGTTTCTTATCCTATATGTCGATGACATATTGCTTCTTGGAAATGATATTCCAATGCTGAAGTCTGTTAAAGACTGGCTGGGAAGTTGTTTTTCCATGAAGGACATGGGTGAAGCCGCGTATGTTCTTGGAATCCGAATCTTTAGAGACAGATCTAAAAAGCTGATTGGACTTTGTCAAGATGCTTATATAGATAAAGTCCTGCATCGATTCGGAATGGATAAATACAAGAAGGGGTTCACGCCAATGATACATGGTGCTTCACTAAGCAAGGATCAGTGTCCTAAGACACCTGATGAGCTTAAGCGCATGAGTAGGATTCCTTATGCTTCGGCTATAGGATCTATCATGTATGCCATGATCTGTACTCGTCCTGATGTTGCTTATGCACTAAGCATGACGAGTAGGTACCAGTCTAATCCAGGTGAGAGTCACTGGATTGCCGTAAAGAATATCCTGAAGTATTTGAGGAATACTAAGGATAAGTTCTTGGTTTACGGAGGAAGTGAAGTGCTTGAAATCAGTGGATTCACGGATGCAAGTTTTCAGACAGATAAGGATGATTTCCGGTCACAGTCTGGCTACATCTTCTGTCTGAATGGCGGTGCAGTAAGTTGGAAGAGTTCCAAGCAGAGCACCGTAGCAGATTCCACAACTGAAGCTGAATACATCGCTGCTTCAGAAGCTGCGAAGGAAGGAGTTTGGATTAGGAACTTCTTGATTGAACTCGGTGTATTCCCTAATGCCACTGAGCCTTTGGCACTGTATTGTGACAACAATGGTGCAATTGCTCAAGCCAAGGAACCGAGACATCATCAGAAATCCAAACACATTATGAGAAGGTATCACATGATTCGTGATATAGTGAATAGAGGCGAAGTGATGGTCAGCAGAGTTCCCACTGATGAGAACGTGGCTGACCCGTTGACAAAGCCACTCCCGAGACCTAAGCACGAGTTGCATACTGCTGCTGTAGGAATTAGAGATATTCAAATGTAATCTCTTTTTGAGTGGGAGTTGTGAGGGCTTTTGTTTTAGTTATTTTGATTGGTTCTTGTAAACATTTTTTTTAATGTTAATGAAATTTTTATTTCTGGATTATTTTTAACTGTGATATAAAATAATCGTTCCAAAATAATTCATGTCATTATATATGGGCCATCGAAGTACATGAGTAGACTTGATCCTGAAACCCCATATTTAACGAAGTGACATAAATTATAGTGTCCATAGTCGAAGGTTGTTGAAATTGGAACAACAACAACCTGTTGAGACTAGATTGTGTTGAGACTTATGACCAGGTTTCGAGGGGTCATAGATGCGCGGCATCAAAGTCGACACATAGGTATATGTAGGGGAGCATATGACCGGACATGGCCCGCTGATGAGAACTCTGCAAGATATTAATATCTGTGTCATAAGAAGTTCTCATATACGACTATAGAGTATAGTCCTTAGACCTGAGTTCGCATGCATGTGACTGCACATGGAGTAATGCGCTTTGATCATTGTCTAACGCTGTTTCGTAACTGGGAGCTATACGGACCTTGGTTGGGTGTATTATGAATTGTGTAGTTCATAGTGATGGAACAAGATGGGATTTGTCCCTGCCGTTTAACGGAGGTAATATCTCTAGGCCAATCGGAGATTTGATAGCTGGTAAGAGAATGGCCATTCCCAAACGGACTTGCCCAAGTCGTTTGAATTGTCAGTATCAAATCTGGTCCGATAAACATGGTCTGGCTATATAAGGATGACACGCATCTTGCCTTATGCCAGATCGAGATATTAAGACAAAAGGATTAGGGAATGTAGGATTCCAGTACAGTCGGAAGATTGTTGGGAATGTCCTTTGTAGAATTCCAGTACAAGTGGGAGATTGTTGGGAATGTCCTGAAATCTACCGTACTATCTCTAGAAAGTATGATAAGTGTCGAGATCAGACATAAGTCATAAATACTGGGTAATCATGATGGCTTGCTAGAGTCCGCTCATGATCTATAAGTTTAGGACTTATTACCAGCATTGTATGATCCCTAAGGGTCACACACCATAGCTAACGGGAAAGTTAAATGGAATTAATACGGTAAGATACAATGGCATTTACTGTATTAGATCAGAGAATTGGGCCAGACAAAATACAGGCTTTTTGTCTGATTTGTGTTTTGGGCCCAAAAGATTAATGAGCCATTAGTCTAATGACTTGGGCCCATTAATGAGATATAAGAGAATTAGAAAGCCCTAAAGGAAACAAGTTCTCCTGCGACTTTTCTCAATTGGCGTGACCTCTCTCTCTCTTCATCTCTCTCTCTGATTCTTCCAGCTCTTTGGTCTAGCAGCCGTCCCGTGCTTGTAAGAGTGTGGATACTCGAGGAGGAATAGGTGTTGCCATCTGTTCTAGCTGATCTCATCATTACCATCCATCATCCGCTGCAATCTGAAAGGTAGTGATCAGGTTTGGTTTATGATTCATTTGACGAGAACCTAGATCTGTTTATGGATTTGTGTTAGGTTGTAATTGAGAATTGAACCTTGAAAAACACCCATAATCCTTTAATTCTATACGGCAATCCAGTGATTCTTTGCTGGATTTGACTGGTCTTTACTTGTCTTGCTTAACATTAAAGCAACATCAAAACAAGTACGTGTCATGGCATACATGATAGATCCAATTGCCGTCGCATATGGAATCCTATCCATGCATTCAAGCTCAGCAGATATCGCAGGACACTGTATCTTACTTAATGTAATGCCATGTGACATTGGCATAAAACCCTTCTTGGATTGCTGATTACGTGTAGGACTTTGTCAATTTAAGAATCCTGACTTTGTCCTACCAGCTCTTTTGGATCTTTAACTTTATATCCAAAATCCAAGAACTACGTGGCTTTACCCATGTCAATCATAAAACCAACTCCCAAACCAGTCATTTACCCACTGCAGCATTGGGACGTTATATCCGAGAATCAGTATGTCATCGACATACACTATGAGAAATGCAATAATGCTCCCACTTATCTTTTAGTAAACGCATAGTTCCACTTCGTTCCTGTTCAAGTCAAAACCTTGACTACTTTAACAGAACGAAGATTCCAATTCCGATATGTTTGCTTCCATCCATGAATGGATCGATAAAGCTAACTTACACAAAATGTAATTTTTCGGAGTCCGGGCTCACTATCGCTTCTTTGAATTTCGCAGATTCGTCGCTTTCAATGATCATCAGATCATTGCGAACTTTCAATGATCATCAGGTTCAACTAATGACGAGAAATCACTCTCGGATTAGTGCCTGATTCATTCATATCTGCGATCTTCAGGCTCTACAGGTGTAGATTCTACAGAAATCTGTAAATCCATCCGTTGCTCTCCCTCAATAAGTTGAGCAGCCTCCTGTATTTCTCGAATTTCTTCGAGTTATACTTTTACTCCCACTGTTCTTCTTGGAAAGTAACTTCCCTTCTTAGAAAACAGAATGAACGTAAAAGTAACAAGCCTTGGTTTCCCTAGGACAACCAGCGAAGTAGCACAACTACAAATACTCAGTAAAGACGAATTTGGATCGATTCCAATCCACATTTACGTGGTGTCTTTCAACTGATATTGGTGGAACTATTTCAGCGTGAACTTAGATATTTCTAGAGCGTTATTTTTAGAGAATATCATGGAAGATTCGTGTGACTCATCTTTAATCATATCTAACAAGATCTGATTCATTCTCACAGAAACACCTCCAGGTTTTCAGGAGAAATGAGCTGTGAAACGATTTCACACTCTTTCAGATGATCACACAATCAATGACTTAAGTATTCTCACTCGTGATCTAATCCAGAGTCTTAATACTTCTGTCATTCAGATTCTATACTTCATTCTGGAACTCTTTCGACCATGTCAAAGAATTCCGACTTGTGTCTCATCAAATGAACACAGTCACACTCACTGAAGTAATCAGTAGAGACAATGAAGTACAGGAAATTTTCTCTGGCATTACTGCTCATCGGACCACATACATGAGTATGTTCAATCTCCAATAAGCCTTTGGGCCTTTCTCTAGCTCGGCTAAGATGGGCCCTTTGTCTTTTGGTCTAGTAAGCAGAATTCAAGTCTCATAAGATATCCATTCAAATGAGCCCAAAAGTCCATAACTATGGGGTTTCTGAATCTGACTTACTCTATGTGACCAAAACATTTATGCCAAGAAAAATCAGGTTTAACTCATCAGATTTAAACCAATTGCGGTATTTATGTTACATTTAGGCACTCTTTGGTTTAAGACATAAAACCCATTCCTTGAATAGGGTGCTACAATTAATATTTCATTAAGATCAAAAGAACAAAACTTGTCTTTATCAAAATGAAAAACATTCAAATTCTTCACAAGAAAATGAAAAACAACTCTGCTTAAAGCAGGTACATTGTAGCAATTACTTAATTTAAAACCAAGCCTCAAAGGCATCTACAAGTGAAAACCCTACGGCTGAGGCAGCATCCCAAGCTCCTTCCAGACTCGCAGTTTCACTTGCCCTTCCTTCAACGTTCTACTGTTGCTCAGGCTCTGCATATTATAACAAATATCAGTGCCACAACCAGTATCCAATACCTATAAGGTATAACTTGAAGTAATAACATGAATACCTGAGGAAGTAGTTTCATACATCAACTTCAACTCCTCATAATCTTCCATGAATTTAATGCAATCTCTCTTCCAATGCTCAGTCTCTTTACAGTAGCAGCACTTACCAACGTAAGAGGTATCTGACTCGGGCTCAGAAGACACACGCTTGCCATGATTCAAAATCTGGACAACTTTGTCTTCACCCTTGTCAGCATTAGGTTTAGTAAACCTACCCTTCTCCTTCATGAGATTGTACAGGGTACTCTTTACGTTTGGCTCAACTGTCTTGAGCATATCATGCAGTTCAGTCAACGTCTTCGTTAAGCCTTTCTTGATATAGTTCCTCACGAACTTATCATAGCTTGACGGCAGTGACTTCAGAATGATCTCAGTTGCCAATTCCTGGCTAACTGGATAATCCAGTTTCCTCAGGTTATCAATGTAACCCATCATTTTACTGACATGAGGACTTACTGGATGATCATTTGGTAGCTTGCAGCTAGTGAGAGATTTAACCAACTGGTATCTCTCCACTCTTACCTGCTCCTGAAATTTCAATTTCAGGCTGCTGATCATCTCTATTGGCGACTCCATCTTCTCATATTGCTTCCGCAAATCTGAGTCCATGGTAGCCAATATCAGACCACGCACATCTACCGCATCATTATAATGCTTATTCCAAGCATTATATACTGCATGAGAGGCATTGGACCCGATCCTCACGGGGAGAGCTCTTTCAAGGACATAGTCCTTACTCTCCTGCCTGAGAACTAGTCTCAGGTTCCGCGACCAAGTCAAGAAATTTGATCCGTTCAGTTTGTCCATCTCAAGGACATACCGGATCGAGAAAGTGTTTTGATTGTTTGTGCTTGTCATAGCTGAAATTTAGAGATAAATAGAGTTTTAGTTATTAAGTTCATAAAAGAGTAATCTTAACAACTTATAAGAAGACTCGCATTGTATTCAAAATTTCTTTGTTCAACCTCATAAGAATACAATGATTCCGAGACCCATGCTCAGCTAAATCCAAAGTGGGCCACTGGCCGTCACCCAGAATTAGCTTTACTTGGTAAGCATACACACAGCTAGTTATAACCAATAACTCTCGGTTGTGAATTGGGCCCAAGGCCCAATACACCAGATGTCTCAAGGCCCGGGACTCCCGATGGCCCAGTCAAGGAAACCAATCTCTTACAGTCAAATAATCACTAAAATCTGGGACTCCCAATGAAATTAGTGACTATATACTACTTTACTTACGCGAAAACAGACACCTCACACTGTAAGCCATATCTGTAATCAAATAAGCGTTAAGTAGCTGACAAGATTGGAAAGACATCCAAGCTTGATATTGTTTTTGAGGATTTTAAGTTTTATTTCCAAAAATAGAAGATTACTATTTTGGGAAACTTTCTTATTTTAGAAACTTTCTAAATTTAGTAACTTACTAAAAAATAGAAATTTCTAATTTAATATTTTATTAAATATTTTGGGTTGGGTCACAAATTATAGGCCCAATTCTTGGCCTAAGACCATAGAATTCCAGCTGGCCCAATAATTTGACATAATCGATCCGGTTTATTAATTCTGGTCCAAGACCAAATTAACTATCAAAACCATCGGTTATTTACTAAACCAGACCAGCTCTAAATTATTTGGTCCAACCAAATCAAACTTAGACCAGCCTTCGATTTAGGTTAAAATTCAATTTTATGAATTTAAATCCGGTTTAACCAGAAATTAAATAATACCATGTATTAAATTATTTCCAGCAAACCGCGATTTGGGTTAACCGCTTGAACCACCAATTAAATTTGATCGGTTCAGTTAAATCCAAAACCGGGAAGAAACACCTAGTGTTTTAGCCAATTTGATTTAACTTGCGGTTTAAGGCTTTAAACACACAATTAACCGCCAATTAAATGGACCGGTTTAATCGGTGTGGTTTTGGGCAACGAACCGCGAAGCTCGGTTTAACCGATTGACTATTCGCGGGACGTAAAATTTTAACGGGCCAAACAATCGGATCCAAGATCCAACTCAGCCCATTAACGCAATATGTGGGCCCATGATTATCCAAGGCCCATGATCCAACTCGCGGTTGCTCACGATCGCTTGCGATCGATCATTGCACCGCATGATCACGCTCGGCCCGGTTACACGCAACACTCACTCAGCTTACGCACGAGCCCACTTGCCTCACGATCATTGGATCGGTCTCGGCCAATATCACGCTCGGCCAATCGATGCACGATCGATCTCATATAATTATTAACACTCGCTTTAACACATGCGAGATAATTAATTGGCTCACACATTATCAACACAGCATCGTATGTTCACTTTAAATTAATCACATAAGACAAAAAAAAACAATTTTGTCCTTTTCTAGTTAACAACAAATCAAAAGCGATTAGAAACAATTCGATTCATGTTATTAACTAAATGACAAAAGATTTTGACAATGACAAATCTTATTAACAAACGATCATCACGATTTCCAAAGCCAACATTCGATAGAATTATCGATTTCAATTAATTAACGATTTCCAATTCGTTTCATAATTCAATTATGATACCAAACCCTAACACGTTCAATAAAATCAAATCGATTCTTACAAAGATCCAAGAAGCAAAAACCTAACGACCTGGCTCTGATACCGCTGAAGGATTATGGTGTTTGTTCAAGGTTTAATTCTCAATTACAACCTAACACATAATCTTAAACAGATCTAGGTTCTTGCAAAACGAATCATAAAACAAACCTGATCTTTACCTTTTGCAGCGGATTGATTGGTGGTAATGACAAGATCAGATTAGAGCTGATGAGAATCGGCTCCTCCGTCGGTATCCACACTCTTACAAGCCGAGATGGCTGCTAGACCAAAGAGATGGATCAGATCAGAAAGAGAGAGTTAGAGAGAGAGATGAAAAATGCGGCTACAGGGAGAAGAAAAATCGCAGGGATCTTTAATCCCTTAGGTTTTTCAAATCCTTAATCTCTCATTAATGGGCCCAAGTCATTTGACTAATGGCTCATTAATCATTTGGGCCCAAGACACAAATCAGGCAAAAGCCTGCATTTTGTCTGGCCCAATTCTCTGATCCAATACAGTAAATGCCACTGCATCTTACCGTATTTATTCCATTTAACTTTCCCGTTAGCTATGGTGTGTGACCCTTAGGGATCATACAATACTGGTAATAAGTCCTAAACTTATAGATCATGAGTGGGCTCTAGCAAGTCATCATGATCACCCAGTATTTATGACTTATGTCTGATCTCGACACTTATCATACTTTCTAGAGATAGTACGGTAGATTTCAGGACATTCCCAACACTTAGTACATGCATTGACAGATTTCGCAAGTTTTCAGAGGATCTTTGATTCGATGAAGAACACTTGCGATTCTCGGATTTAGGACGAATGAATGTAGAACGAACTGGATGTAATAGACACTGGTTTTGCTGTTGTTGATGGTTGAATGAGATGATAGACATTGATTTAGTAGAATTTGTTGATCTTAGAGCTTTGGCTTAATTGCAAGTTTGCTTCTTGTGTCTTTGATCGCAGATGGCTCCTCGTAAGCACAACAGAGCTGGTCCAGCTGCTGCAGCTGAATCTCCTCCTCCTGGGGAGTGGATTACGCGAGCCTGATCACTACATGCTCCTTATCAGCGTGATCGTGAGGTTATGCAGTCCCCTTGGCCTAAGGGAGAGAAATACCTGATTTCTGCGACGAGACAGTGGGAAAGTGCGTCTAAGTTGTTGATTAGGAGTGCAGACTGTACTGACAGAGATATCTCCGAGCAGTGGGACGATTACGACAAGTTTTTTACAACGGTTGGCTGGATATGGTGATTGAGCCTACTAAGTTTGCTGATTACCGAACTTCTAAGATCATGGTCATTGATCGAGAGGTGCATGCATTGGTTCAGGAGATTGGTCTAGGATTGATGCCCATGAGGTACTACGAGCTCTATCCCGATCTAGTGCGACAGGTGTTGTCCACTTGCAGGGTATATTACACAGACTCGATGCGCATGAGAGCTTCCAAGGGCACTTTCACCTTCATATGTCTGGGAGCCAGATATCGCATCCCGCTTCTTGACATATGCCGCATATACGGATTCAGCGTGGAGCCTACTAGATGCTCCATCATTGTCGAGTGGGATTGCGCCAACACACAGCTTTTCTGGGAGCATATCGGTAATGAGAACTACAACTCACGGACTTCGAAAAAATATATGTCAGGCATCCAGTTCTGAGATATGTGATCCGCATTCTGAAATATACATTGCTGGCCAAGTCTGAGGACAATAAGATGAGGAAGAATGAGCTCATGATACTTTACACTGGCTTGAGAGTCTTGTTTGCTGAGACTGAGCTGCGTGATCCTGCACAGAGCTGAACTTGGTAGCTGTCTTTACTGAGCACATGTGCACGATGAAGAAGAAGGCTTTCAATGGGAACAAGACAAAGAAGACTGTAGGAGGTTTGCTCACTCCGATCTTTCAACATTGCAAGATTTCTTTGGAGGGTAGAGAGTGATACCACAGAGGCATGGATGGATCTTGCTCACCTGAAGAGCGCAACCTGGATGAAGGATGCCCGTCTTTGGGTCTTCCATGACGCACGCTTGCGTAAGGGGTGTGTGCAGGTTCCAGCATCAGAGCTTACCAGGATAGATACATTGGCTGCGTTGAGTTTTGAACCTCATAGGAATGATCGAAGCAGTGTGCATATGGTTGCATACCCTCTCGGGGAGCCCACTTCACGAGCTTCTTCATCTTCTGCTCCTGTGTCTGCTGCTGCTTCTATGGATCTTGGTCCATATTTGGACTCATCGATGAGCCTTCGTGACATGTTTGAGGGTGATTATCGAGATCTGGTGAATGATAGACTGAAGGGCATTTGGGAATGTATGCGTAGCTGCACTTGCAGGAGACAACCTTGAGTCCATCAGCCAGTTCCGCGACGCCGACCTTCACCTGCTCCTGCGACATCCAGTGATTCTGATCGCTATGCTGGGATTGACGATGAGTCCGAGTGATGTGTGATATATCATGGTTTTTACCGGTGTTATGCCATGATATAAGTCTGTTTTAGTGTCTTTTGGTGTTCCTTTAGAGTCTTTTTCAGATTTTATTAGGTACACGCACGTTTGGAGAAAAAGTGGAGATTATGGAGCTATTTAGAGCACTTTGGAGATTTGACCCGAGAGGTTGTGTTCACTGTCCAGCTTTGAGATCTGTGTCGATCGTTGCACACCTGCATCGATCGATGCACAGCGAGTTGGGCCAGACTCTCGGCGGTTTAATGAAGATTTCTAATATTGCAAAGATGCCCAGAAGTTCCAGATATTTACACAGAAGCCCCAAGTCGTGTTTTAGCTATTTAATTAGGTTTTTAACTTCAGTTTTAAGAACGCTATCATAACTTAGAGCAGAGAGTTTTTAAAGCTTTTGGGACTGATCTGATCCTGTACTTCATTTGTTTTGGAGAAGTTTTCGAACCCCTTTATTATTCTAATCTCTTTTATGATTTCTATTAATTCATTGATTATGTTTACATCATCCATGTTTGAGTAGTTTCATATTAAGTTTAGGTTTTCTCATAGGGATTTCATGACTTGCTAGATATAATTAATTCAGTTAAGGATTCACATCAATAGATGTTCTTCAAACTAAATTGTGTTTAATGCTAGTTCTAACCTGATCAAATAGAATCTAGATCTTAGGTTGCTAAATACGACACGACAGTGTGGTTTAGAATCTGAACTATTTAGGTTGAGTAATTTAATTACTCGCAAAGGAATTTGGTTTAATTAGATTGTGAACATATCAAACTTGGAATTAAAGCTGGTTTAATCTGTTAGTAATTGCAAAGGAATTTGGATTACTGCACTTAGACTTAGAGAATTCTCGCAAAGGAATTTGGTTAATTCTATATCTGTGTTTTGAGTTCTAGAACTGAGTTTAATTAGATCCTGACTGATTGATTTATCTGCTTGTCTGATTTCCTGAGAACGCCCTAGACTTAGCGCCCTTAGTTTATTGATTTCAAACAACAACCTGCTACTGATTTACTTTCTCGCTTGCTTTTTAATTAATCAATACAATTTGCTTTTTGCTTTCTCCTAGTTTTAATCTCTTTAAGTTCTTAATCCTATCGTTGCCTAGAGTCCTCGTGGATTCGATCCCTAAGTACTACATTGACATCACTGTGCACTTGCAGTTAGTATATGGTAAAACTTTAGAACCTATCAAGTTTTTGGCGCCGTTACCGGGGACTCTTTTGAGTCTTCGATAGATTTGAACTTAGGGTTTAGACTAGGTTTTTCGTTTTTAATTTTTGTTGCTAATTTTTTTTTTCCTTTTTCTGTTCTTGCGTTTCAGGTACGCCTGTAATCGCCTTGCATCGATCGACACGGTCCTGTGTGTCGATCGACACATCTTCGAGCTTGCATCGATCGACACTGCTCTGCATCGATCGACACAGCGCGTAAGATGATGGGAATGATGGAACGGATGTTGGAAAATCAGCAGAATAACTCATTCTGCAGAGGCTATGGTTCCTATTCATTCACCAAAGATTATGAATCTCCATCATATCAGCCTTTTCCTCCTCAAAATAAACAATCTGATAAGCTGATAAGCATGATGGAGCAGTTATTGGAGAAGCAGGAAGAAGATTTGAACTACATCAGTGGCTCTGGATTCCAAGGAAACAGGTTTGGTAATCAGCAAGGTAATTCTCATCAGAGAACCTATGAATCTTATCAGACACCTCCTGCTACTAATGCTTATAAGAGCAAGATGGAAGCCATGATGGAGCAGTTGCTAGAGGATCAGACTAAGACTGCTGTAGACTTCGACAGGAAGCTGGATGCTATGCATGAAAATCTGAATGGGAAGTTTGAATCTCTGAGCACACATGTGAAGAAGCTAGATGTTCAAGTTCAACAAACAGCTGGAGCAATACAAAGGCATAATGAAGCTGGGAAAGCTAAACAGAAGCTGAACATCAATGTTGTAACCATAAGAGATGAGATTGACTTGATGGGAGAAGAAGAGAGCATAATCTCGGATTTTCTAGGAGAATTCTGTCTGCCTGAGACAAGCATCGATCGACACAACTCGTGCATCGATCGATGCAGCCCCGATCCGTCTGATGGAATTGAGCAAAATCGCCTTGCATCGATCGACACACCTACTGCATCGATCGACACAGATCGCAGACGAGACCAGAAGCCTGCAACAATCCTGGAACGAGTCTATAAGCCCATTGTGCCATATCCTAAGGTTCCTAAACCCTCTAAACAAGAGATAGAAGCTGCTAACTGCATGAAAGTGATGGATAAGGAGCTGAATGAAACCCCACCAGCTGAAGCTTCGCGAGTTCATTCAAAGAAGATGATCTCCACTGATGGTCCTTTGAAAGAAGCAGTTCAGATTGGTGGAACTACAGTATCTGATAGTGGAGAGAAGAAGATGGCGGTTCCTCTTGAACCTGCTCTAACATCTTCAGAGCCTGCAACTGCTCATAAGCAGAAAGCCCCAAACATCAGATCTGCACCAAAGGTAAGATATAAATCACCTAAGCTTAAACCTCCTGACCATATTGTTTTGAATGCAGGAAAACGCAGTGTACCACCCAAGATTCGCTCCCGCCCTGATGATGGTTATTCATTCCTTGGAAAGCCTCATGATCTGAAAGCCTATACACCTCCTTGGATGAAGAGATATTCACAGAGACACTCAAAGTCTCTGTTGAAACCGCCATGAGTCTGATCTCTCCCAATAGTCAAGCTACTGACTTTAAACAAGCGCTGAGTGGGAGGCAACCCACTGTTAGGTTCGTTTTTGTTTTCATTTTTTGTTTTAATTTTGGTGTTTTGATTTTTCTGTTTAAGTGTGTTCAGAGGCGTGAGAAACAGGCAGAATCGCACTGCATCGATCGACACATATTGTGCATCGGTCGATGCAGTCACGATTTATGGTTTACCGATTCGATTGCGGTTCAGACACCGGTTATCTACATAACCGTGGGCAAATTCGCCTTGCATCGATCGACACCCCTGTGGCATCGATCGACACAGGGCGACAACAGGTAAGTATTCTGCAACTTTTCGGATTGCACTTCAATTTGATTATTCTTTTACCGAACCTAGGCTTGATTACACTGGGGACAGTGTGTCTTAAGTGTGGGGGAGGTGCTACTGACTTTATCTTTCTGTTTTACAACAGGTAAGTATTCTGCAACTTTTCGGATTGCACTTCAATTTGATTATTCTTTTACCGAACCTAGGCTTGATTACACTGGGGACAGTGTGTCTTAAGTGTGGGGGAGGTGCTACTGACTTTATCTTTCTGTTTTCTTAGAGTCAGCCTAGTTTTTCGAAAATTTTTGTTTTATTGAGTCAAAACAAGTTTAAGTAAGAAACAATGAATTTTTGAGAAGATTAACAGCACTTGCAGGAACTTATGTAACCATCGGGATGAAGTTGCATGATCTATCTATGACTATTAGAAAACCCAGACACGGATCAACCAACTGAGAACACCCACATCGCTTCAGGTATCAGAGGAACCTTATACTGACTTCACCTTAATACTGACTTAATTTTCTCACATAAGGGCTTGGTATACCTTGTGCCAGATTCCTTTGTTAGTTCTGACACAGCCTGTAAACCTGTCCTATTTGGTTTCCTTCTCCCCTTCCATAAAAAAAAATAATAATAAATTGAGGATGAGTTAGTAACTCCGAAGTGGTCTCTGGGAGTGGTAGATACAACTATCATCTCCTGTGCATCCATGGAATGTGTCCAAAGTACACCCCTTAACGGGAAGAGCACTGATAAAAAAAAAAAAAATGATACCCAATGGGGAAAAATCAGAATGCTAAGGAAGGGAAAAGAGAAGAAAGGGACCAAAGAAAGATAGTATGGTGGTCTAGAGCTGATAAGGTAAGAGTTCATGTGCCCTTTGATCGATACTCCTTAGGTGAGACCGCACTTAAATACTTGCAGAAGTAAGTAGGGTGAATTTGAATGCGTGAATGTGATTGTGGAGTTTGCTTAGGACAGTTGCTAAGTGTGGGGGAAGTATATGTTGGTCTTGATATCTTGCAGTTTGATTCTTTCAGTGGATTACTAAGGGGAATCTGAGTGTTGTTGCTTCTAGGACAAAAAGAGTTTCTGAAAGTTTTCAAACCTCTTCACCATGTTTTAGTTCTCTGATTTGCTTGAGGGCAAGCAAAGGCTAAGTGTGGGGGGAGTTGATATATCATGGTTTTTACCGGTTTTATGCCATGATATAATTCTGTTTTAGTGTCTTTTGGTGTTCCTTTAGAGTCTTTTGTAGGTTTTATTAGGTACACGCACGTTTGGAGCAAAAGTGGAGATTATGGAGCTATTTGGAGCACTTTGGAGATTTGACCCGAGAGGTTGTGTTCACTGTCCAGATTTGAGATCTGTGTCGATCGTTGCACACCTGCATCGATCGATGCACAGCGAGTTGGGCCAGACTCTCGGCGGTTTAATGAAGATTTCTAATATTGCAAAGATGCCCAGAAGTTCCAGATATTTACACAGAAGCCCCAAGTCGTGTTTTAGCTATTTAATTAGGTTTTTAACTTCAGTTTTAAGAACGCTATCATAACTTAGAGCAGAGAGTTTTTAAAGCTTTTGGGGCTGATCTGATCATGTACTTCATTTGTTTTGGAGAAGTTTTCGAACCCCTTTATTATTCTAATCTCTTTTATGATTTCTATTAATTCATTGATTATGTTTACATCATCTATGTCTCAGTAGTTTCATAGTTAGGTTTAGGGTTTCTCATAGGGATTTCATGACTTGCTAGATATAATTAATTCAGTTAAGGATTCGCATCAATAGATGTTCTTCAAACTAAATTGTGTTTAATGCTAGTTCTAACCTGATCAATTAGAATCTAGATCTTAGGTTGCTAAATACGACACGACAGTGTGGTTTACAATCTGAACTATTTAGGTTGAGCAATTTAATTACTCGCAAAGGAATTTGGTTTAATTAGATTGTGAACATATCAAACTTAGAATTAAAGCTGGTTTAATCTGTTAGTAATTGCAAAGGAATTTGGATTACTGCACTTAGACTTAGAGAATTCTCGCAAAGGAATTTGGTTAATTCTATATCTGTGTTTTGAGTTCTAGAACTGAGTTTAATTAGATCCTGACTGATTGATTTATCTGCTTGTCTGATTTCCTGAGAACGCCCTAGACTTAGCGCCCTTAGTTTATTGATTTCAAACAACAACCTGCTACTGATTTACTTTCTCGCTTGCTTTTTAATTAATCAATACAATTTGCTTTTTGCTTTCTCCTAGTTTTAATCTCTTTAAGTTCTTAATCCTATCGTTGCCTAGAGTCCTCGTGGATTCGATCCCTAAGTACTACATTGACATCACTGTGCACTTGCAGTTAGTATAGGGTAAAACTTTAGAACCTATCAATGTGAGATTTGAGTTCATGTTTCCTGACATTCGGTTCTGTATATTTTCACTCTTTCTTTTTCATTTTTCTTGAGTCTGTGTCCGTACTTGTCATTTGGAATGATGTGTTTGCTTCTATGACTATCTGTTTCTTTGATTTTTGCTTCTTTGTGATGTTTACAGCTTACAGGTTTGATTTTTGAGATTTTTTCACTAATTAACTGTGGACTGCTAACTGATCCGACGTAATCGCAGTGCAACGATTGACACGGTTCTGAGTGTCGATCGACTCACGGCTACTTTCGCACTGCAAAAATCGACACGGTCATGTGTGTCGATCGACTCATATCGCAATCGCACTGCATCGATCGTCGCGGCCCTGTGTAATGATCGACGCAGTTGCGAGGCAGGTAAGAATCGACAGAACCTAACACATCCCATTCAATTTTCTTTCTTTTACCGATCCTAAGCTTGACACCACTGGGGACAGTGTGTTTCAAGTGTGGCGGAGGTGGTATTGACATATTCTTTTTCTTTTCTTAGAGTCAGTTGTATATGTGTCTGTTTTATTGAGTCAAAACAGTTTGAGTAAGAAACAATGAATTTTTGAGGATATCACCACACTCGCAGGAACCTAAGTGACCATTGGAATGAGCTTGCAGATGAATCTATGACTATTCGAAAACCCAACACAGATCAGCCTACTGAGGACACTCATATCACTTCAGGTATTCAGAGGATCCTTGACTGATATTCACCCCTAATCTTGACTAATTTTTCTCACCTAGGGGCTTGGTATACTTTGATTCGGATTCTCATTTTAGTCCTGACACAACTTGTAAACCTGCCTAAGTAAATTTCCCTTCACCCCTTCCTTGAAAGTATAAAAAGAAGAAGAGATAAACTGAGGATAAGCTATTAGCTTCGAAGTGGTTGCGGGAGTGGTAGAGACCCTTATTACCTCCTGTTCATCCATGGAAACATGTCTAAAGTAATACCCCGAATATAAAGGGAAGAGCACTGATAAAAAAAAATGATATCCAGGTTGGAAAAATCAGTTGCTAAGGAAGGAAAGGAGAAGAAAGGAACCAGAAAACGATAGTATGATGGTCGGATGCTAACAGGGTAAGAGTCCATATATTCTTTGATATATACTCCCTAGGAGGGCCGCACTTAATAGCTTATAGAAGTCAGTAGAGTGAATTTGAATGCTCTGGATGTGATTGTGGAGTTTACCCAGGACAGTTGCTAAGTGTGGGGGAAGTACATGTTGGTCTTGATGTCTGCAGGTGCATTTTTCATGTGGCTTACTAAGAGGAATCTGAGTATTGTACTTCTAAGATGAAATGAGTTTCTGAAGTTTTCAAACTTCTTCACCACATTTTGGTTTTCTGGTTTGCTTAAGGGCAAGCAAAGGCTATGTGTGGGGGAGTTGATATATCATGGTTTTTACCTGTTTTAAGCTATGATATAAGTATATATTCAATCTTTTGTAGTGTCTTTCGAGTCTTTTCAGGTGTTTATTAGGTACATGCACGTTTGGAGGATTTTGGGAGATATTGGAGTTTATTGGAAAAAATTTGGAGCTGATTTTACTATCTCGGAGTGACTGTTGTGTTGAGCGATGCTACATTGGCGTCAATCGATGCAACCGCATGCCAGCGATTAAATGAAGATTTTGGAGATTTACACTTTTTCCCAAAAAGGTCCAGTATTTACAAAAGAGACTCAAGTCGTGATTAGCACTTTATAATTAGGTTTTTGGTATTTTGTTTAGATTACACATTCATACTTTTAGCTAGAGAGAGTTTGAGAGCTTGGGGTGATGTCACTGCTTTTTCTTTTGGAGAAGATTTTGAACCCCTCTTATTTCTCTACTCTTTTATTTATGCAATCTATTCATTCTATGATTTATGTTTCATTAATCATGTCTGAGTAGATTCATAGTTAATTTTAGGGATTCTCATAAAGGTTTTCATGACTTGCTAGATTAAATCAATTAGTTAAGGATTCATAACTTGATTAGTTCTTTAACGTGAATTGTGCTTAATACTAGTTTTTAATCTGATCACTTAGAATCTAGACTTTAGGTTTATAAATTGACACGAAAGTGTGATTTAGAATCTGATCTATTTAGGTTGAGCAATTCATTTATCTGCAAATAAATTTGGTTTAATTGAATTGTGAACAAATCAAACCTGCTCTTGAGGCTAGTTTAATCTGTTAGGAATTGCAAAGAAATTTGGATTTCTAGGGTTTAGACTTAGAGAATTCTCGCAACGAAAGGTGGTTAGTTCTATATATGTGTTTGAGTTCTAGAACATGTGCTTAATTTGATCTTGACTGATTATTGATCTGCTTGTCTTGATTTCCTGAGAACTCCCTAGACTTAGCGCTTTTAGTAGATTGATAAAACAAACCGACTTGCTTTCTGATTTAATTATTGCTTTTAGTTTATTATTTCTAATTTGCATCGCCAAGCTTAATTCGAAGTTCTATAATCTATCGTAATTTTTTTTTAGTCTATGTGGTTCGACCGCTACATTTGCATGTGCACTTGCAATGTAATTTAGAGAATTAAACTCTGAGCATATGAAAAAATCTTATTGGTTCTAGTCTGATATTCATATCCTTGTTATTTCAAAGACGACACCAATGAAGGAGCATATCTGCGAAGGAGATGGATCAGAGCATACATAGCAGATAGATGGTGAATATAATAGGTCTAGGGTTTATGATGGAGAATAATACTTACACCACAAGAAACATACATGGAACACACGGACTAGCCTTGTCTTAGTGGAACTCGATCTCCGGCGATTAAGGCTTCCTCTTAGATGAATTGTGGCTCATTAAAGATGAGGTCGGATACCAGTGGTGATGTGACATGGTGGTTTCGTGTCTGTTTATTCTCAGATCCGATGCAAGATAAACAATAGGCAGTGGCAATGGACCTCCGACGACAAACATTGTCGCTAGCCTCGTGTGGTGGCTATGAGACAAAGATATGTTGGTGAAGTTACGACGGTTGTTTGACGTCATACGATATCGAGAAATGGACGTGAAGAGGAGGAGATAAGAAGAAGGATATGAAGAGGTAATAAGAAGAGAAGGAGATAAGAGTATGAAAGGAGTTAGATGAGAGAACAAAGGAGGCAGTGAAGATCAAAGATGGAGGCTGCGAGACGATATACACATACACGACTTAAAAAAAAACAATTAGGCTTATTGGGCCACAAACAACAAGCTGAGGTGGTTACACGTGTTAAATTTCTTTATGATTCATGTCAGTTTCTGAATAATATAAACTGAAGCGGAAGCGTACCTTTTGGATCCATGATTTGTGATACTGAATTCGTTATGGCTCTTCCACGACAAACCCAGAAAAGCTGTAGATCTCTGTTGATGGGATGCAGAGAGAATTTTATGTATTTCTTGTTAGGGTTGCTGAGGGGACCATAACCTTCTACTTATAGTAGAAAAAATTTCTAATTCTGCCCTTCATCAAATTAGAAATTACATAATGTATCCACACATTAGTTTTCCATAACACTTATGCCCCATAGTCATTTATTCTTTACCAAAATGACCACATAAGTTTGACTCTTTAATATAATGACCCTAACACATTAATAATACATGTGTGACCCCAAAATGATCCTTACAATCTCCCACTGGGTCGCATATGTATTCCGAAAATGTGATAGACTTTATGAGCTCAGAATTGTCATTATATAGCAGGCATAAACAATCTCGTCCATCAACTATACAAACATAGGATCATGGCGGCATTCGTTATAATAACAAGACAACTAAACCTTCCATGGTCACTGAAATCTATATAGTCAAATGACATAGATCAATTATGAAAAGTGTGGCATGAAAATCATATGAAAAGTGATCAACACATATCGATTTTCAACTGGTCCTACTTTAGTTGAGATCCTTTAACTTTATTGTACAAAGAGTAAACCTTAAACTTTAGTCTGATCAGAAAATGTGCTTTAACACAACTTAAACATAGAACCCAAAACCAAAAGACAAACTCCCACTAAACCAAATGATCCTCAAATACTGAAACACCCATACGAGCAGTATGCTCATGAAAGACTTTCGGTGTAATGCCTTTTGTAAGAAGATCTACTATCATGGAGTTTGTCAAGTGTTCTATGGAAATCTCTCCACTTTGTACCCTTTCTTGAACAACACGAAACTTAATTTCAATGAACTTGCATTTTGTTGCACTCCTATTTTTGTTGGAATACAACACATCTTATCTATTGTCACAATATAACTTGAGTGGTCTTTCGATTCCTTCCAGAATTCAAAGTCCAGTGACAAAATTCCTCAGCCAAAGTCCTTGATCGGATGCCTCATAAATTGCTACGAATTCTGCTGCCATTGTGGAGAAAGCTACGAGTGATTGTTTCGCACTACGCCAAGCAATCGCTCCACCAGCCAACAGAAAAACATAGCCTGAAGTGGACTTTTTACTTTCTTTGCATCCGCCAAAATCAGAATCAGAATACCCAATGATCTCCAAATTATCTGATTTCTGATACGTGAGCATATAGTCTTTTATTCTCTGCAGGTACCTCATGACCCTTTTGGATGCTTTCCAATGGTACATACCTGGATTACTTAAGTATCTGCCTAAAACTCCAAAAATGTACGCAATATCTGGACGCGTACAAACTTGAGTATACATCAGACTCCCTACTGCCGATGCATAAGGGATCTTTTGCATCTCTTGAATTTCTAATTTTCCTTTAGGGCATTGGTCGAGACAAAACTTGTCTCCTTTAGCGACTGGGGTGTCACATGGTTTACATTCTTGCATGCCAAATTTCTTGAGCACTCTATCAATATAGCTCTTTTGAGACAATCCAAGAATTCCTCGAGATCTATCTCGATGAATCTGAATTCCTAATACAAAAGATGCTTCACCAAGATATTTCATGTCAAAATGACCCTTAAGAAATTTCTTGGTCTCATGCAACATACATATATCGTTAGTGGCTATCAGTATGTCATCGACATATAAAAGCAAGAAAATGCATTTACTCCCACTGAACTTTTGATACACACAATCTTCGACTATATTCGCCTCAAAACCAAAGGAGATGATTACCTCATGAAATTTGTGGTACCATTGACGAGAAGCTTTTTTTTAGCCCACAAATGGATTTATTTAACTTGCAAACCATTTTCTTTGAATCACCTAATACAAAGTTTTCTGGTTGCTCCATATAGATCATCTCATCAATGTTTCCATTGAGAAACGCTGTCTTAACATCCATCTGATGAAGAACTAAGTCATAATGTGCAACAAGAGCCATGATTGTCCTAAAAGAATCCTTTGATGAAACTGGAGAAAAGGTTTCTTTATAGTCAATCCCTTCTTTCTGAGTATATCCTTTAGCCACTAAACGAGCCTTATACCTCTCCACATTACCATTTGAGTCCAATTTGGTCATAAATATCCATTTGCAACCAATTGGTCTCTTTCCTTCTAGTAATTGGACAAGGTCCCAAACTTTATTGTCTAGCATTGACTGATACTCTTCTTCAGCAGCTTTGACCCACTTATATGAATTGGAACTACCCATAGCCTCACGGAAGTTGATAGGATCATCTTCCAATTGGGTTTGATTTTCCTCTTGTTCCATAAGAAATACTATATAATCATCCAGAATATCACTTCTTCTTTCTCTAGTGGATCGCCGCAAAGGCACTTGTTCCTGATGCACCGGTTCTTGAGGATTTTGAATTTGACTTTCATGTTCGATATGATCGTCATCTTTATTTGGAGGAAGAGCTTCACTATCAATTAGAGGTTCCAAATTTACTTTATCAAAAGCAACTGGAACCGATTCTTCCTCAAAGATGATATCTCTAACTTCATTTCTCCCCCAAATTCAATATCCTCAAAGAACATAGCAGTTCCCGTCTCAAAAATGTTCTTTTGTGTGGTGGGATCATAAAACTTATACCCCCGAGATCGTTCAGAATAACCAATAAAGTAACTGCTCACGGTTCCGGAGTCCAATTTCTTTTCATATGGCCTATAAGGCCTAGCCTCAGCTGGACATCCCCAAATGTGAAAATGCTTTAGACTAGGTTTTCGGCCAGTCCAAAGCTCATAAGGTGTTTTTGCAGTTGCTTTAGTTGGTACCCTATTACGAATGTAAGCTGCAGTCTTTAGTGCCTCTCCCCAGAGTGATTCTGGTAAGGTAGAATGACAAATCATACTCCTCTCCATATCCTTTAGAATGCGATTACGTCTTTCAGATACACCATTCATACTGGGAGACCCATGCATGGTGTACTGTGGGACAATTCCACACTCCTCTAGGTATCTGGCAAATGGCCCTGAAAGTTGTTCACCTGAACCATCATACCGACCGTAATATTCACCTCCACGATCGGATCTGACAGACTTTATTCTTCGGTCGAGTTGGTTCTCAACCTCAGCCTTAAACTTTTTTGAACACGTCCAAAGACTGACTTTTCATGAATAAGAAACAAGTATGCATAGCGAGAGTAATCGTCTATGATAGATATAAAATATTGTTTACCATTCCATGATGTCGTAGGGAAATGTCCACAAATGTCTGTATGTATCAACTCAAGAACTTCTTTAGCTCTGTATGCATCTAATTTCTTATGTTTGGTCTGTTTTCCTTTAATGCAATCCACACAGACATCACAATTAGTGAAATCAACAGAACTCAATATACCATCTAATACAAGCCGCTCAATTCTATTTCTAGAAATGTGACCTAGGCGCTTGTGCCACAGAGTTCCTGAATTTGCATTTTCAAATTTACGTTTAGTACCCCTTGATTCAACACTTAAATTCTCATCAAGAGAAGTTATAGTGTCAAACATATAAAGATTGTGATTTTCCAAAAGTGTACCGGTTCCAATTAAACTGAATTTAAAGACAAGGTAACTTTTTCATTCCCAGTTAGACAAAAAAAAAACCGGATCTGTCTAAGTAAGGAACAGAAACCAAATTCCGTCTAAAAGATGGTGCAAAAAAGTGTCTTTCAAATCCAAATAACGACCGATACAAAATAACAATCTAAAATGTGCAATTGCCTCCACATCCACCGGAATCCCATTAGCCATATGAATGCATCTTTCAGCATCAGTTGGTATTCGGTAGCTCAAACAACCCTGAAGCGAAACACTGATGTCAGTAGTTTCACCGGAATCTAACCACCAAGTGTTTCTGGGTACTTCAACTAAGTTCACTTCAGAAAAGACCATAGCAAGGAGCATACCTTTTTCCCACGCCATGCATGGTACTTTTGGAAGTCCTTCTTCATATGTCCAACTTTCCTGCAAAAGGAGCAGGTATTTTCAACCTTAGTCTGCTTCTTTTGAGTTGGACCCTTAGCAGCCTCATTGTTAACAACCTCAATTTTTCTTCTTTTGCCCTGAGCCTTAGAGGTGTTTGCCATATGAGCACTTTCTGTCCTTTGTTGTTTCATCATATCCTCCTCATGTACACAAAACGAAATGAGCTCAATAAGAGACCATTCCTCCTTCTGTGTGTTATAACTGGATTTCAATTGATTGAATTGAGGAGGCAGAGAATTCAAGCCAAAGAAGACGAGCACTTCTTCTGGAAGCTCAGTCTTGAGTGTCTTAAGTTTTGAAACAATGTTGGACATGTCCAAAATGTACTCCCTTATTTTTCCATTTCCGGGATACCTCATGGTACTAAAGCGATGCAGAAGCGTACTTATTTCTGCTTTATCGCTCTTTGCAAACCGCAAGTCCATTTCAGCAAGGAACTGTTTTAGATCATTGATCTCCTCATCAGCTCTAAAGGTTTCTGGAATGGTGTCCTTAATGATCACTAAACCAATGCGATTAGAACGTTCCCACTTCTCATAAATTGCAATATACTCAGCAGAGCTGGTATCCATACACCCAAGCACAATCTTAACTTTTACTTTTCCATTCTTTGTAATTGGAACCAGTAAGAGTTGGAATTGATCCTAAGTTGGCAGATACTGTAGTGAAAGTTTCTAAAACGTAAAGAGAACAATCCTCAATTACTCACTTTTTGAACCAAATCAATAATAAAATATAAGAGAATGCACAATTCATCTCAAGATACCAAGTGCAACATTAATATCAAGTCTTTGGACAGTAATATTAACTGCTAGCAGTACTCTTGTTGTAATAATCAAACATTGACAATAATGCATGATAAATAATAAACCTATCTTTGGATCGATTTATTATTCACATGGTTATTCCTTATAATCGTCACATGTTTATTATCACAGGTATGTATATATTTCGGTCAAATATAAACCTATCTTTGGGTCGATTTAAATTTGCATGAAAATATATACATTTAACATTTAATATTATTCATGGAAAAATATCCACAAGAGAGGTTACTTTGGCAACATCTTGTATCAATTAATTCAATCCAAAATATTAAACTTGTGCAATCAGATTCTATTAATTGATAAATATTTAATTTTATTCTTGCTCAGACGTTTAAATAAAAGCTTGGGATTCCATATGCAAGAATTTGTTAATGGCAGAATGGTTTAAGACAATCAGAATAGCCACGCCTAAGTAACGCAGCTTGGGTTCGAATCCCTGGTCTTGCGTTTACGTTTTGATTAAAAAAATGTATTGGGCTTTAATGCACCTCTGTCCAAAAACGGTCCGAATTTAAAATGATTTGGACTTTAATGGTACTTAATGAAACGAAAGATGTTACATTTCCCTTAATGTAACGTTTCCTTTATTGACAATAACGTTTCCATTATTGAATGGAACGTTACGATTCTTTCTTCAGGTTTTTGTAATTTTTTTTTTTTTCGAAAAGTTTCCAAATTCTCCACCCAAAAAAAAAACCTTATGAACATAATCGAGAAATGAAAAATTCTCTCAAACTTTATGAGTAAATTAGATCCAAATTTTCGATAAACTTTATTTTAGATCTATGAATAAACACCAAAACTAGATCTAAAACAAGCATAATTTCAGATCTAACAAACAACTAACCACAGATCACAAAATACTCTTAATCTTAGATCTTTTGATAAAAAATTCAGATTCAACAATATGAAAAATTCAGCATATTATTATATCTGAATTTCAACAAAATAATCTGATTATTATACAGAAACTAGACATGATAGCTTTGATACCAATTGTTAAATTTCTTTATGATTCATGTCAGTTTCTGAATAATATAAACTGAAGCGGAAGCGTACCTTTTGGATCCATGATTTGTGATACTGAATTCGTTATGGCTCTTCCACGACAAACCCAGAAAAGCTGTAGATCTCTGTTGATGGGATGCAGAGAGAATTTTCTGTATTTCTTGTTAGGGTTGTCGAGGGGACCATAACCTTCTACTTATAGTAGAAACAATTTCTAATTCTGCCCTTCATCAAATTAGAAATTACATAATGTATCCACACATTAGTTTTCCATAACACTTATGCCCCATAGTCATTTATTCTTTACCAAAATGACCACATAAGTTTGACTCTTTAATATAATGACCCTACAAATTAATAATACATGTGTGACCCCAAAATGATCCTTACAACACGCAGATTCAAGGAATAAATGTGAGTCGTATATTGCTAGGGGTACCAGAAAACTGGAATTACTTTGGGAATTTTGATCACCATCACACAACTAGAATTGTGGTGGTTTGGGACCTGCGAGTATCCCTTGTGATATATAACCCGACAGCGCAGACAATTACCTGCGTAGTTTTCATACCAGCGGATGGTGTCTCTGAAAGGAACTTATGGCGGTTTTAATCTCATTAAGTAACCCTAAGTATAAATTACATAGTCTAAGATCTAGGGTTTAGGTTTATTGAATCATAAGGATCTCGAATATACTTGGAGATTAGCAGCAGAAGATGAACAGGTATTCGAGATTCACGAGCGCCTCAAGTGCTGCGCCTCTACTGGTATCCACACGCACATAAACTGGAATCCGCCGGGATGCTAGTGCCAGGAGATCGGATCTCTTCGGGATTCCTATGTTTCTGAGAGGTGGCTGTGTTTAGGCTAAAACTTCGGCTCCAGGCCGTGCTATATCACATATATATAGACCTTAGAAAACCTAATTAATCACTTAACCAAACCAAGATTAATTAAGTCATTAAGCTGAAATTAGTATTTCGAATTACGCCTTGTGTCGATCGACACCACTCTTAGTGTCGATCGACACACCCTCAAAATACGTATATAATGTGTATCAAATACACATTAATTATATCATTACATTAATGATCATTCGCACATGAAGTATATCCAGTTTGCTTAGGTGTGTGACCCTGTAGGATCATATAATACTAGCAATGAGTTCATAACTCACAGATCACAAGTGGCTTCTAGCAAAACATTATAATCACCTAGTATTATGTGAATGTCAAATCTCGAGAACACAACTATCTCTAGAGTGATTACAAGTATGATTTCAGGACATTCCCAACAATCTCCCACTTGTACTGGAATCATCTATTCCCATAATCCCTTCGTCTCTATATCTCGATCAGGCATAAGGCAAGATCTGTGTCATCCTTATTAAGCCAAGATCATGTTCATCGAACTCTGATTTATACTGACAAGACAAACGACTGACAATCACCTCGTTTGAGTGCGGCCACACATTTCTCAGTATCAAATCTTCGATGGGCCCTGAGATATTTATCTCATGTTATATAGGAGGGACAAATCCCATCTTGTTCCATCCCTATTCCTTCACACACTTCATGAAACGCCAAATCGATGCCTTTATAGTCACCTGTTACGGCTGACGTTTGACAAAGTTAAAGCGGACCAATTCACATGTAAGAAAACATGATGAACTCAGGTCTAAGGACTATATTCTATAGTCGTAATGAAAACTCTCATGACACTTATATAACTATCCTGTAGAGTCCTCATTAGCGGGTCATGTCCGATCCTGTGTTCTCTAACACATATCTATGTGATTGACTTTAATACTCTTATTAATGACTCCATGAAACTTAGTCATCAGTCACCTCACATACTAGTCTCACGCGGTTGTTAATGTCCCATTTTAACAACCTTGACCAGGGACCAACATAATTTATGTCATTTATTATTTATAGGGTTTCATGATCAAGTCACATACTTGATGACCTATAAAATGTCATAAATTACTTTGGGACTATTATTTAATAATATAATTAAATAATACTGAAACAAATTTCATTAAAATAACATAACCATAATATGTCTATGTGAACATCATATCATAACTAAAACCAGAAAACAACTCCCACTAAAACCAAGATCACATCTTAGGAAATCTAATGCCTATAGCATTAGTCTGATTCTCATGTGCACTCGCTCAGCATGTGTCGAATGACACTGCGTCTTGCTAAGAGTAATGCCATGAGATATTGGTATGAAGCCCTTCTTGGAATCATGCATACTGAACCTGTGTAAGGCCTTATCAATATAAGTATCTTGATACAATCCAATTAGCTTGTTCAATCTATCTCTATAGATTCTTATTCCAAGAATGTATGCGGCTTCATTGAAAAACAACCTCCGAGCCAAGTCTTAACAGACTGAAGCAATGGAACGTCATTTCCGAGAAGGAGTATGTTATTTACATACAGTACAAGAAATGCAACTGTGCTCCCACTAGTCTTCTTGTAAACACACAGCTCCTCTTCGTTCCTGATGAAGTCGAACCTTTTTGACCGCTTCATCAAAACGAAGATTCCAACTCTGAGATGCTTGCTTCAATCCATAAATGGATCGATGAAGCTTTCATACCTTCCTATCAGCATTAGGATCAATGAAACCTTCAGGTTGTGTCATGCACATCCTCTTCCAGAATTCTATTAAGGAAAGCTGTTTTCACATCCATCTGCAAGATCTCATAATCATAATGAGCGGCGGTTGCTAGGAGAATCCGAATGGACTTAAGCATAGTGATTGGGGAATAGGTTTCTTCATAGTCAGTGCCATGAATTTTCTTGAAACCTTTTGCCACCAACCTAGCTTTGTATATCTGAATATTACCATCCACGTCAACTTTTCTTCTTGAAAATCCATTTACACTCAATGGCTTTTACACGATCGGGTAAATCAACCAAATTTCATACTTGGTTTTGTAACATGGATCCCATATTGGATTCAGCGGCTTTCAGCCATTTTTCGGAGCCAGGGCCCATCATTGCTTCTTCAAAATTCGCAGGCTCGTCACTGTCAATGATCAACAGATCATGGCAATTGGTCACGATAAATCCAAATCTCTCGGGTTCGTGACAAACCCTTTCGGATCTACGAGCTTCAGGCACCACAGGTGTAGGTTCTACAACTCTTGTAGATCCAATTATTGCTCTTCCTCAACAGGTTGAGCAGTCTCCTGTGATTCTCGAATTTCTTCGAGTTGTACTTTGCTCCCACTGTTCTTCCTGGAAAGAAAGTCTCTCTCAAGAAAAACACAGTTCCGAGCAACAAACACTTTGTTCTCAGACCGGTTGTAAAAGTAATATGCCTTGGTCTCCTTAGGATAACCAACGAAGTAGCACTTATCGGATTTGGGTGTGAGCTTATCAGAGATTAAACGTTTTTCATAAGCCTCACAATCCCAAATCTTCATGAAAGACAAATTAAGAACATTTCCAGTCCACATCTCATGTGGTGTCTTTGTAACTGATTTTTATGGAACCCTATTTAGTGTAAACGCAGACGTTTCTGGAGCGTATTCCCAGAAGGATAATGGAAGATCTGAGTGACTCATCATTGATCGAACCATATCTAATAAAGTCCGATTCCTCCTCTCGGAAACTCCATTCCATTGGGGCGTTCCAGGAGGAGTGAGTTGTGAAACAATTCCACAATCTCTCAGATGATCACTGAATTCTTGACTTAAGTATTCACCTCCACGATCTTATCGTATAGCTTTAATACTTTTGCCAAGTTGATTTTGTACTTCATTCTGGAACTCTTTGAACTTTTCAAAAGATTTCGACTTATGTCTCATTAAATAGACATAACCATACCTACTGAAATCATCAGTAAAGGTAATGAAGTACTGAAAGTTTCCTCTAGCACTTGTGCTCATCGGGCCACAAACATCAGTATGTATAAGGCCCAATAAGTCACTAGCCCTTTCTTTGTTTGTTGAAAGGGGCCTTAGTCATTTTGCCCAATAAACAAGATTCGCATTTCTCACATGATTCATAATCAAATGAGCCCAAAAGCCCATCACTATGGAGCTTCTGAATCCGTTTCTCATTTATGTGGCCCAAACGACAATGCCAGAGAAAAGTTTGATTCGTGTCATTTGACTTGAATCTCTTAGTACTAATGTTATAGACTGGCACACTTTGGTTTAGATCATAAAGTACATTCTATAATGGACCGCTACCATAAAATATATCATTGTAATCAAATGAACAACACTTATTCATAATTGAAAACTGACATCCTTCCTAATCTAAACAAGGGATAGAAATAATATTTCTGCTTATAGCAAGTACATAGTAGCAATTATTGAGTTCTAAAAACAAGCCAGAAGGTAAAGACAAATGAATGTTCCTACGGCTAATGCAGCAACTCTTGCTCCATTTCTCACATGCAGGTCCACTAGTCCTTTCTCCAAAATCCTACTGTTGCTTAGGCCCTGCATATTTGTACAAAATATGAGCACCACCGCCGGTATCCAATACCCAAAAAGTAGGACCAAAAGTACTAACATTTACTTCTATAACATAAATACTTGAAGAAGAAGTCTCGTACGTCTTCCTCAGCTTCTCATAATCTTCCAGGAATTTATTGCAGTTTCTTTTCAAATGCCCATAACCATTACAATAATGGCACTATCATCTTTAGAAGGATCAGTTTTAACCTTAGGAGCATGGTTAGACTTGCTTGGATTCACAATCGAGCTCGTCTTGCCATCACCTTTGGTCTTACCAATTTTCTTAAACTTTTTACCCTTCTGTACCATAAGGACATTTGGGGTGTCCTTCTTGATGTTAGGTTCAGCAGTTTTGAGCATCCCATGCAATTCAGTCAAAGTCTTTGTCAAGTTGTTCATGTTGTAGTTCATAACAAAATGATCATAGCTTGACGGCAGTGACTGCAGAATGATGTCAGTAGCCAACTCTTGGCTAATGGGACAATCCAGTTTCCCCAGGTTATCAATATAACCCATCATCTTAATGACATGAGGACTAACTGGTCCGTTCTTTGGTAGTTTGCACTCAATTAGAGACTTAACCGTCTGGTATCTCTGAGTTTGTGCCTGCTCCTGAAACATACTTTTCAGGCTAGTGATTATCTCTATTGGCGACTCCACGTTCTCGAATTGCTTCTGCAAATCCGAGTTCATGGTAGCCAACATGAGACAACACACATCAACCACATCATTTGAATGCTTATCCCAAACATTCTTCTCTGTCTGCCAGGCATTGGATCGGTACTTCTTGGGGAGAACTTTCTCAAGGACATAGTCCTTCTTCTCCTGTTTTAGAACAATTCTCAAGTTCCGATACCATTCCAGAAAGTTAGATCCATTTAGTTTGTCCTTCTCAAGGACGGATCTCAGGGAGAAATTGTTGTGATGGTTTGTGCTAGACATAGCTGGAGTAAGAAAGGAAAGAGGTTTAGTAATGATGTTCAAGAAATGAGAAATCTTAACTATTAAGAAAAGTCGCATTATATTCAAAACAATATTTCCTCAAATGAATATAATGATCCAAGACCCATACTTCACTAAAACTTGAGTGAGCTTTGGCTCATCGCCCAAATTTCAGCTATCTAGGTAAGCAACAACTTTGCTAGTTATATCCAATATAACTCTTGGTTGTGGATTGACATCTCATGTCAAATCCACCCGATGTCTCTGGGCCCAAAACGATTTTGATAGTCCAGTCAAGTAAACCAATCTCTTAAGTCATGTAATTGTTGACGCCTTGCACTGCAAGCCTATCAACACGATTACCTCCTGCCTTACTCATATAATCGTGGACACCTTGCACTGCAAGTCTATCGCAGAATGAAACGAGTCTTGACAGTTGACAAGATCGGGAAGACATCAAGGATTACTTGATTTTTAGTTTAAGGAACGAAACTTTTAATTTAATATACATATCATATATGTATCTTAGAAGGATTATAATTAATTAAAACAACTAATCTAACTGAGTTTTAGTTATTCTAAGAAATGGGTTAAGTCTTTGGTTCGGTTTTTGCGATTTCTGGTTCAACAACCAAAATCCCGAGTGGTATGTCGACCGACACAACTCCGTGTGTCGATCGACACTACCAAACCAAAACCATTGCGATAACCGGTCAATCAAATTGAACCGGTTCAATAACCGGTCAGTGTCGATCGACACAACACTTGTGTCGGTCGACATTAACCCAATTCAATCAAATTGCAATTAACCGGTCAAACCGGTTTAACCAATTTTAACCAAGCGCAATAACCGGTCTAATCCAATTGAACCGATTAAACCATTCGCTAGGTTCGTGTTGACCGACACAACTCTTGTGTCGATCGACACGACAGGGCATCAGGAACTTCAATCTTTATGATCGAAACCTAAAATTTTATTTGGGTTTCCATACTGTGTCGATCGACACCAGATTGGTATCAATCGACACCATGTGAAACCCTAGAATCGATTTGAACAAAAAAACCCTAAAACGAGATTACTTTGAACAAAATACAATCTAGCATGCATATATCACATATATCGATTCAAATTCATCTAATTCGAATATCATGATGTTAGATTCAATAGGATAAACCCTAAGGCTATGATACCGCTGAAAGGAACTTATGGCGGTTTTAATCTCATTAAGCAACACTAAGTATAAATTCCATAGCCTAGGATCCAGGGTTTAGGTTTATTGAATCATAAGGATCTCGAATATACCTGGAGATTAGCAGCGGAAGATGAACAGGTATTCGAGATTCACGAGCGCCTCAAGTGATGCGCCTCTACTGGTATCCACACGCACACAAACTGGAATCCGCCGGGATGCTAGTGCCAGGAGATCGGATCTCTTCGGGATTCCTATGTTTCTGAGAGGTGGCTGTTTTTAGGCTAAAACTTCGGCTCCAGGTCGTGCTATATCACATATATATAGACCTGAACCAAACCGAGATTAATTAAGTCATTAAACCGAAATTAGTATTTCGATTTACGCCTTGTGTCGATCGACACCACACTTAGTGTCGATCGACACACCCTCAACACACGTATATAATGTGTATCAAATACACATTAATTAGATCATTACATTAATGATCATTCCCACATGAAGTATATCCAGTTTGCTTAGTTGTGTGACCATGTAGGATCATATAATACTAGCAATGAGTTCATAACTCACAGATCACAAGTGGCTTCTAGCAAAACATTATGATCACCTAGTATTATATGAATGTCTAATCTCGACAACACAACTATCTCTAGAGTGATTACAAGTATGATTTCAGGACATTCCCAACAGTCTCTTTAACAGTTACATTCATTTATGGGTTCAACTTATGTGAGGAAAGACGAGTTCTTTAGGATGAGATGAGTTCTCTTAACACAAGTTGTCCGGTCTCAAGCTTCTCGTTGGCAATCGTTGGATATTTTCATCAGATTCTTCGGGTTTAACATCACTCAAACCGTGTGGATTTAGAGGTTGATAGTTCGGGTATTTACGATTTTCAGTTAGCTCTGCATGATGCTGATTTGTTTGAAGCTCAGTCGAAGCGTCTTTCCTTCACTTGGTGGAATAACAAATATATTAACCCGGTCTTGAAGAAGTTGGACCATGCTCTTATAAAACATTATTGTTCCATTGCTTTCCCAGAGTCCTATATAGAATTCTTGGAACCACAACAATCCGCTCATGCTTCATGTAGTTTTTATGATCCTTCTTTGAGCCGTAGGACCATTAAGCCTTTTAAATTCTTCAATCATCTCATCGATTTGCCACAGTTTTAGGACATTGTCAAAGAGGCTTTCGTTTGTGATATAATTGTCAATTCTTCTCAGTTCAAGTTGTTCAGATCCCTCAAGATGATGAAACCGGTTCTACGACGATTGAATAATGATAATTTTAGTGGCATCTAAGGAGCAAGCTCAAAAGGTTTCTGATCTTCAAACGGTTTTTCTTACTAATCCGAATCAAGAGGCTGCTAGGGAGGAGGATAACGCTAGAACAAAATGGATACCATGTTGAGTTCTTTCACGCAGCCTAGGCTACAGTTTCTCCTGATGTTACAGCTGCGGCGAAGAAGTTTTTCAGAAAAAGACGATTGCTTAAAGACCTAAATACCACGGCAAATATTCTTATTACTAGGCATTCATAGGCTTGTAAGCTCGGCGACTTCAGACCACATCAATTGTTGTAATATGGTGTATAAGTTGACTGGGAAGATCATATCCAACATAATGAAGCCGATCCTGATTCAATGCATAAGTCTGAATTAATCGGCATTTCTAATGGTGAGAATTCTTGGTGAGAAAGACATGTTGGCCGCAGAGATTATCAGGAAGTACGATAAAGCCTCATGTC